>SSNR01000004.1:4729501-4763789 GCA_006937965.1 Callopanchax toddi
GGGTTTCCATCGCACACCTCAGACCTCATCGACTGCCGTCCGATATTTGACTCTAACAGGGTTTTTCCTGCAGATGCGCGCGCTTACTGCTATCACATTTTGTTGTTTTCACTCCTCCCAGTCGCTGCACATTTTGATTAAGCAGAAACACATCCAATTTCCTTTCCCAAAGATCAATGATTGTGTTGCTTCGGAAACTAAAAGTGATAAGGATTAGAATCAAACACCAACACACAACCACGTGTAAGTAAATAAAAACTTTGTGAGCTTGTCTGTTGGTGGCATCACTTTGGCAGAAAAGCAGCGTTTCCACCACCTGACGCTAAAAGGTGGGTAGTAATGTTTTTGCCTGTGTGTGTCTTATAAGGTAAAAAACCTGAATGGATTTAAAAGAAACTCTTAGAAAGTCTTCACTGGATGTGCATCTGAAGTCAAGGAGATTCAAGATGGCTGCCGCAGCTAATTAACATTAAAAAACACAAAAATGGCCGTGACTCAGTCAGTCCTACAGACACTGAGCTAAAGTTTGGTGTCACCATAGCTGAGAGTAATACCCAACACACGTTACTTCTTCTTAAGCCTGAAGGACTCGTACCTGTCACGTTATGTGACCCTACTGACTGTGTCACATGGTACGACTCCTTGCCATGTTATTGTAAATGTACTGAATGCAATAAAGTTTCTTCAGACATTTGGTGCTGCAGAAAAAACAGGACAAGTGCTCCCTTTCACGCTATTATTGAGGAATTCTGACTCTAAAAAGAAGACGCCTGTGGTCAGTCTCTGGGTGTGCTCCTATTGGCTCGTTGTAAATCCTGATCGTAGCTTTTCTGTTATCTGATAACCGTCACAGCTCGTCTTTGGTCGTGAAACTGAAAGATCTTGCATTGATGAAACACTGAGCGACCACAGTCTGCTGGATTGAGCCCAAATCGCTTAGTGTGAACTCAGCTTAACTGATCACACAAGATCTTTACCAACCACTACCTGTCTGTCTGTCTGTTTGATGTTAATGAAACTCTCAGGAAGTCTTTACCTACAAATCATTAACTTTTAGAGTCAACCTGATTCAAGATGGCCACCACAGGAAAAGGACCTCAAAAAATACTAAAACGGTTACAACTCAGTCAATTCTATAGATACTGAGTTGAAATTTCCTGTGCTAATGAATAGAGCAGGTGGGACTGCACCTAACATTTGATCAAAACACCGTCTGGCGTGCAAAAAAGCACGGGTGATTCCTTCAATTTAAAAACGAGACGAGCTCTACCTGTACGCTGACTGCTCCTGGACTCGGCAGCTCTTCCTCCGGTTTCATTTTGGACCGTTTGTGATGCATCGGGTCACCTGTGCTGCTCACGGCCGATTCACTAGTCGGTTTGGTCTGCAGAGAAAAAAACCAGTCTGAGCATTTACAAGTTGATCATTTCAGCCTCTTAATGACACACTGTTGACTGAATAGATATCTTTATCTTTTATGGATTCATTAAAAATTCATGTGATGCTGATAAGCAAATCTGTTATTTACTTAATCAGCTAGACACGACTACTGGGTTGGACTCGTAATGGTTCCTGCAGCCGAAGCCTCAAACAAGAGCTTTAACTGAGCTAATGAAAAACCGAACAAGTCAGTGTATCACATTAGCTACCATAATCATAGCAATTAAAACAAGCTCATGAACCAATTCAGCCAATGGATGACCTGACTTTGGCCCTGGCTTTAATATACCCTTGGGGGGATTCTAGCATGAAAAGACAGAGTAAAAAATGAATGTCTGGAGACTAAAAGTCTTTGGTGTTTAAGAAATATTCAGTTTATTCGGGAGAATAAAAATAGGTTTGGAAAGTTTGAATGAAGCATCGTTTTTGATGAGGTGAAATTCAAAGCCTGGAAAGCAGCAGGGAGGATGGGTAATATACACTGAGTGTCTACTTCAAATGTGGGCCCGCACATACAGTAGTGTAAGGGTAGAGGAAGAAGAGAGAAAAAGCTCCTTTGGATCCATCCATCCATGTCAATATTCCTTCTCCACATCCTTGTTCTCTGTCTAGTGATTAATGGATTCAACAGTGTGATTCTATGCTAACAAGCCCCTTGTTGTTTGCTGCAGGCGCGTCCGGGGCTGCGCTCGGCGGGCTAAAAACAAGAAACAACACAAAGTAGGAGGGAAGTCCCAGGAGAGGAGCGTGTGGAGAGGAGGGGCCCTGCCTGTACCGCGTCAGCTTCATGCATATAGCCCACATGATATGCGACGCCGCTATCCATTACGTGTGATGATGAATCGTAGAGACGCGGGCCGCCGCTCTCACCTGTGAGGAATCGTTGGAGAGGGCTGAGCGCTCGCTGGCGCTGAGCCCAGACGGGATGCCGGGCACGGGTCGCTGGGTGGCGAAGGCTGGCGTCGGGTGGACGAGGGGCGGACTGTGACCGAAGGCTGAGCCGACGATGCCCGGTTGGCGACCAATCAGCTGCTGGTGGACGTGCAAAGCCACTGGCGTTGGAGGGTAGGCGAAGCTTAACGCTGGACTGGAGACAGAAGCAAAACCATTACTTTTAGAGGAAACGAGGCAGGAAAAGGATAACTTTAGTGCGTAAATGGATTGTTCTGGATAACTCTTCAGCCCTGAGGGCGATCTGACAGGAGGTGGTGTGGTAATGCTGGAACCGGGGGGGCTGTCGGCTAATAAAGCTTGTTAACACACCGAATTATCAAGAAGTCTGTGTAAGACGGTGTGTCATTCCTCCACTGGGCAAATGATACAGATAGTAAATAACCCCTAATCTATGTTGCAGCAATGTAAATAAAGCTCTGCAGCTTATTCATTTGTAACCTGAGCTACAGTAAGTTTGTTGACCATAAAACTCCCAGAAGTCCCAGCGAGTCTTCTGTGTTCTGAGCCACCAGATAAACACAGAACCAGCAGAGGCCTCCATTCATTCTGCTCTCTGACAATTTGCTCTTCCTGTGACCCATATGTCTGCTGATCTTATTATGAGCCGAGTGGAAATCAATGAGCCGAGACACATTTGGGGGCCCATCCGTTGTCATATCACTCATCAGTCTGTTGGCTCTGGCTATTTGGGTCCTGTCATTTGGACAGTGGCTGAGTGTGCAGCGTGATTGATCAGGTTCCTCTTACAGATCGCTGATCAATGGCTGTGGGTGGGGCGATGGATCTCTGCCCCCTCGCTCCCCCCCCGATCTCTAGTCTTTTCTTCTGCTTGACTTTGCCTGGTTCTGGCACCGGGACATGATGTATGTGATGTTTCCTCCAGGACCGCTGGATGAGTGACAGAAGCCGCCAGGGAGGCAGGCTGACCGGCTGGCTGGGAGATTGTCACCCACACAGGGGTTTGACACACACACACACACACACACACACACACACACACACACACACACACACACACACACACACACACCTCTTGGTGCCACACTTTCTTTATATATTACGGTGCCATTCTATAGGAAAAACTGTTAATTTTACTGTGAGAAAACTACAAATCACTTAAAGGGATATTCCACCCAAAAGTGAAATTTTGTCTGTTGCCATATTCCCCATATTTACATAAATCAATGAAGGACTGTGGGGAAAAAAATTGACTCAATAAAAAGTGAAGATTTTGACATCCTTGTTTTGTGAAATACATCTAAGAATCATTAAGATCAGTGTTTGGTTGTTGCAGTGTTGGTCTTCTTGATGGGCAGGAAATTACCATATTTGAGCAAAAGGGATGAGCTGGGAAGTTTAAAGTTTTTTAAAGTATTTTTTTCATTTTATGGTTGATTTGTACATTTCAAGTTGTCAATCTGTACTCTGGAAGCCCGATTCCCCTAAACACATGGTCATTTATAAAACTTTTCTACAAATAAATAAATGTTTTGCTTTAAATGGATGTCATCGTTTTGCTTGGGTAGGTTTTAAAGGGATATTCTGAAGTGTGTTTCTGAGTAAAACTTGTAGATGCTTCCTGAACAACCTCTGCTTGTAGAAATAGAGATTATGTCTGACCAATGATGAGCTAGTCTGAGCAAAGCTTAGACCATATTGCATTAGTGTCATCATATACACATTTTTCAAGCCAAACATTTGTTTCATTTTCTACATGATTCCAAAGCTTTTGATGTGATGTTATTTTATTATTTTGATTTATTTTGAGCATAAATATTAATAAATTTGACCTGAAGTGCTACATTTAGCTGCTTCTGGTGATATTTACATAAACATGTGCACACATTATAGTGTAATACAAAGTAAAGGTTTATACTTTCAGATGATCTGCTATAAAACTTTGGCGACTGAAGCTGTTTTAGGATGCAGCAATAAACGTTGATCTTAGCTGGTTTAGCTCATCAGTCCTGTAGGACATGTGGACTGTTTCTCTAAACTGAGGCCCTTCAGGAAACTGTATACAAGTAAGATAATAATTATTTATAACTTCACACAAAAACACCTCAAAATTTGCAAAAATCTGTCTAAATCAGACTAGACTTTTAAAGATAAATGTCTGATTATTTTAGAGAAGTTGTCCATGTGACCACAAAGACAGACTCATCAGATGAATCAAAGTACTAGAACACAGATTTCTATCTTGCAAGTTCTCAACCTCAACATGAAACTCCAACATGCATTTCCCCTTGTTCTGTTTTTTTGCCACATTCTCAAACTATCTGACACTAAATGACTCCGTTTCTGCTACATGAAAACATTTAAAACTGTTAGTTCTTATAGTCCTGTCTCTACCTGATAGCTCTGGCAGAGAGGTGACCGTAGGAGCCGCTGGTGGAGGAGCTGGAGCGGGAGTTGTTGATCAGCTGGTTGACGATGGCGGTGGGCGAGTTACGGATCATGGCCTGCAGGTCGAGGCTGTGGTCGGACAGTGGCGAGATGGGCAGGGGGCGCTTCCTGCTGGGACGCACTGGGAGCCTTGGGCTTGGGAAGCGGGAGCCTAAATGGGTGAAGACAAAGATCAAAATGAGATTCCTGAAAAGAAGAAAATGATGTGGAAATAAAAGTTTAAAATATCATAAAGCTGTATATTCACCCCCCTTTTTTTCTTTTTTGACACAAATAAATTTTAAAAAACGAGCCCTTTCTGGTTAAAACGTAATTTTCTGTTTGACTTTATCCAAACTCTCTAACCCTAACAGATGACACTTTTGTCAATCATCAGACAAAAGGCTCGTCTCCACGAGTGTTCAGCTGTCACTTGATGCACTGCTTGCATTTCATCCAGGAGAAAACATGCCTTTTATGTTGGAGAAATGCTCCGACTGTGTATGGTAATATTTAATCAAGTCCAGTTTGACTCGTTATTCAAATGCAATCAGTGTTGACTGGAAATACTCAAAGAGGGGTTTGAAAAGGTAAAAGGCGGAAACGGCGCAACCATTCTCTCTGCGCATACAATGAGCCACGGGTGGAGATTAAAACATGACTTTTGTTGTCTTTTCACACGGAGATGTCACAAACAAGAGGAGGGAGGGGGGGGGGCGCTGAGGGGATGTCGAGCTTTGTGCGTGAACTGACACAATGACTTTGTGACTCAAGACTTGGAAATAAAACATTTTGAGTTATTTCATAAAGGCACCCCCCCTCCCCCCTTCCATATTTACGTCCCCCTCAATCCATCCATCTCCTAAAACGTAAATGCTCTATCTCTCGTCTGACACATCCAGCGATTACAGAGCCCTCCATTCACATGGTAATCAGCGTGTGAGTGTGTGTGGATGTGAGTGTGTGAGGATGCTGCTGTGGTGCTGTTCTGGCACGCAAAAGGCCCGAGCTGCAGCTGTAGCACGAAGCCGTGTGGAGAGAAACACCCTCTGTACGTTGTCAGGGTGTGACGGATCTCACCTTTTATAGGCTACACAAACTGTCTTAATAACTTTTTATTGTTAAGAGTTTTACATATCAGGACATGATCTGATCATTATCAGGTTTTATAATTAGTCAAATGTGCAGAAACAAACTGTTTCCGCCATGTTGTTATTGATTAAACAAAATATGAAGCCAGAATGGAAAAGTAGAGGTAGAAAAACTTAGTCACCTCTTAAAGCTTTGATGAGATTTAGGAGGAAAAGTAGCAGCCAGGTGATGCTGATCAAACATCGTCATCGGTGTGCCCTCCCTCCTCTATTAATGCAGGAGTTTTTGCAGGTCTGGAGCATACAGGCGTGTGTTAACACAATGCCAAGAAAATAAAACATCAGCAAGGATCTCAGAGGAGCAACTCATCTATTTGGAAAGTTTGAAGGAGAAAACTTCTTCTCCTTAAAATAAAGGCCAGTTCATCCTGCACGAGAAGCAAGAACTTTGTTCTCGCTGGGGTTCTCCGAGAACTAAACTGACGTCATTTTGTTCTCAAAGTCCCAGTTTGGCAGCGCTTGCGGTTTGTTCTTGTGCACATCAGCTGAGCAGAACTTTTTTCTGCAGATGTGTCTGAGAACCACTGCTGTGATTGGTCAGAAAGAGAGAATGGGCGTGGTTAGTGTGGTTGACGCTGATGTTGATGTTGCAACAGATTTCCCATGTTTACCTGATTTTTAAATACTTTTTCCGGTCGGGGGTCGGCTCACCTTTACCACGTTATTAGTGACACCGAATCTTTATTCAAGTCTGGCATTGCGGTGATATTACTACCACGCGTGGCGGCATGGATGGCGCAAAATTCCCACACCACCATGCCGCCACGGCGCTTTCATAAGACACACCGTGACGGCAGTATTACGCTGGTTTTCTGGCACGCTGTGTCTTATGAAAGCAGCTTTTTTCGCTGGCACGGAAGTTACATGCATACCTTTGAGGATCAGCTGGCCAAGGCGGTGAGAAAATACACCCACCTATATAACTCGGGGAGTATGAATGATCCCTGCTGAAACAAACTTTTTTCTTGTTCTCGGAGTGAGAACAAAGTTCTTGCTTCTCCTGGAGAATGAATTGATAACAAGATTTTTAGCAAAAGTCAATCTAAATGAACCACAAGACGTCTGGAACAATGTCCTTTGGACAAATAAGACCAAAGTAGAGACGCTTACCCATAATGCACAGAGCTACGTTTGAAGAAAACCAAACAGCTCATACTGGCAGTCAGCATGGTGGTGGAGGGATGATGGTTTGGTAGTCATAATATCTCACGGGAACTGAGAACAGGAAGTATGAAGTGCATCTGTTTGCTCGAAACTGTCGTTTTTGTGGGATTATCTTTTAATTCTTCATCAATGAGAAAGTGAGCTATTTACTGGAATAGTCTGTTTCTAAAAGCTCAATGACATAAATATTCCACAATGAAACGCTCCTCATCATGTACTGGCGGTTGTTTATGTTTGCCGTACCAGTAGTGTTTCAGCGTATTGTTGTAATTTCTGCATCATAAAGTACTCCACAATGTGGTGACACACGCACCTCAGCCGCGCCTCGGCTCAGAAATAGAACCGTCGCGTATCTTTAGCGCCGTGGAGCGGACCAGCGCATCTGTGACACGACGTGGCGGATGTAGGGGGTCTACTTTATCTGATTACAATGGTTTCTTTTCAAAATCACGGCTCGAGCGCTACTTGGCGCAGCGCAGATGTCTTGCGTGGGACCCAGGCTTAATGTTGGTCTGGAACCGCCACTGACTCCTCTGTAGACCAAAGTATTCTAGAGTCAAATGAGAAGCCATCTGTAACCAAACAGGGTCATAAAACAGGGCAACGATCCCAAAGTCAGCAGCAAATCTACAACAGAACGAATCAAGGTCCAGACCGCAACCTGACTGGACCACTGTGGTGGGACGTTAAGAGACAAACGAATGTCTGCAAAAGTCAGTGAACTGAATGTTGTGAAGAAAAGTGGAACAAAATGACACCAAAAAAGATCATTTTTTAATATTGTCTTGTTGATTATTATATAACGACAGGGTGGAATCTGTAGTGTGTTTGATTTGATTTGATATGTAAAACCCTAAAACTGAAGAGTCCTTTGTACTGTTTTTAATTCTGAACACAATCGGTTGAATAAAGTCCAGTTCACCTAAAAATCCTTCAGATCTGAAACAAGTGCAGCCATCTAGTTCCCAAATATGACACATCCAAAGAAGCTGCATCAGTGCAGCATCCACTTGTGGAAAATTGCAAGAGGGTGGGGAGGGAGAGGGAGGGGGGGTTAGCTTGGGAGAAGAAGGGGCCTGTGTGCCATCGCTGCAAAGCCTCATGGGACTGGTGTTTATTAATGCACAGCCCAAATGATAAATCGGCCAACCGGGGAGACAGAGAGAGAAGCGTCCTGGCTCGTAGCAGGACTGTCCCTCTAATTTCCTCTTGATTTATGGACGGGATGGCTGGTTACGCGCCGCGTCATTAATTCTGAGGGCCGGGGAGGGTTCAGACGGGCCAGACTGACGGCGGCGGAAACAAAAGTTGGCTCCAAAAAAAAACTGGGATTGGACCCTCAGCGACAAACCGAGGGGAGAAGTCACAAAAAGAAAAGGGCACAAATTCCACGCCTGTGCTTCGTAAAACCAGATACTGAAGATGTAGAGCGAACGCCATAAATTATTACAGTTGTCAGGAAATAGAGCCGTAATTTTCTAACAGAATAAAAAACAATTTTTAGATCAAATATACTGAATAGGGAAATTCACTGGTAAAAACTGTGATTCATGTTATTTAGTATGCACAGATGGTATATGAATATTTAATAGACAGTTTACTAAACAACTTCATATAATTGTAAACAGCCACAGAACAAGGATGTTGTTAAATGTTTCAAACGTGCATCATTTTTCATCGGGTTTGTTTCCTATTTAGACCTAAAACAACATTAAAATGTATTAAAATAAATAAAAAAATATCAAAACTATAGGTGTTTTCAGTTACAAATAAATGTTTTAATATATATTTTTATGTTTAAATATTAGTTATATTTTGTCAAATTTGAAAAAAAGCAGCTTCTGTGTTTAATATGTTTAAATGCAGCTAAAAACAAGCCTGTTTATAAGAAGAACAATTTCCTAATAGCAGGGAAATGGCGCTGAGATTAGCTAATAGAGGCCACAACTAAACATTAGAGTGTAGACTTCAGTCACAGTGATCTATGAGAGCTATGGTGCTAATTAGGCAGTACTAACGTAGACAATAGACCATTAAAGCACAAATAGGCAGGACAGGCCCATTGTTTCATTAGCAGAACTCTGTCTGACGGTAATTACGCTAATTTGGAAAAGACTAAAATAGCTTTGTGGTAGCCCAGATTATCAGCGAAAGCCTCTTGATAGACTTAGCTCTTTGTATCTTTTTTTTTTCTCGTCCACCGAAATCCGACGAAGCTTTAAAGTGTTAATTTTTCCCGACGCAGGAACACACATTGTTGAAACATGATGAGTTATTACCGGCGATGATCACAGGCGATTTTTAAGTGAGGATCGCCGCATCTCTCCACTTAAATTTGTCCCTAATTGTTTTGTTTCAGTCTATTAATCTTAAAAAGTGACACAGAAGAAAGGATTTCTCCAGTGATGAATGGCGGGACATTCCAATTCCCACTTAATAGCAATTAATTTTCTGATACCCGCACAAGTTTGGCTAGTTTTAATTAGTTTGTACTGAAGAACGGAGTATTGAGGGAGGGGGGGGGGTTTCACCCCGGATTTTCTATGAAAGCGGTGTCTGTCTGACTAAATACATCCTCATCAAAGGGAGAGGGGTGAGGCTGTCTGACCTTTCTAAGATTCGGTGTGCATTTAATTTCCTATTTACACTTTAAAATAACTCATTAGCATAAGTCCTCTGCACACAGTCCTGAGCTCAACACATTAAGACAATGGCTCATTTAAATCATGTCAAAGGAAAGTTGCAGGAGCCTCCTCGCCGTGGTTGAGGTGGATCTATATATAGGTGCATTGTGAAGGTGCACTTTAAGGGTTGAATTCCCGCTGGGGCCACCCACATGTTATTGTGCAGGTATGCAGTCCTAAGGCTTAGCGGTGCAATCCCAGCAGGAATGGATGCGGTGGGTGTCTTTTTGTCCCCCAGGGCTGCTCGAGGTGTCCAGCTTACCTTGACGTAAAACTCCTCATGAAGCATTATGTCTAATAATAATGGCTTCATGGCTTTACATAATACTTATCTAAAAAAAAAATAAAACCTTCTAAACATTTTAACTCCTCCATGGTTTGAAATTATGCAATCTGCCCAGTTGAATGGACGAATAGAAAACATGCACTTCTGCCTTTGCTGAAGGGTTGTACTGTATGTTTGTTTATAGATTAAAAATGAAGCGTTTTTAATGATGCTCTTAATAAAAACGAGATGAGACCTCAGTTAGGATTCTGATGCCTGGGTCATATGGATGGATACTGCAAGTTTTTCTGGTTTGACCTTTTGCTGGTGCCTTTTTATCACAATCAAATTGATATTTGCTCCTTATTTGTTATTTATTTTTACCTTGCATTATGGAGGTTTGCTTATCTTTGCGTAGTATTTTTCTACTTTTCTTGTCTATTTTTTTTAAATCCAGAACTTTTTGTTGCAATGCTGGAAATGTCCCAGCTTTATTCCAATAATAAACTGACACCGTAACCTGGTATCACATCATATGTTCAGGTTCTGGAAACATTTTCCCACTTTTGAATATAATTGTGGAAAAATGTTTTAATGTAAATGTTTTATTGTTCAAATGTAAAAAATCTTACTGTTTAAAATGTTTTAGTTTTCGTGTTTAATATGGTTGTGGTTCAGGGATCTGGTCAGGATGCCTCCTGGACGCCTCCCTCGGGAGGTGTTCTGGGCATGTCCTGCCAGCAGGAGGCCCCCAGGTCGACCCAGGACAAGCTGGAGGAAATACATCTCCAGGTTGGCCTGGGAACGCCTGGGCGTCCCAGATGAGGAGTTGGCGGACTTGGCCGGGGAGAGGATGACTTGGGATGCCCGACTTGGACGCTGTCCCCGCGACCTGGACCTGGATAAGCGGCGGAAGGCGAGGTGTCTGAATATGATCGTTTCCATTGTTGAAACTTGATCATTTTTATGGTCTGAACATGATCACTTTATCAATGAAACGTGATCATGTTCACTCTGCTTACGAGACAATATTCATTGTTCAGACTTGAACATTTTTTATCATCTGAATGAGATCATTTTCATTGTTTGAACAAGATAATCCTCATTGTTTGAGCTTCAAAATGCCCATTGTTCGAACCAGAACATTTTATTTATCACACAAATGTGCTAGTGTTAATCTTTTACCTTCGAACAATGTAGTAGCTGACAGAGATGAAAATGTTAACATCTGTCAGGATTCCCGTTAGGGTGTGTGCTTCCAGAAAAATCGCACTACTTTTAGTCGAGATGAATAAAACTTTTAGTCAGCTGTAAGAATTTAACACAGATTGACTTTATTCTCCTGCTGAAAACAGGAGAAACAATCTCTGATGCTGATGTTCAGCAGGATGCGTTTCTCCTGCTGCGATGGACATGAAACAAGATCAACTCCATTGACGAGGACATCTGACCTCATGAGTTTTAGCTCAATTATTACCTTTTCCCAGTCTCTACTCAGAAAAGAGTTGTTGTTTTTCTACTTTGGCAAGTTCATGAAAAGTTTAGTTTTAAAAATAAATTATCTTTATACATTTGAAGCTGTTGACACATCACTAGGCCTGGATGAGGACCTGAGACCAGCTAACGTGATCAAACAGCAGAACTTTAAAGGTCCTGTTGTGTTGGCTTGTATTTTGTTTTTATATACTTGGTGAGGTCTGTGGACTTACTCTCCATGGCCTGCAGATACTCCATGTGCAGGGCGCTGGCGCTGCTCGCCCCGGCTGTGGAAGCCACAGACGGGAGAAGGTCTGTGGTGTAGGGGCTGCGGTGGCCCGCCAGCAGAGCCATCGGGTGGTAGTACTCTGCTGTCAGACCTGTGTGAGGCGCTGGAGCAGGACAGAAAAAGGTCAGGTTAGCAAAAAAAATACAGATAACAATAATAAAAACACAACAACGCTTCCACGGATGGAAGGTTTCGAGGAAACAACCGAGACAATTTATTAGGCAGAGGGAAAAACACGACAGGAAGAGCACCTGCGCTGCATTAGAAAACTTGCACTCATTTACTTTGGATGATAATCAGCTCAGCAGAACAGTAATGAGCACATTAGCAACACCATCAAGTTAACCAAAACAGCTGCACAGCGAGCATCACCTGAAGTGGAGAGCCTCACTGGGGATTACTGAATGCTTGCTCAGAGATTACAGTGAGTGTGCATTAGTGTTTGAATGATGCACTCCTGCAGAAAACAGCATAACTGATCATCTTGCAATACAATCCTTAAATAGCCTTTTCTCTCCAATTCGGTGTTCTTTGATCACCAGTGTGTATATATCCGCTGTGTGTGTGTGTGGTAAGCGTATGTGGGCTAACGCATCTCTTGGCAAAGACGCCGCCTGTGTGTGCAGCACGCATC
Organism: Callopanchax toddi; assembly: GCA_006937965.1. Taxonomy (NCBI): domain Eukaryota; kingdom Metazoa; phylum Chordata; class Actinopteri; order Cyprinodontiformes; family Nothobranchiidae; genus Callopanchax; species Callopanchax toddi. The sequence goes on from SSNR01000004.1 coordinate 4,741,944, forward strand.
AGGGCTGCAGTCTGCAGATATGCAACCTGCTCCTCAACTCTGCTCTACGGGAAAACAAAAGGCCTAAATCTTCCCAGATAGATCTGCACGCACTAAAAGATACAGCTAACAATTCTGCCTCCACTTTTCCTCTGTGCCTCTCTTTTCCAAGTCATTCCCTTAGTTATTGAGCGTGGTAAGTCCTTGAACCGTAGCCTAAAAATAAACATCTGGCAGCGGCCTTCCGTATGCAAATACTGTAAGAAAAGAGAGGACTAACACTGTGGTTTTGGATGCAAATATGGAATCAGTTCAGACTACTGAAGCTCTTTCCCCCCCTGTAATTTGAGAAATAAAGGGAAAATAAATAAAGAAACACTGTATGAGGAGATTTCCTCTTAAGTCTGGCCCTGTATGGATGCACATCACTGATTGGTTGAATGAAAGGGAGGAAAAATTTGTAAATTAATTCGATTTGGCCTTTATGTCTTCGATGGAAGGGGGAGTTTCTTAATTGTCACCAGTGTTCCGCCTCAGCTTTGCTTTTGCATTCATCCATAATGTGTCCCATTCAGTTTCTGTGCACGGAAAAGAGCTTTGAGAAATTTCTAAATCAGAAATGTTGGCATCCGATTGCAATCCTGGGGGCAAAAAAAAAAAAAAAAAAAGCCACAAAACAAAGAGGGGAAAGGCTGTGAGTGTGGCGCTCGACATGGAGAAGACATGCCTCAGGACTCGCCGAGCCACCGGGAACTCCTTCGGCACGACAATAGGATCAGGGGCGAGCCTACCTCCAAACCAGAGAAAAGACGGGAATTTTAAAGCAGAAATAAGTGAAAGCAAATGTGTGGCGACGGCGGGAGGGTGGCACTAAATCCCACCCACTTTAAATCTCTATTAGATTCTGTTAATTAATTCATCATTATTCAAATGTACTTTTTTGCTGGGTAAAGAAAAAAAAATCTTCCCATATTGGAGAAGGAGGCTCCCTGTAAGCGCAGTGATATACTAACAACACAAAAGCTGATGGGTTAATTAATCACAGAATTGATTAAAGGAGTAATTAGGTGCCTCATTCACAATTCACAGCATTATGAATTAAACGGGGGGGGGATCATGTGGTAGGTTGGAGGAACTATTTTGATTTAAAGCAATCTGAGCCTGGTGAACATTATGGTAATGGAAACCTGGAGGGCAGAGAGGCGGGGAACGAGTGTGGGTACATGCAGTTTGCAAAGAGCCGCTCTGAAGTGCAGGAAGAGGAGGAAGAGGAGGAGTGGAGCCACAGGCAGACACTTCTAGTGGTTAACACACCTGGATGAGAGGGAGTCGAGTGCAGAGGAAATAACCCTGATATCTGTCATTTCACAAAATACATTCCAACATCAGACGCGGCGCTAAAGAGGGGCTCTGAAGAGCCAAAAGGTTGATGGCTGAGGATGCAAAGGTGGTAAAAAAAAAGGCCATTTCAATAAAGGCTAAAGGCAGCAACCGCTCAGGAGAGCAGAGGGAAAAAACCAGAAGAAGACTTAGATATTCCTGGAAACACTTTAGCAAAAATTAACTGCTGTTTTTATCAAACAGGCATAAATGTTACATCCTTATAATGAGCCACTGACTTAGATTTTAAAAAAAAACTGGTAAGTAGATTAAAAAATAATAAAATTGGCACTGCTAATATTAATTTATTATTGAGAGTTCACATCACAGTGAAAAATAAAAGATAAAGATTTTAATTTTAAGGATTTTTATATCAGGTGTAGTGATGAATAAATGACACGTTTTAGTTTAAAGCTGATAAAACAGTTTATTCTTTCATAATATATGCGTTTTAAAACTCAGTAAAATAATAATAATAAATACAAAAAAGAATTTTTTTTGTTCTCTCACTTAGTAAAAATGATTTATTTCTGTTATTTATTTATTACTTCTATTTTCCTACATCTTTTTACCATTTCATTTTGTGCTACTTATTAATCAAACCATGAAAATGTTCCAGCTGTTGTGAAAAATGTTTTATTTTTAAATGACAGAAAAACCAAGCTGATGTAATATTTCTGTTAAAATATGAACTCATTGATTATAAGTTCCTATATTTTATTAAACATGTGTTGAACTTAACTGAGGGAAAAAAAAAAACCTTTAAGCAAAAACATTTTAAAAGGCTCGCTTTTTAAGTGTTTAAATAAAAAGTTAAGCAATAATAAATTATTTTTGACTCCTTAAAATGATTTTATTTAACATTATATTATGACCCTCACTGCTCTAAATGAATATAAAAATAAAAATTCCGTTTTTCTTGATGTGAACATAAAATTAATCATTGACTTTAAAAAATGGGTAATTTTCATCCTTGACAACAAAACCCTGTCTATGCAGTCTTTATTTAGATTTCAACACTATCAGTTCTTTATGTCTTCTACCAGTCAGATACCTGTATTTAAACTGAGCGTCGCTGCCTCTGAATCCCTGAACTTGACTCTCCCTCCCCTCGCTGTTACTGTACGTGACCCTGCCGCTCACTGAAGCGTCCTCCAGAGGTCTCCGACACGTCTCACAGATCAAAAGGATTAGCCTCGCTCCATCCTGGGAGCCCCCACCTGCACCTTAACGTGCCGCTCTCATAACGCTCCGGCCCTGACTCAGATACCATCTCGCCGACCCCTGGGTCTTAATAGAGATGGATCTGGTTGCCTCTCACCTGACCTCCTCTGATCTCAAACAAGAATTCAACTGAGCTGAGATTCCTCCTAATAACAGTCGAACCTCGCTGATCAATTTCAACAATTATTTCTAAAAGTCTACTGAGGTCATGCCCCGTCATTCGGGCTCTGAGTGTGTGTGTGTGTGTGTTTCACTTTATTCACCATCTGCTGGGCTGAGGCCCCGGGTGGCCGACACCACGGAGATGGAGGGGCTGCTGTGGAGAGAGCGGATGTAGTCCATGTATGGGTTAATGTAGGTGTGCGGTGGGTGGAAGGGTGACTCCGCCCCCACGCTGGGGTTTCGCTGGGGCGAGATCCGGATGAGGGAGATGTCGGGGAAAGCCGGACTGCCCGCCAGCGCCGGAGGCCTGCAGAGACACACGAAGGACATCATAGGAGAATGTGCTTCAACTTTATGTATAAAAAATGTATAATCAGACAAATCTACCGAAAAAATACTAAAACTTTAATTCATACTGACACTATAAATATATAACGTCCGATTGTCGAAAGATCTCCTCAACTTCAACTGCTTTTAAATAAATAAGTTTGATACCTGACACTGATTGATATCTCTTAGACCTTGTTTGAAGGGGTTTTCAGGCAACTTGCAGCAATTGCAGTGTAACACATCAAACCCTGAGGAAGTGCTAAGCTGAGTCAATACTGCTGAAAACCCCAAAGAGCAACACTCCAGGAACAGATATGAGAATAAATCATAGCGTTAGGGAGGGAAAAAAATGCCATAGCATAGATTGGTGATGTTGAAACACACATCACTGATCAGATCACTTATACATAAAGCTAAAGATCGTCAGCGTACATAGAAACCAGGGAATACGACCTGGAAACTGAAGGCAGAAAAGGACAAAAACCTCCTGTAGGTTGGTTCTGGTATAAGTTTTATGTCCCATCCCCTCCATTTAAACGACAAGGACTTTATAATAAAAACTATAACCAGGATTACTGGGATATCATGGCTTCACGTTCCGACAACAGAAGGAAGACAAGATGCTACAGCCCTCCTCTCTACGGTCTAAAGTAAGAACAGTCTGTCTTATAGAGCAGATACAAACCCATTACACTGAACTTGGGAGAAAAGTTGATTAGCAATAGATGTATGTAGATCTGGACATGACTAAATACAGACACTGAACGGTCACTCCTCTGATCCAGAAATTCTTCAGAATTTCTCTGGATGAATCACTTTAAGAGATTACAGAGCACAGCCAAGAAGATGTCACAGGGTTGCACTACAACTTTTTGGAGGGGCTACTTAACTCAGTCGGCCTGGGACGAGAAGAAACTGGAAGAAGCTGACGTTTGGGCATCTTTGCTCCCTTTGATGTCCTGACGATGTATAGATAAAATACACATCTGTCAACTAACGGCAAATGAAGCGTCTTTACTCTATATTTGACTCTTCTATTTGTCAGTATCTGACTCAGGGAGTTTTCCAAAATGTCTCAAAGTGATTGCAACGGTTCTCAATTTCTTTGAGTGAGTTGCATTGCCTCACTCTTGCATCGTCCTACAGTCCCAGCCCAGAAGGAGGAGGAGTTAGTCAACAGTTGAGTCACCACGTTTTATGACAGCGACATACTTTAATCCCACTGAGGTATTGGGACACAAGATTTGCAGGAAGTAAACATGATTAATTTAATTTCTCCACAAGTTTACCAGAGACGTCACGCTCATTGCATCAGGCCCGAAGGTCAGGATTTTATGACCATGGGTGGACCGACTGTGGCAGACAAATAGACGGTATAGTGCTGTCTTTTTTGCTTCCATCTGTAAGGCAGAGAGGAGAATGCAGCATTCCAACTGCTCCCCACGCAGACATTTCCTCAGATCAAAGGCAGCTTTCACCACTGCGTCTTAATCAGAGGGAAACGTTAGACCAAGCTCACCGCCGGCCAGAGCGAGACAAGCAAAGCTGCACCACAATTCTCCATTCCTCAGATGGCTTTGAGCTGAAACCGAAGACAGAACTGCACAGGATGGGTCCTAAATCCATCTGCAAGTCTCACATTACATTATTAATAAGTAAAAAACTGCAGTGTCAGGCTTTTCTTTAAAAAAAAAGAAGAAAAAAAAAGATTCCTATGAAATCTCTTTTGAATGAAACAAAGTTGAGAACAATCATGAAAACTTCTTAGGAGCCAAGTTTAAGACAAACTAATTTGTCTCCCTCCTTATAATTGGTTAGGAGGGCCTGGAAACTCTATAATGATGGCCTTCACCACAAAGGCCTTCCCCCGAGGATCTGGAGAAATCCACATATCAGCCCGACATTAACAGGCTAAAAGATTAGACTGAATTAGCCCCTTCGCTTCTCTGCGGCTCCCCACCGGACCAGTCTGCTGTGACAAAAGACCCCAGGAGGAGGAGAGGATGGCTGAAGGAGGGAGGGAGAGGAAAAGTGTGGGTTTAAGAGGGAGGGATGGAAAAGAGTGAGAGGCCTGGCCCACGGTTTGTTTCGCGGAGTGACCTTGAGCGAGGCCGGGGGGAGCGGAACAGCCTAATTACAACCTCCGCCCTGTCCCCTGATCCCCTACCAGCCCCTTTGTCCCTCCACTTCACAACCCCCCTAATGAAAGAGCTCAGGCCAGGGTCAATAATGAGCACCGAGGAGGGGAAACAACCGGCAGACACACAAGCATGTAGGACACATGTGAGCGCGGCCACTCGTACAAACTTCATCCTCAGGAGCTGTTCTGTAATTAGCCCAAAGGGGGGCCATTTTAAAGGCTTTCACTGTGATTAGGTGTGCGACGAAGATCCCTCAGCTTGTGTATTCTATGTTGGGAACTGTTTTCCCACCTCCGTTCAATTTGTGTGTTTTTGCACGGCAGCTGTCAAAAAAAAAAAGATTCCTGATGAATTTCTCATTCCCTTGCACACCTTTGAGGCCAAAGCGAGGGCAACTTCAGTCCAAACAGGTGTGTATGTTTACGATAAGCAAGTCGTGCACCCGCATGCCGCCATTTACACGCATCATTTGCACAGAACACAACACAGCTGCAGAGTGAAGTTCACTTTGTTGTCAGTGGTGAGTATATAGCTATACATCTCACACACGCACATCAAAGACCTGCTTAGTCACTGAATGCATTTTCTACTTCAGATGAAATCAAAAACCAGCGTCTCATCAGGGAATCGCACACAATTTGTAGCTAAAACGCTTTTCAAAAGATGTTTGATCAATGGTTACGTAGCAGCTTCTTATTCCTTTTCTTAATTATGTTCTTTTTCCAAACTTACCCTCGTTTTATTTGCAACCTTGTTTCATTTCTCACACTCTCCAACTTGCGGAAATTTAGTTGAGAAGAGTTCAAAATGAGTTCCAGATGAGTGCATGAGAGTATTTTGAGAGAAACATTTTTTTTGCAAATTCTTTGAACATGCTCAAAATTCATGCAACACAACAGCAAGGCCCTGTGGTGGAAACCCTCGCAAATGTTCTGAGCCATACTGGACACTTCCTCTGGAATGCTTTTTGCAATTTGTCATCAACAGTTGCAGCCCAGTGAGATAGCTTAAAGGATGGAAGAGGAAGAATCTGGCCTGTTGAAAGGTGAGAAGGCAGAAAAAGGAGGGAAAACATTTCAGCTGGAGCATGAACAGAAGTCAAGATGTGAAGATATGAGCTATGTGTTGGGGAGGAAAGGGTGGATAAAGAAGAGTTACAACAGAAAGGGAGCTGGACAAGGAGAGGGGAGAACAAAGATGTCTCAGGGGGTGTAGAGCCAGGTGTGAGGGGATTTGAGGAGGACAGCAGAGAGATGGATCATTTGGAGGAGTGCGGCGTGTCTCTGGGAGAAAGAAAGTGCAAGACCCGATCCTCGGTTTTTTAGCTCCTCTCCGCAGGGCCGTGATCATCTTAGCATCTGCCAGCGTGCATTAATCAACGTGACAAATGGAAGTAATCTGACAAAGAGCAGCGTGTGTGCAGGAATGCTCACAATGTGTGTGTGTACGAGTGCTGTTTTAGATACACCTGATTTGAGATTTACATCAAAGTTGTACCGCAGGGTTTTCAGGCTCCATCTTTCCCAGAGAGAAAACTCGACTTCACACCCCTCTACCTCTCCTCATGCTGCAGGTTTACAATCCCTATTAACCTGCAAAGAACACATCCGGCAAACACGGCACAAGGAAAGTCTGCACATTTTCACATATGGAAGCCATTTCCCTTCACGTGGCCTCGATTAAACCAGCCAGCACCTCTTTTTAAGGCATTGCGTGTTTACACTGGGCGGTCTGCGGGTTTTAAACTGTCGTCTTACTTCACCAGATGAATATACACTTGCCGTGTGTAAATATGCACCCGAAGGATTTTGAGGTTTCATGTCGGGGTGCGTGTTCGCATAAGCAGTCCTTGAATCTTAGTTTGGAAGAAGGCTGAATCGACACTAATAAATTTTTGGACGAAAACTGCAAAAACAACAGTCGGTGACTTCATTTAGGCAAAGAGGGTATCATTGTGGTGCAGCAGTTAGACATGGTGGTATTGGCATGGAATTCTGCTAAAATAGACACTAAGCGTTGCAGAATGGTTTTGGGCGAAGCCAGGGACTGTAGTGCATAAAACATGATGGCGATTTTTTATATGCATAACTTGTAAAAGTACTCCAGGAACATAAGTCGACGTGTTCCCCAAACAGTTATGGTTTGCAGCTCGATAATTACAAAATGAAAACCTGCATTTCAAAAAGCTTTAAATACAAAAGTCATAGCACAGTTTTTATTTTCCCCCTTCGCCGAAGTCCGCATCAATGCAGACTTTGGGTATTACCCATAATCCCAAGTGCACTTAGTAGAGGACCGTAGGCTGCAGTGTGGATATTGGGACATCACGTCTAATTTGCACTGAGTTCATTCAGAGATGAAACTATGACATCATTGTTTTCAAAAGGTTGTGGTTTGGCTGTCTACACATAAAAAATGCAAAGATACAATTTCAAGACTTTCACATTCTAGACCTCTCAGTCAAAGAATTTAATTTTAGGGTTCCTAAATTTTCTTTGTGTTTGAATGAAAGGCTGAAACAATCACAACTTTAAAAAAAACTCCTTCAGTGTGAGAACAGCACCTACTTTAATAGGAAGGGGACACAAACTTTACAACTTTCAACAAAATACTAGGAATCAAACATAAATTAGACTCAGAATTCACCTCTTCTTTTACCATAACTAACTTGTACTGTCTCTTTTTATTGCTGAACCTTAGCTTTAACCAAGTGAGACCTGCAGAGCTTTAGATGTTCTGGCTTCTTTTGTTCTAAAATCTCTTTAGAACAGGACATACTGTGTTGCTTTTTGAGATCTTTTAGCCTCCTTCATGTCGTCAGACAGGTTCTATTGAAGTGATTCCTTAATTCTACATGTCTGGCAGTTAAAAAAAAGGGGTGTGACTTGCGAAAATGACTTTAGCTTTCCAAATAATGCGTTTAATCCAAATGAATTTATGACTTAACAAAAGCAGCAATTATTTTTTCACATAGGGCCGGTTTGTGTTGGATACATTTTATCCCCTAAACAATTAAATCATCATTTGAAAACAGCATTTTGTGTTTACTCAGGTGATCTTTGATAAATTAGTTTGGTCTTTAATATTTAAGTGTGACAAAAAGCAAAAACAGATTAAATCTGTAAGGGGCAGCACTGCATATAAACAGGGAAAACTGTTAAATAGGAAGGTTACCTTTAGAAGGAAAACATGGATTGTTTTGCTGTATTTACATTAATGTGCACTGATGAAAGCTAAAGCACAGGGAGTCTTTGCTTTTTCTATTTAATAAATTGCATTGTGTATGAATTATAGACTGTTCTATTTATGAGACAAAAATCACACAACCTAATGAAAATCATACATCAGCATCGGACTGCTCTGATTTCTAAGTATTGGGATTAAAATAGCTTCAAGGGTTGATAGTGACGCTGTAGTGCACACCTGTGGAGGTGGGAAGTGATTTTAGTTTTAGAGGGAACTGGGATCAGTGAGGTGTCAGGTCCTCTCCTGGCTCAGGCTGACAGCGTCTCACCACCCCATAGATACCCGCACCCCCCACGCCCACCCCCAACCCACCCAGCACAATGCTGCTGCTGCCACGGCTCTGAAAGCCTAAACCAGAGAGGAGGAAAAGAAGGGCTCCTGACAGCGGAAACAGAAGCACTTTAAAGCTCCAAACCCTTTCACTGAGATCAAAGGGCCACAGGAACAGAGCCAGCTGAGACCCAAGGAGAGACGAGCGGGAGCTGAGACAAGGAGAGGGAGAAGACAGAAAGACGGAGACCGAGAGACACAAACAGGTTCTCTAAGTTCTCGATAAACCAGTGGGAAAGTCTTCATTAAGTTCTCCCACCACATCACTTCCCATCAACTCTGAACAACCTAAACTTGTTTTTGTCTTCTAATCAAGTTCATGACAAATGTATTTATTTACCAAATAGTCTCTAAGCAAAAGGCCAGAAAACATTTACCCACAAAGGACTGTCCTGTCATGAATCTGACAATCTATTTACGCGCTCGTTCTACAGTTTTCATGCACATCACACGGTTTTCAGCATCAGACGGAGCTGCATTCAGAGTCTGTGGTTCATCACGGGAGCAGCTCACTCACAGTGTGTGTGTTCAGAACAGTACGATCATCTGTGAGCTACAAAATGCATCTGACTGACACCAAAACTACCCCGTCAGTTGATGTGAAAAGTGGTGAGGAGACTCATAAAGGACAACTTATTCAGTTTTAATGCTAATCATTCTTTTAAAGCACAAGATCAAACAGCACAAACTGACTGTGGTGTTTGATTTTGATCAGAAGATTCATTTTGGTTTCTTGTTTGAGGACCAGAGAGCTAATCGGAGCAGCAAGAACTCCAAGTGACAGGATTTCAGGCTGAATCAGACTTGGAGATAGGTAATATTTACTTATATTTCAATGGATTGCTGTAAAACAAACAATCTTCTGATTCTGTGCTGAAGTGTTCGATTATTTAGCTAAAAAACAATAAAAAATTATTCAGCGACATCCGTACAATACGTTTCTCTAAAGCCGGTATCTCACTGATGCTTAGCGACAATTTGAGAACGACATGAATGGAAGAGTTCCCAAAATGTTGCGTCTTCCTCTGGTCGCTGGGATTTTGAACTTTCAAAAAAATTTGTGCACAAAAAATTAATAACAGTTCCAGAATCAAGTCTGAATTCAAACATTAGACACTTTTTATTAGGGCTGCACAATTAATCGTTAAAAAATCATAATCTCAATTCAGACTTGTATGCAATCTCATTCCCAAATGACAATTCCTAAAACAAGATGATGATGATTGTACTGCATTTGATCCGGGACATAATCTGCATGAAAACAAGCGCTCCTCTTTCTCCATCAAATGACAAAGTTCAAAATTGTTGAGATTATTCAAAGGTTGTGTACGTAAGAGAAGACAAGAGAGACATTTTTTGTTTTTATGTTCAGTGTCAGCTGTGACGAAGTGGATGTAATAAGTGCAATAAATATTTATATTGGAAAAAAAATCGTGAGAGAATCGTGATCTCAATCCTAAGCACAAAAAAAAAAAAATCGTGATTCTTATTTTGAAGAAGAATTAATTTAATTAGATGCATTTTAATTGAGACCTAAAGACTCTTCACTAAATTCAAAGTTTTTACCAAAATCAGATGTTTTAATAGACAACCATGTAATAAAACTGCTGATAGGTAGATTAAAAAGACTCTAAATAGGTAAAAATCTACTCACTGAGTAAATCTATGTCCTATTAAACCAGTCAGTCACTCATTCCTACTGTTAAAGAACGTGAATAGATGGCATTCCATAGCTTAACATGTTTTAACACAGGCACTTTTGGGTCTTCAAACTACCCATGACTTTTACGATCATTAGCTCTTTTCTAACTCTGCAGAAAGTCTCATGAGATGAAGCATAATGTAGAGCAGTGGTGTCCAATCTTGATCCTTGGTGGTCACTACTGTGCATGTTCTAGTATGAACACACCTGATGTGAATCAGTGGATGATTACAAGCCTTCTGCCTGATGAACAGCTCATCCAACCATTGAATCAGGTTGCTGGGGAAGAAAACTGGACACCACTAACCACCGGTGACTGGTTAAAGACACTAAATATGCAGTCACTGAATTGGTACGTGGAACACTTTTGCAGCAGGTTTTATATATATATATGGTTTTATGACAAAATTGTAGACATTTGTGCAACAATTGTGCCCATTTTCCTGTCACAATTTAGTCGCAAAGTGTCTCAATTATGTCTCCAATTACTGGCAATTTACCTGCATTTTATTCACAATTTAGGCATCGACCACTCCCACAGTTGTCCCTCATTTTCAAGCTCACTGAGACTGAAACTAAATGAGTTCCAGATGTCGGCGACAACTTTAAAAACTTGTAAGTTTTTTACAACATGTTAGAATATCCAGGCCTTGCAACGCTGAGACATTTTGGAAACTCCCTCGAGAATCCCTTTCACAGTTCGTCTTCAGTCCTGTCTCGGGCTCCGGGCCAGAGACCTGTGGAGGGTTTGATGAGGTTGCCAGGCGTTCGGAGCAACTATGGCCTCCCACCAGCCGGAGCTGCACGGTCTCTGTGTGTGACCCCCTGACTTCAAAGGCCTGGGTGGGTCCAGGGGGTGGGGCAGGCTTCCTATTCATGGTCACATCAAGCAGGATTCCCTCTCGGTGGGATACTCCTGGAGGCGTGCCAGACATTCCCATACAGTGTGAAGTCAGCTCACACACACACACACACACTTCCAGGAGAATACCCAGCACTTCTTATTTCACCTTCCTCCCCCTCTCTGTGTGTTTTGCTCACACACACGTTGTCTACATATAAGCAGCAGCAGGAACACACATACACAGCAGCGCCTGAACGATGGTTCACCCCTGTGGGCGCGTATCACTTCCACGCCGCTGGAGCGATAACACATTTATCAATGGGAGTCAGAGAGTGTGACAGGCTCGAGTCAAAACAACCGGGTCCAGGTGTCAGAAGCTCCACTTCCGGTTCTGTGTCCTCCAAAGGAACCCGCTCCAGTCGGGTCACTCACAACAAACGCCTCTTGTTTTAAATCTTGACTGCACCGATTAAACTTTATCAGAAAATAACGGAATCGCATCTTAGCTCCGGTTCCAAATTGTCTGCCTTTAAAAGAAACAATTTAAATAAAATAAAGTTTATGTTTGGTTTTGTCACGCAGCAGCGCTTTTTTTTATTCTCACGTTCTGTTTTGAAAAGCTGCTTTTCCACCCTCCACACCGCAATTAAATGTAATTTTCAGCCATCGAGATAAGAACGTCTACCAAAACGAATCGGCCGAGTACGGAGAAAGAAAACGAAAACATGAAAGTGAAATTGCACAAAATGAGCCGGGTGTTTTTTGTTTTTTTTTCCTGTAATTTTAAGATTTCAAGAGAACAAACATGGGACTTAAAGCAAGAAAAAAAAAAGATTTGCTTGTTCTATTTTAAAATTTATTTGGTTTTCTCCTGTGCTTGATTTTTTTACAAATAGGCCGATCGCTTTGAGCGCGACGTCCTGCCTTCATCTCTGCTAAGCAAATATGTGCTTGATTGCTTTTCTTCTTTCAAAGCGAAGCAAAGCGAGCACAGGTGGAATTAGCTCTCAGTCAGTGTTCTGAGTTCCTCTGGCATGCCTCGGGCTAAAGAGAAAACTAGAGGGGACTCCTGGGTGTTAAAGTGTTAAACTTCTGAAAGCAGAGAGGAAGCACATCTATCTTTCTTTTTTCTACTCAACTATTGTCTCGATGGCCCTGATGCCTGTACACAAACATTCAACCGGCGCCTGCAGCCAAACAGGGCTCAGGTTCCACGCCCCATCGCCTTCGCGGCCTGTCAACTCAGGTAATGAGCGTGCATGTCCGTGCGTCAGGGTGCAACCTACAGGTGAGGCGGCGGCGGGCGGAATGACTTTTGCTCGGGGGATTCTCGCCGCGCTGCAACCTCCCCACCCGTCCTGATTTCACCACCACGTCACACTGGGCTGCAGAAATGAGCAAATCCCAAACAATACACGGTGCTACAAGACAGCAGAGACACACAGCTGGAGATAGTTAATCCTTCAGACGGAGATCTGAGGTGCAACAAGAAGGGGGAAAAAAATAAAAATAAAAGGGGCGCAGAGGAAGAAGCTCAGGAGCATCAGGTACAAGACACAAAAATATATGTTGCCTTCTCAGCACTGAAAATCTCCTTCTCAAAGTGAAATCCATCACGTTTTCCTAACACATACTTCTTCCTGCAGAGGAGGGGAAGGAGAGGAAAGCCGGACAGAAGAAAGGCAAGCGCTGGTGGGAAAGTGAACAGACACAGCCTACTTTATTCTGGCCATTTCATCCATCTTGTTGGGCTAATAAAACGTCAAGCGGAGTTCCTTGATATTTAATCATGAAGGGGGCCGTGGTTGGTGCCATGCTCGGGCTTGATGAAGCTTTGGGAGACTTAAACACAGACCTGTGTGGACACAGGAGAATGTTTATCCTTTCACTTGTTCAGTCCACTAAACTCAACTTTTATTCCTAATTTAGTGGGAAAAGAAAATTAATGAAATAATGAAAATCCCTGCCGGAGACATGTCAACGACATGACGGACACGCAACAACAACAACCGAGTGCGTGACTCTCTGCTCGGCTCCCACGGGACGATCGCAACGTCAAACACTTCACAAGACGATGCCCTCTCAAAGAAACACGAAGCATCATGGGAGACGGACACAGCAAGGGGGCTTCTTTATGGCCTGTACTTCAAATAACATCATAGGATTAAACCGTTCGCTATCACGCTATCAGACGTAATGGACACCACATGTGATGAGTGCTGAGGAAAGAAACGTCTTGTGTGATAGGAATTCATATTTATAGGTGAGGGAGGGAGAGAGAGAGAGAAAAAAATGGAGAAAAACAGTAAGCAAACAAACACATTAAAAAACATTTGGGTGATTTTTCACGCCGTTTTGTTTTGGTTCCCTTCAATCATTCGTCGAAGCAGGAGAGCTGGAATCGGAGGAGAGAGGTAGGAAAGAAGTGGAGGGATGGAAGGGAAAGCAGAGGATGGAAAATAAGGAGAGCTGTAGAGGATTTATGACCCTGTTCCCCTGGTCTCGTTACTTGCTATAACTGGCCCCCAGAGTGGGATCGTAGGGTCTGGAGCCCAGAGATCAGAGTAATGGAAATTCCACATTTCTACACGGCTGTAGCGTGACGTCCGCAGGGCACAAGCTGAGGTTTAAAAATCACCAAAAACAGATTCTGAGTTTGTTTAAACTGAAATAAATTATTCTGTATTAGACCAATAATGACTTCTTTAAAATCACTGTATCACACTGAAGAGGAAATATGTTTATGTTAGTTTTTATTAGTGAGAGACTCTTTTTCAAGCTGCAGCTTAAGGATGTAGAGATTACATGACTCAGCGTTTTGGTTCCCACCAAAAAGAGGAGGATCGTTTAGAAGTTCATAAAACTGACAGTCAACCATCAAATGACTTGAACTTCTTATGAAATATTATTTTAGGTTTTCCACTTCATTCAATTTAGAACACACCCAAAGATGATTAGTTAGGTCATTAATTAGTAGATCAAAGAGAAATTAATCCAATATTTTAACTATTTGAATTAAATTAAAAGAAAATACATTTTATTTTTTCTAATACTGATACTTGATAGTACTTGAAACTTCAACCAATGCTGGAAAATTCAAGAACCAACCCACACTGGGACGAGTGTGTTGTAATTATTTTGTTGCTACAACGAAGTTCATTGCAAACTAAAACATCTGATCTAGAGAGGTACAAGTGCCTCAGGGCCATGGTTGATGAAACAAATAAAGAAGGGGGTTAAAATGATAAGAAAATCTTTTAAAAATTCCAAGAATAGCACTATGTATTTAAAATATGGGGTATTCTGATTTTTAAAAGTTTAAATTTGCCAGAAAAAGTCAAATCTTTATGATAAATACAAGAACTGTACTAAAACAAACCCTAATGTTTTCTGACATTGTGAATTTCTTAACGTAATTAATCTTAAATGGATGGTTAGAGATTGTTAACTCAAACAGAAAAGGCCAAAATAAAAGTTATTATCTCAGGTTTAAGTCATAGATTTAGACGGCTGGATGTGCTCTAACATCTAAAGCAGTAAAAACATATTTTTTTAAATCACAAAAAAGGGAGAAACCCTGGATTGTTGTTTTGTTGTGACGTGGTCAGGAGGTGATAAGGGACACTTTCAAAGTAAAAGCGGACTTTCTGGTTGTATTTGAAACTGAATCAAATAAAATCAAAACAAGTAGCAACAGACTGTGACTCCCTAAACGTTTTAAATTAAAACCCTTTAAATCTTCACATCTTTTTCTCCACATATGTACCGTTACATGTCCAATCATTTCCAGATATTCTTCTGGTAAATTTACACCTTTAATCTCAGACAATTGTTTTCTTATTTCCTGCAAATCTGTGACTTAATCATCTTTACATCAGGGTTTTTTTTTTCTGGCAAGTTGAAAAAAAGCATCCTTGAATTTTTTCCATCCTGAATGTTTTGCCTTTTAATATTATTATGATTGATTTTATGACTATTTATTTATTTATGTAATGCTAGATTTTTTTTATGCTTTACAAAATCTTGAGTTTTTTCACATTTTATGAAATGATAACACTCCCCCGGTTTCCTTTTTTATTATTTTATTATTTTTATCTATAACACACCATCATAAGAGGGTGACAAGCTGATAAATGACAGACAATTTCATTAAAATTGAAATTTCTATTGATTTTTAAGGGAGAAAATAAAAGGATGCAAGAATTGAAAACAAATTAAAAGATAAAATAAAAGACTTGCTCAAAGATTAAATTATTTGAAACCGTGTGTTTGTGTGTGTCGATGTGTATTGCACGACTGTGCGCACACACACACACACACATGTATGTGCGCACGGAGCTGTTGGCACCTGCCTGTTATCTCTTCCCTTCAGACCTGGTTTTCCATTGTGCTCCTTGGGAGAGCTACAAATTGAGATCTCAAACATGAAGAGGGGCAAATGACTCGCGTGTAGAAAATCAAATCCACTAATGTGTAACGTGCAAATTTTCAGGCCTCATATTAGAGATTAATGTGTTCGTTTTTTATCAAGAAATGTACCTTTTTTCAAAGCTATTTTTAAATTGCTCTTGATTTTAACTCAACCAAACCCTAATACTGGAGAAATTACAGCCAAAAATGAAAAAATATTAAAGACGGAAATAGATTTGCATAAATAAATTGTTATGTAAGGGATCAGATTGGAATTAATTCCTCTCAATAGCTTACTGTTTGCCTTTAAGAGATATTAAACCATTCAGAGAGGATTAAAAGAAACCATAAAAAATGTATTGGATATTTAATAACAGGAGGAACGGGTAATCCTAGTAGAGAACACAGGTAATGACTCGACCCTAAAACCTTTACAGGCCTCGTCAAATATCTCTTAGGCCAAACTCTGTCTTTTCCTCCTTATTTCAATCTGTTGGATCCATCACTCTCTAAATACACAGGTGACTTAAAACACCCCGGTCCTGTGCACCGACCAGCTAAAGGGAAAAAACACACTACACTGGCCATTTAGGCTTCAGAAACTGGTGTATTACAAAAAAATAGATATACTGTAACTTCAATCTGCCCACATTTCTGCTTAGCCATTTATCTCCTTTCTCTCTAAATCCTGAAATTGCCTCAGAAAAAAGAGGGGGGGGTACTTTCCCCTACAGAGTGGTGCACAACTTTCTTTCTTCTCGTTTTTTTTTCTTTCCTGTGAAAATTGAAGAGGCTTTATGTCAAATACGGCTAAAGTCAGCCTCTCCATATCAAACAACGCAGCGCGAAAATTACTGTGGCGATGATAAGGCTGCCAGATAGAGAGGAAGGGGAGAGCAAAAAGGGGGGGAGGAGGAAGGCGAAGGAGGAAAAACTGAAAGGAAGTGACTCTACTCAATTATGCTGCAAAATTGGTATGACTGAATATTTTTCATTCAGGTGACTGATAGTATCGGTGAAGCTGCAATGCAGATAAATAAAGGAGGCTTCTGTCAAGAATAAACACCATTAATCATGAAGCAAGGGACTGCGTGACCGCCTGTCCCCCCCCCCCTCCGACTTACCCAGTGGAGGAAGTATTAAAGGAGGAGGGAGGGGAGCACTACAGAGGGGTGACCCGTGAAGTCACACCGAATGGGTTCTGGACAGTTAGAGAGGAAGATGAAAAAGCGGCCTTCGTCTTTCCGCCTCTGCGTTTTGGTGACAGGAGCCATATCTGGGCTGAGATTATCAGATGTGATTAGGGAATAATCCAGGATTCTTGGTGTAATTTATGGCTTCACTTTGTATTCTGTGCGAGGCGAGACATTATTTAAATGAGTTTATTACAGAAGAGCCTTTATAGGATGAAATTGATGCGGAAAAATGACTTTAAATAATATGAAAGAAATTCAATACAGCTAATACAAACAACTATTTGTTACAATAATTAATCTATTGACTCGTTTATCAATTAATGATTTGAACTTTTTTATTCTAATTTTAGCTCATCTTTAGGATTTATGGGAAGTCACAAAATAAAATTTTGCAAACTATAGTATAAATTATCAATATTTTACCTAAAAATCTAAAATAAATTTGAATATTCAGCAAAAATGTCCACATGTTCTGATTATCTGTTGAGAATAATCTAGTAATATTCACAAATCTGGCTCATTTCAGCCATTAGTGTGTATTATGAACTAGATTTTATGAGTTTGTTTGACTTAGACATTTTTCATTTAGCTAATGTTTTCTACAGACAATTCTTTTTGAAATGGGAAAAGGTAAAAAAAATCAAGTAGAATGCTCCAAAAATTCAAAGCCCATTAAATAAAACATGGACAAACAGCAGGAAGGGTTAGTCAACAAAAAGGTGGCCTAGATTACTGACTAAAGCAGGGCTAGTCAATTAGAAAGGTCCAGATCAGCATACATGAACCGGTCCTCGGTCCAGGGGGAGGGGGCGTGGTTGGTGTTCCGTGTGAGCGCTACCAAGAGGTCAACGTGGGTGTGCAACTCGATCGGCACCTGACCCTCCCCGTGGAGCTCCCCGAGTTTGCACGCATAGTGCGGCCCTGTTCAGAAGGAGAGTGCTGAGCACATCGCAGCTCTCACTACGCCCCCGGACGCACACCCCCATCTGGACCCAGAACTGGGTCTTGGATGTGCTGCGCAAAACTGGCTCTGGGTCTGGATCCGGACTGCCATTTGCAGGGTTCCCGCGGGATCTTAAAAAATCTTAAAAGCATTGAATTTCTGAATTTGGAAATACTACCTTAAAAGGACTTGAAAAAGTCTTGAATTTTTGTATCTGGGTCTTAAAATGTGTATGTCACTTCTCCGTATCGCATTTTACCTCAAAGGTTTCATTTGTCAACCACGATTATTCTGATTAAATAACTTGTCAAACTTTGCACATTCCACATTTCTTTTAAAAATAAATGAACATATGTTCAAGAATTTATTTATTTTATTTTTTTTTGTCGGTAGGTCTGTGAAATGGGTATTAAATTTTTTATATAAATGGTCTTAAAAAGGTCTTTAAAAGACTTGAATTTGACTAGAAGAAACCTGTAGGAACCCTGAATTTGGAGATGCTTTGCATTTAAGGTTCCTAAAATGTCCTTTCACTGAAAAGTGTAGCAGATGTCTAAATCTGTAAACCACGCTCTGAGAGGCTTGAATCTGTAGTTTGGGTGACTGCAGCCAAACTTTACTGGCGCACACAGCGCCTGCTAGTGGTGTGGAGGATAAAACTTTTACAGAATTTAAATGGATTTAAATTAAAGATCTCAAACTATTGATGTCTAATAACTATCATAGTCAACATCATTGACTATGATGACTAGTCATGACAGACCAACAAAAGATGCTAGAATGAGTGTTGAGATACTTTTGAAAGTGTAAAATAAATTCTGAAATAAAGCTTTGAACCAATAGCCTGCTTTAAAACAGCTCCCCTTTAGCCACGATAAAAGCTCCTTTTGTCTTCCCATTGTTTGTGTGCATGTGTGTGCGTGAGCATTGCAATGCTCGGCCTCGTCCCATCTGGAAGGAGGTGTTAAGATAAGACCACGGTCTTTATGCTAAGCAACATGCCGCTGCTCCATGCAGCAGATTGGGCGCTCTGACAACAGTTTATGTAAATAACAGAAGTCGGCGCAGAAAGAAAACAGTGCTGGAGAGGACAGCGGGGGTTAGTATACCAGCGCTGTTATTCTCTGATGCGTACTAAAAGTAAAACTACGAGGTAAAGAGTCAGAAGTGTCCAAAGCATCTGCAGCAGCATTCCCACCCCCCAGCACTCCGTCCTGTTTCTTCAATCCTGAGCTGAATTTTGTGCTGTGATGACAGAAACGTACAGCAGCTCTCCCCTGGCACCTGCAGAAAACCTTCAAGTCAGACCACTCCTACAGCTGAACAAACACACTGTTGAATTAAATAACCACACAGGATGGATACGCGGTCTCATAATCCCTACTTAAAAATGCTAAACTAAACTTTATAAGTTGTAGATGAAGTTTAGAGCTTCTAAATTTGTTTAAAAAAAGATAAAAGTACAAATGACTCGAGTAGTTACAATTGAAAAAGTATTTTTGTGATTTATTTCATTTTCAATCAAAGTAATATGAGGCACATTTTAGTTTTCTTGAAGACATTCTTTTCCTTGTAAAGATGGAGCCTCTGAGGTTTACAGACTCTTAAATCAACTCGACTTCCCCTAATTCTTTTGCAAATTTACATTTGGTAAGTGATCAAAAGGTTGTGAGTCAATCTCTTATCCCGTAAGGGTGTTTTGTGGTTTTAGCGGCCTCTATTCACAGCACGAGGGCCCGGGACTCCAGAGTAAACTCTGCGGCCGATAATTGACTCGTGACGAATACCTCTGTTTGTTCTGAGTGGTCTCCGGGTGACCGGGAGCCGGCGTTGAGTTGCATGAGAGGGCTGTTTGGTTTTTCTGCACCGTGGTCAAGCAATAAAGCTGGAATGAAAGGAGGGGTCTTCACCCCCCCTTCCAAAAAACAAACCTCCCATTAAGCCCAGTTCTGCACAATGGTAGCGGCAGAGGGGACCAGAGCTCCCACGGAGAGCCTGCTCTTCACTGATCAATGTGTTTATTTAAGCAGGAAGCATCTTCTTCTGGGGCTCTTGCTCTCCCCAGGAAAGTTGTCTGTCTCCAGACCAGACAGAAAACGGAGCAAAACGTTCTGGTTGGATTTGGATCAGAGCAGGACTGTGAGGCTTTAGCTAAACTAGATTCTTGTGGAGAGTCAGAAGAAGCTTGTTGTCTGGATTAAGTCAGGTTGTTCAAACTCCTAAGTGCTTTTCTCTCATGCAAACAAGTACGTTTTTCAGTAAAGCCCAAAACGGGACCCTCTCCCCCCTCCTCTGAACCCGAGGCTTTAATATTTGCACATTGGTACTTTCCCCACAAGAATTCATAAACTAAACGATTAGCTTCTGTCTGTAATTGTGCCTGGTAGGGGAGGTGAGGTAAAGAAGAAGGGGGGAAAAAAAACAAAGGACAGTTAATTTGTGATTTCCTCTGCTCATTTGAAGGCAAATTAAGTGTCAAACAGCTAATACAGAGCATATTTCATTTTATGAGCTTTTAATTTAATTCCACCGCCTCATATCGCTGGAGCCCGTTAGCTGCTCTGCTAACGCCCGCTGCTCGTCTGAAAACGAGGGCCATAAATAAACATGTTTCAATTAGGCCCTTCACCGTAATAGGATGTGATTCTGTTCATTTGCCACGTTCGGATGGTGGATGTGTCGTCGTGTTGGTGAGGAAACAAGCTGCTGGGAGTTTGTAGTGTTTTTCTCTGGCTTCGGACGCCCGGTGGTGGCTGGCTTGTGCGCACGGCGGGGGAAGCTGACTGGATTGATGGAACTGCCGCAGGGCCAACCCAACTGTAATTAC
Organism: Callopanchax toddi; assembly: GCA_006937965.1. Lineage (NCBI taxonomy): Eukaryota > Metazoa > Chordata > Actinopteri > Cyprinodontiformes > Nothobranchiidae > Callopanchax > Callopanchax toddi. The sequence continues at coordinate 4,762,658 of SSNR01000004.1, forward strand.
AGGCCGTAATGAGAGGTTGCATGGGGAAGTACCGCAATAATGGCCCCTGTGTACTTAGGCATATCTTTGAGAAGGCTAATAACGATTAATTCTGCACACGGAGGAGAACTTGTCCTAAAACAATTCAATATTTCTCCATAAGCCGCCTCTTGTCGTCCATTTTCCCTGAAACGACAGCTAAACATTGACTGCCTTTATTTGCTAGGGCTGGGCAACATTGCCGAGCATCGCTTAAGCCCTGGCAGAGATTTACTTTTTGGCTGCTCATAAAGTTCAGCCACGGCCAGAACTTGCATAAAACCTGGGCGTGCAATTAACTCCAATTTGCCATCAGGTGGTTGGCGCTTCTTCCCACTGAGGAATTCGAAGCTGCTTTTTTAATCAAGTGAGCGATATTGCTTCTCCACCTTGCAACGGCTCAAAAATGAGCTCCCAGATAAAGTGTGTGAGACACTTGGCTCACAGAGTCCATTTAAATAGGTCTGGCTACTCAACAGCCGCCTGATAATCGTGACAAATAGTTTCCCTCAACGTGTCATATTAAACAGCTCAAAGCTTTAATGGTTTGGATAAAAAGGCCTTAAGTAGCGTGGCAGAGCGCGGCCGTATCTCCAATGGAAGCAAAGAGAGCGTACAGGTAACTCCTGTCCAAACAGAGTGACTGAAGACACCGCCGCCGTGTAATTTCTTCCCCTTAATTAAATTCCCTTGCTCAGTGTTGTCCCCCTTCCTCATTTTTCTCCCACCCCCCCCTTTCCCTCCCTAACCTGTGCTCCACGTCTTTCCAAAGCGCTCCTGACGGATAACAAGCCCCGGTTGTTTGTTTGAGCCTGTGTTGGCTGCGCGTGTTCGCCCCATTATCTCCGCATAAGCTAAATGCTAAATTATATTTGCCATTTTGTTTGCAGTGACACGGAGCATCAATCACCTCCCTCTGGTTTTTTTTTTTGTGTTCCTTTTTTATTTCCACCCTTTCTTCCTCTGCTGCAGCAGGAGACGAGAGGTTGAGAGGTGGGGTGGGCCGGAGGTGGAGGGGGTGGTGGACATAAAAAATTCATTACGCTTAGTGGCACATCAGCAAGGGAGAGATATGACTCCCTGAGTAGGAGAAAGAAGGAGGGGGGGGGGGGGG
>SSNR01000004.1:4763799-4816774 GCA_006937965.1 Callopanchax toddi
GGGGGGGGGGGGGGGGAGTTGATAATGATGAAGAATATCAAACATAATGTGGCCCAAGTAGCTGCCCCATCCAATTTGTCCTCGTCGCGCGGTGATCGCTTCCTTCGTGTACGCTAGTTGGAAACAAGGACAATGAAGCATCTCCTCCTGGTACTCGGTGTTTGGATGCAAAGAATACAAATGATGAAGGTAGAAAAAGAGGAAGGAAGAGTTAAAGAGGTGGAATAAAGTGAGCTGAAGAGCTTTGAAGTTTTCCGCTGACCTGCTGAGCACTACTAGAACTCCAGGGAGATACCAGACAGTAATTGTAAAAATTGTCAAGTCAGACTTACCAAGCACTCTTAAGTCAGAATCTCACTGGGCTGCAAGCGTTAGAGACAAATTGCAAACGGTATTTGAGAGAGCGTTTCCAACATGTCTAAAAACGTTTGTGAGGGTTCCTCGGGTGAGTTGCAAGGTATCTGGTGCTAGTTGAGACAAATTTTATCTTAAAACACACAGAGTCATCGTGAGCATTTAGAAACCAAGTGTAACCCTCGGTTAAGTGTTCATGGCTCACCTTGAGAAAGAAATGTGAGACAGCTTTGGGAGGGTGTGGAGACCAAACTGTTACACAGTTAAGTGATTTTAGCCATGATCTCACTGGACTGTTGCTGTGGAGAAATTTCAAAAGGGAGTTCCCAAAATGTCTACAAATGTTTGCAAGGGTTCTGATTTCCTCTTGAGTCCAGTTTCCGGAATTTTGAACATGTTAAAAAATGTATGAAACTTATTTTCTCTTAAAATAGTCAAAGTTGTTGCAGAAATCGGAGCCCTTCTCAGTTTAACTTTCAAGAGCAAGAAACCTGAGACAACTTTGGGAGGGCTTAATGACCAAACTGTACAAAAAAGATACATAAATTGAGACGTTTTTTTTGACGTAAGATAGTTTTTCAATGGGATGTGATTGTTGTGAACAAATTGCAAACAGCACTTGCAAGGGAGTTATCAAAAGAAATAAAAACATTCTTGAGGGTTCACTTTGTAGGAAAACAGCAGAAAGAGCATGTGCCTGAATGTCACATCGTATGACTTGTCCATTTAAAGAACTCCTCGCTAAGTGTCGTATAAAACCAATTCGATGTGTTTCAAAGTGAAAATTAGCATATTTGCTCAGTTTTGTGTCTCCCAGTAGTCACAGCCCAGTGAGATCCAGGCCTTACTAATGAAGCTTTGTTTTTACCTGACTTCATATTTGATTCGCTGAGCACGCATGTGACTGGATGTTTTGTTACAGGAGCCCATCTGTGTCTGTCAGAGATGGGTAGATGTCAGCAGACGCATTGCTTCCTTCGTCTGACAGGGCTTGATCACTGCTCTTATGAGAATCGCGCGCTCCCAGGCTCCCCCTCGCCCTGCTCTCATTTTCATGTCTCTGACACATGTTCATTTGCGTGTCTCTGACATGCGGCTCATGTTGCGTATGCACAGGGCCACGGCCTTTGATCCTAGAAGCCAAAGAGAGAGGCACCCACGAGGAGGATGCTCCACACCCAGAGGCGGAAGGAAGTTTCGTAGCTCGATTTGTATCGCCAAATGCCGTCGTGATCAGCAATAATTTTTTACTCATGAGGCTGTTGGTTGAGTGTGTGTGACCAGTTTAGGAGACTTACACATGAAGTGGGGGCATGGGGGATGGATCATAGATGTAACGTCCCTGGGTATGTCTGTCGTCGATTGGCACCGGGGGATGGAAGGTAGGGAAGAACTGTGGAGCAGCTGTGTAGAAAAAAAAAACAGAAAACATATTTCCATGTGAATTCATTCTCTCCTTAGCTGATCTAAACAGCAGCTACAATGAAAGGCAGCGGTTGATGGCTATCTTTCAGCAGTCCCACCCAAATGAGACCTCATTAAACGCACTAATCTAAAAGCTGCACTGCTCCAAAAGGTTCGCCGAGTCTTTGTAAATGTCTCAAGGCTGAGGGAACTCAAAATAAACAGCAGTAAAAAACCGAAAGAGAAGCCGCCAAATGGCACATTTCTCACCGTGCCAAGCATAATATGGTTTTGTACAAAGGATAACATTTAAGTACAACCAATGGAACGTACGAAACAAGAACAAAAACATCCTTTTTTCGTTGGAGTGTTTTGTCACAACTGCCTGAGAGAATCCAGAGGCTTCTTCTTTTCTCCCCCTCCGGATAAAACATTACATTTGCATAATATGTGCTTTCAAGCTTTTCTCTATTTTTACTCCAAAAATTGAAACTGTTGCACTCCCATCAGACTGTGCACTCATCCTTCACTGCACTTCATAGACCTTAAAACTAAATCCATTCACTGACTTATCCACTGCTGGACAAGACCAAACAAGCAAACCATGAGGAGGAATTTCGAATAAATGCTGAGTTGTGAAACTAAAAAGTGTAAAAGAGAATTACATCTTCGTTCACTTCTCTCTCTGTGTCGCTTTATGGCCTGTTACTGAGGCCAAACGTGTGTCTCACCACCCCGAGGCAAAGCATGTGTCAACATCTGTCGAACTTCACGCAACAAGTCTAATGCTGCTAGATATGTGTTTTTACTTCTTATTTTCCTTGTAAACATTTGAGCCAAGCGGGCAGCTGGCCAAGCGGTGGGGTGCCAGGCGGCTCCGCAAGTGTTGGGCAATGACAAACGCAGCTGCATCGCCGTGCAGCGCAGCAGGTGTTGATCCAGGTCCGCTTACCTCACCATTCACTCATTTACTGGAACGCTTACAGCTTCAAATAAAACAGCTACAATCAAGAGGTGCTCGGGTTTGTGTTGTTTGCAGTCCTACAGCATTAGTAAGAGGCAAACGGACCATTTAAAATAAGCTAGTCTGGGCGGGTTGGACTGAAAATAACAAACGCCTAAAGCGTTTAAAAACGATGCTACATGAGCAGAAGTTGAGTCATTACGGTTAGAAACTGAAGTATTTCTTTAAAAAATTATGTATAGGTTAAAAATGCTGATGAAATGAAACTAAATAAAAAAACCTGCAAATTTTATGAATTGTTTTCCTCGTATGAAAGATTTTGTGAAAAAAATCATCAAACTAGCTAATGACTAGTTCTAGCTAACCCAATGCCTAAGTGGACTGCTATCATCTTAAAATGGCTCCAATCTCAAAAAATTCAAAGCAGTTCATGTGAACTATTTTATAAGCCTTTACATCACAGTCAGTTTTGCATTACACTGTTAGAAATATGAAGATATTCCTGCAGGACGTGCCTCATGCTACAAGGGAAATTCAACAGCTAGCTGCTATCTGTGCTTGAAAAAACCCAATAGAATTCTTTATATTTTTATGTTCAAAGCAATAAAAAGGTCAATAAAAAAGCATGACTGTGAACAGATATGACATTTTTGAGACTGGAGTTGTTTTAAGACAGCAGTAATCTACTTTAGTTTTATCCACTCAGGCTAGCCCTTAGCTAGTTTGTTAGCTAGTTTTACAGCCTAAAACCTGCAAAATTTGTAAAGGGAGAGAGAAGCAAAAGTTCAAAATCTTTTGCTTCACATGATGCAATTTCAAAATATTTTGACCCTCTTTTGTTAAATGTCTCGTCTTTCAATTATTATGGCCCCATTTTGTAACACAGGCTTCCCGCCAAAACACCTGAGGGACACAACTTGAGTGCTTTTACCTATATTTTAAAGTTCTCCACAGAGCGACAGGCAAAATTATAAAGTTGTTTTACCAGACGCCTGTAATCCCCTTGAGTAATAAACTGACTCTGACATGATGAATTGTTAGATAAATTAGCACATACGATATGACGCTCATCAAGCTGGCCAACACTTCTGTTTGTGAGTTGACTCATGCACACATGTTGTAAACAGTTGTGTTTTTCTGAGTAAATGCATGAAACAAAAACATGTCTAACAATCAATTTTAGAGACAACGAAGGCGGGAGGAATCTCCATGGCTGTTTGTGGTTTGCAGGGATGTTGAAGAATGTATCTCGCTGGGATGTGACTGCTGGTGACAAATTGTGAACAACACTTCCAAAATGCCTCAACGAGTTAACAGGGGTTTCAATTTTTTTTTTTTTTTGTCTAAAAACCTGGTTGTCTTGTTGCTCGAATGATCAAACTGCAAAAAAATTAATGACATTAGCATAATATTGCAAATTATTTAAGATTATTTCAAATGTCTAATGAGATCCAGCTACTGTATACAGTGCTGCAAAAATATTTGCCCCCTACCAGTTTCTTGTATTTTGCCACATTCATCTGCTTCAAATCTTCAAACAGATTTTAAAAATACCTCAAGTAAATACAAAATGCAGTTTTTGAACAATTTCATTTATTAAGGGAAATCTATATCCAAACCAGCCTGGTCCTATGTGAAAAAGTAATTGCGGCCTATACCTACTGTATTGTAAAACTCTGGCATCAATCAAGCATCTGTGATAATGATTTTGTCCCACTCTTCTTTGCAGAATTGCTTTATTTCAGCCACATTGGAGGGTTTTTCAGACATGCGTGATCTGTTTCGGGTCAGAAGTCAGACATTCTCCTTCAGGATTTTCCGGTAGACAGCAGAATTCATGGTTCCAACAATTCATCCAGGTCCTGAGCAGCACAGCGGCCCCAGACCATCACACTACCACCACCATGCCTGACTGTGTGATGTTCTTTTTTCTGAAATGTAGTGTTTGCTTTACACATAGAACTCTCATGGATGCAATTTTTGCGGCCCACTATCTTTCTCATCGTTGAATCATGAGCTTAACCTACTGTGTCGTCCTTTTGTTCTTGAATTTCTTCAGAACAGGACATGATGTGTTGCTTTTTGAGATCTTTTAGCCTGCTTCATGTTGAAAAAACAGTATCACAGTTAATTCAAGAGATACAGGGGTCAATAACTTTATCGCACTAGGCCAGGTTGATTAGCTTCTTTTGCTTTTTTGTTTTCCTGCTATTTTGTCGATAAATATTGGTTTAAAAATAATTACTACCCATTTATGCCCTAAAATACCACTTGTAGAAACTCACAACAAGTGAAAATCAACTCAAACTTTTAGAAACCATGCAGGAGTTTTAATCCCGCATGCTCACAATAACAGAGATAATAAAATCCAACTCCATACAGCTCTGGCAAGTATCTGACCACTCCAACTCTGTCTGTTTGATAGTTTTCTCCTGATATTTTTTTGGCTCGGCGAACGTTGGCTGATTCCAGAGCTGCGGAGGGAGGGAGGGATGAGGGGATGCTGGGATGAACTCGTAGCAGACGAGGGCAGAATCTGATCTGTTTACTCTTCACAGCTCCACTCCTGGGCACTCGGCCCTTGGCTGTCAGACTCGGAAATGAACCTTTCAGGTTTACACCATGTGTTGTATACCAGCTCGGTGCTGGTAAAAAATTCATGTTCTCTAATCTAACTCATCCCTGCCCACATAGCAGGAACTTTGTACTAACCTCTGTCATTTCGTGTGATTGGGGATGACTGCAAAGATTACAAGCTGGGCTCGTTTTAAAGACTCCACCCATTCACCTTTCGCAAGCCATCTTTCCCACATCCACCACTCCTTATTGAATTACCCAGACCCTTTTTGTTTATGTCTCAGGAGGTACTCACTCAGCGCAGCCCTGCTCATAGACTGGACTCCTTTTTTTTCTTCCTCATCACTCCTTCCCTCCCTCGCTCCTCCAAATGGCTCTGCCGCACGACGAACCATTCCACCGAGGTTTATTTAAATCAATCTCACAAGTTTACTTTAGCGTAGCCCTATCTAAATAGAGCCTGCCACCTCTTTTACACCAGCGCAGCTCTCCATTAGCAAGGCAAACAGCCTGGTGTCACTAGAGGGAATGTATACAGTCACAAAGAACAGAGAGCGAAAGGAAAGTGGGGGAGAGACTCCATCCTGCAATCCATCTCCAGTGTTTCCTGCAGGGACTCCTTACTGTTTACTCCAAGACTAAATTGCCCCTGTTCTCCTGGATATTCAGGGGCATTCTCATCCTCTGATATGGAATACAGCTGGAAGGCAAGCGGGAAGCCAAAAGGCACGTAGTGGTTTTAACCTGTGGCCAGGCCACACACCGTAACAGCTGAAGCTTAGAATAAACTTTGTCGTGGCAAACTTAAACATTCTTGCAGCAATTATCATTTTCAGTAACGCCAGAGCACTTTTTTTTTTCTTGGGATTGACGATGTCCTTTCTTTCTTTGTCGGTCTTTTACGAGAGGGGATAGAAGCTATTAGGAATTGATAACAAACGGGTCTTAATGAAAGGGCAAACTTTGACCAAACTCATTAATTCTAACTCAACAGAAGCGCACCATGTTTGGGACCAAAAGCCAGCTTCATTAAAAAGAGGATGGTAATTGCCTTGTCCTTTGACTGACTCAAAAGAAGGTGGAGGACAAAGCCTAAAGCACATTCTTTGCTGTGTGAATTTTAGTTGTCACTTCAGGTTTAGGTGTAGGTTTTGGTAATGCAAACAATTCATTTTCTTTCCCTTTTTGTTGTCAAGTCAGCACTGTAAGTTTATTGTCTTGACGACTAAACCTGAGCTCCTTCCCTCCTCTGGTTCACTGACTCTGCTCTAACAGAGTGTCACCCGCAGCCAAGGATGAAACTCTCGACTATAAACAGAGCACTTCTCATCGATGCTCCGCTGCGAGAGCACAAAGAGCCAGTGACAGATTGTCATAAGTGACTAAGGCGGAGTGAGAAAAGGGCTGCTCCAGAGGTTTGTGAATTGCTAATGTGGAACATATGAAGCCTGCTCCGGAGCTGCGACTGCCAGATTTCATTATGCCACCTCTCTCCCCGGCTCATGATCTCACCGCTCATGCATGCTCGTCTGCAGCGCGGCCCGCGCTCTACGCTGCAGCTTTTGCAACAGTTTGCAGAACGTGTAAAAAGAATCTCAATAGTCACTGTTTGCAGGTTTGGAAATGTATAAAAGTCCAACATTTCATGCTTCTTTGTTAAAGAAAAAGCATGCAAAGGGTCTACTTCACTGCACAAAACATCAGGGACTTTTTTCTTTTCCTTAATCCCAATGATATTTAGAGAAGTAGAACCCCGCCTTTTTAAATTATATGTTTTTTTCCAGTCTCGCATTTTTCATTTGAATGATTTTGCAGGTCTGAGTAGGTGAATGTAGTCATTGTTTAAAAGCTAAACTAAACTAAACCCATGTCAGTTAGTATTAGCCCTGTTTGATGTCTAGAAGCAGAAACAGATGATTATTCTGTGTGTAAACTCTTCACTGTCACAACCTATTCACTGAAGTTGTTTTTGTTTCCTCTTGTGTCCATGAACTCTTCAAAAATAGACAATTTAAGAAAGAAAAGTTTCCATTTACTTTTTTTTACAATGTACCTTTAAAGAAAGTAAGGTAATAAGTAAGGTAATTCAAGACTCATGAGCTGACAGCTATTCTGAGTATTAAGAATTGTTAAGAAATTACAGCAACATTTGATCCATGGATGCACTGAAAGTGTTAAAGTTTGCTGCCAATATTTACACCTGTAAATAACCAGAGAATTCCATGTAAACAGGCATGTGATGCAAAACTAATGCAAATAGGACTTATAAAATAATGTTTGCTTAAACTAATATAAAATTAGGAGATGGGAGCAGTTTTTAGACATCAGCAATACTGTACTCTTTTTGGTTGTGCTCACTTTAGCTACTAGCTTATCGGTCTTGAATGACAAAACGTATATTTCTGGAAGAAAGGGCACCAAGAAAGCTATATACAGTACAACAGCTTAGATTATAATTAATTATAATTTTTTTTATACAAAAACACACTTCAAAATGAAATGAACAAAAAATCCCTTTAGGTAAACCAAAGTATGCTAACAAAAGGAAGCTAATGCTAGGAAAGTCAAAGATCTTTACTGAAAACAATACTAGTTAGCATAAATTGTTAAGTGACTTTGAAGTGACCTGTTTTTAATGTGGTTTCAGACATACTGAAGGTGTAACGGCACCTGATTATTTTGATTAGCTGGTTAGGTGCTAACAAACAAGGCTACATGCTGTCGTTAGCTAGGATAGTATAGACAAGTTGTGAAAAACTTAAAATTTTTATTTACTTTGGAATTCAAAACTCAGATTTGGGAACTTAATTGTGTTCCTGTTGTGCCTAAGAAAATTTGAGGGTTTTGTTAATTGTGTTCAGTTACTAGGCTAACTATTAGCAAAGCATGTTGTTTCTTCTTTTGTGAGGTTTTGTTTCAATTCGTGAGAAATTCAGCCATGTTTTTTGACAGTCATGATTAGTAAAGAGTAAAATCTAACATCACAATGCCACACTAGTTTATTCAGCCAAGACCAATTAATGGTTGTGAGTTAACACATGTGTAAAATTCTTGAAATTTGCCAGAAATTGACTTCATGTTAGACTGAATAATAGCTAATCTTACCCTGTAAAAATGCAAAAAGAAACCCAAGCAAAAATCATTAGGGGAAAAAAACTGAATTAGATTAAAAGAAACAAACCAGTTTCTTAAATGATAAAAAAAAAAAATAGAAGCATGCACTGCCAATTATCTAGAAAACATTCTTAGAAACCATCTTTGAACTTGTACCAACACCTGATTGGTTTGCGGAGGATTGTAAAAAGTTTTTGTCTTGCATCAACAACAAAAAATAAATCAAACTAACTGCTTACAACTAAATTTTACAAATACAGATTGTTTTTTGTGTGTAATATGTGTTATATCTGCCAAGAAGTATGACTGTGAGCATTTAGCGTTTGTCTAAACTACTCAACTCATTTCCTCCAGAAATGACACTGAACTTCTGATCGCTATCAGGCTGGAAGAAGATGAAGATGAAGAGACTCTCAGCTGAATATCGGTAAAGTAGACTGGAAGCCGCCTCTCTTGCGATGCCAAAATCCCCCCTCTGATCAATCCCTTCTCACCCCGCCTCTCACCATGTTTGCTTACACTGAGACCTCAAGCTGTTTGGACATGTAAATAACACTTTAGGAGACTGTTTAGCTAAGCTCAATGGGAGTTGCTGTTGACTTTTGTAGCGCTTTGCCTAATTACAGGTCCCAGATTGTTTCAGGTCTAATGGCCTAATTACCGCTGTATAAATTAGCCTAATGTTCATGCTGTGCAGAGCTTTCTCTACTGTACCGCAAAGCCGGCGCACTGCAATACAGAGGAAAACAAGCTTTTATTCTGCAATAACGGGAAAGACGAGGGAAAACCAGCTGAGAAGTTAAACAACAGAGGAGTGGTAAGTGCTAGCCTGCCAGTCTGTCTGCCATTCATCATACGCACCAGACTGGCAGATCACACTCTGCCCTTCCTCTCCGTAAATCAATAGTTTTTTCACCCCCCCCCCCCCCCCCCCCCCCCCCCCCCCCCCCCCCCCCCCCCCGTTGTGTTCTTTGCCGCTTTTGCTTTCCGAGTCTCTCACACCCTTAAACACAAACAGCCTCTGTGGGTAAAAGTAATTAACATGGTGCAACAGAGGAGAGAAAATGAGTGGTAAAAAGAGAAACGATAACAGGCTTTCTGCTCGAATATGCATTCCATCGCTACTCGCTGTCACCAGCAATTTGTAAGTCTAGACTCAACAAGACGGCTGATGCCCAAACTTTCTCTTCGTGGTTCTACAAGTCGATGCATACTTTTTGTTCTTGGAGCTGCTGCTCAGGCGGATTAGCTGCATGATTTTTTTTTTCCCTTTCCCCTTGCGAGTGCTGAGCTGTTCTCTGCCTCACCAATCAAATATTTAAACTAATTCTTAAAGCTTTACAGAAGACGTTTATTAGCATTCCAGCATCTGCAAGACATTTACCATCAAGTCCATCCCAGCTAATTGGACACCAGTATGAGGATTTCTAGACAGAGTGGAACTAAGCATGCAAACTCCTCTTCCAGGGGCCCCCAGCACCCTCCAGTTCCCATCTATGCCTGGATTTTTCCCCCTTCTCCAACTGTCTCCCATATGGATCGGGGAGTGAAGGTTATTTCAGAGGGCCTCGGCGGAGCACCAATCTATCTCCTGCATTTGCAGAATTTCCCCCAGATTGGGATAAGCTGGGGAGCAGAACAAAGAGCTATGCGTTGGCCCCTCTCACCGCTCCTCCTCCCCACCCAGTTGGGAAAAGACACAGCAGTTTAGTAGCTGAAACACTCCACTACCTCGTATCCTTATCTCTTACATCTGTCTATCTCCTTTTCTTCAAACTATGATCACTCTCAGACAGGAGGGAGTTGATTTAAACCTCGGGTCGACTCAGGAGGACAGCATTACAGTTCTTTTGCTTCCACTACCCTTGTGTGAATTATTCTAGTGGAAAACAGAGCCATCTCTGGGTTTTGATCTTCTTTGAGGTCTTTATTCGGGAACTGGGATCGTGGAAAAAAGTCTGTAAATCTGTTCTATAATTGGTTTCATTTACAAATTTAACAGCTGCATTAAGCAGTAATGACAGAACTCCTATAAAGTCTCACGTTACATCTTTCTGAGACCCTCGGCATGTTGTTGTTCAACTGTTACTTACTCCAAAAAGCACCGTGGCTTAGAAAAAGTGGACAACGTCTTCATTCTGAATTATGCATACAGGCCACTGACCACAGCGGGCCGTTTTAATGCGATTTTGTTTACAAAATGACGTTTCAAGTTAGCCGTTGTTCTTCTGGAGATTTTATAATCTTGATTAAAGGAGGCAATCCATCACACCAAGCTTTTTCCTCACCCTTTTTTTTTGTTTGTTTAAATTATGTATGAGCTCCTGGTAGCGTTATCAAAAGTTGGGTATAGTTCAAAAAGTCTCCTCTCTGGTGCATTCAAGGGCAGTCGGACATCCAAGACTAGAAAATGAGCTGCAGAAAAGCAGCCTTTATAAAGCAGGGAGTGAAATCCAACAAAGGTGTTGTGAAGTGGCGCAGTGTTACTCCATTTAATGACAAAAGCTCAAAAACTGGTGCTGGAATCTCAGTCTTTAGGAAAGTTATGAATTAAAACATATTGAAAGTTCATAATCAACAAGATATATGCCTTTAAAGGTTAATTGCAAGAAAAATTGCAGATGTCAGTGGGATTTTGTGAAAACAAGCAAATAAGCTCAGCCCCTTTTGGCGCCCTATAGCTCTGTTTAAAGTTTAAACTGGTCACAGGATGTTAGGACTTTACATGACTGAACTGGCATTATGAAATATTTTACACATTTTTGCACAGTTTCGGTTTGTGACGTTTAGATTTTTCCACAAATTGTTCAACTGACAGATGATAATCTCATGCACTTTGAAACTGTCTAAATCCTTGCAAGAAAACTCGTCTTACTCCCAAAACCTTTTATAGTAAAATACATCAAAACATCGGAAATGTTATCATCTTTCACCCACTGTGTCTCTCGCTGCTGTGGGATTTTTAGTTTTTGCTAAAATGCCCTTCATTTGCTTAGGGACCCAAGTTTAGACTTCAGTAATATTTTTGCACAAAATATCTTTTCAAAACTGAAACTGAAGGCTCTTTTAAAATAATCACAATTCCTATAAAACACTATAATGTGTGACCATCAGAGCTTTTTTTCTATATGGCTTTTCTAAGGCATATTTGTAGTGGTTACCATGGTGACCTTAATGAGCCACTGGCAGCAGAATTCACTTTTTTTTGTTGAGATTTTTCTTGTGTATTCATCCAAATTTCAGCAAATTTTCTTCACTTAGATTATTTCAGAGTTGATGTTGGAATGTTTCTGGTAGTAGTTGCTTTGGCACTTATTAAAATGTCTTCAGAATTTTTTTTCCTTTTAAAAATCGTCTAATTTTATTCAAATCGAAGAGTTGTTCTTTAACATTTTCTACAACGATTGTTGTATTCCCTCTGGTTTTCAGAGTGCTCTTAAAGACAAAGTCTGCTGAGAAAGTCTGTGGCCATTATTTGGGGTAACAAATAAACCCATATGTCACAGAGTAAAGGGACCGGTGTCACAGCAGGAAGAAAAATGGTTCCTGGGCTCTGAAGGGTCAGTCCCCTTGAACCAATTACCTCTAATAAATACCCCAACATCTGGAACGCTCTGATTCTCCTCCTTTTTCCGTCTCTGCTGTACTTCCATGTCACCTTACCCTCTCTTTCACCCTCTTTCTAAGTTTCTTCGTCCTCCTGCTTCTTTGAGTTAATCCAGCTCTCTGTCTATCTCTCTTTCTTTGCCTCTCTCATTATTCAAAGCACATCCTCCTGATCTTTTTTTTTTTCCCCTTTCCCTCCTCATGGCATCCCAAAACAAGGACAAAGTTGTAATCCATTTATTGCACCCTTGTCAACAGATTCTAACCAAATAATCCTGAAAGACTTATAACAAGGCCTATGCACTATCAGGGGAAGAGAGGAAGCTGAATGCACAGGGGAAGGGCAAGAGAGGAAGAGGGAAGGGTGAGTTGAACAGGAGTGCAAACGGAGGGAACTTGTGTCACACTGATTTGAGTCTTTGTCACGCAGGTGGCGCCCAGGGGTTCCCTCAGCCTGGGCAGAGAGACAAACTGGGGCCCGTGTAAACCTTAAAGAGGATTAACCCTTCCGCGGGGCTTTAATGAGACCTGAAAGTGCCGAGTACCGGAGAGTCTCGCCGATTGAGCCGCTCTAGAGTTGAGTCCCAACGGTCGGTCAGCCCAGTGGCCCAGCAGCGCTCACGCAATCCTACAGCTCTCCCGCTCACACACATCAAAGCAGCCCGGGAGAACTTCGAGATGGGAGGAGGAAAAAAAAAGGTGGGAGGGTGGGTGGAGAGAGCATGTTAGAGCGGGAGAGGAGGGAGACGAGTGAGCCTGGATGGAGGAATCCCTTATCTCCTCCTGAGAGGATGCTGCTCTGTGGTGCGAGATTGTCTGGAGCTGCCACCTGTCCCAGGCATCTTTGAAGGCAACACTAAAGCCTGTGATGGGCCTGACCTCCTTGAGCTCCCATTCTTTTATGTCTCTCTTCATTTTCTGCTTTGTTACACCCCCCCCCCCTTTCCTCCCTCCTTTCCACTCCCTCTTCCTCTTCTCCTTACTCCTCTGCCTCCCCGCAGCCGTGTGTCCCTTTCGCTTTCCTCCAGTGATATCTTACACTTCACCAGGCTGGTAGAAACATTTTAATTATACTGTGTTCATCAGCCTCTTGTCGGTGTTGAACAATAAGTAGTGACCCTCCAGAGAAAAGAGTCAGATACGGGTTGTTGGCTGTAGAAATAAGGGTGCTTATCTTCACCAGTATAGAGGGGGATGCAAATACAGAAAGTGATGATTAGATTTGGATGCACAAGAAACAAACATGTGAATGAACAGATCCTGCTGGAGACTAGAAGGTAAACTTTCACTGAAGTGAAGGCCCCTGTGGGCATTTAGCTTGTTTTCGTCCTTAATCTTTACTCGCAGAGTTGGCTGTAGTTTATTCTCCTTTTGGCGGACAAGATGCAACAAATCTCTATTTCAACATCAATAAAGTACCATTGTTCTTACACGTCTCTGCAATTTGACAGATTACCAAATCGCACTGGCAGATGCTGGTGCCGTTACACAAAGAAATGTGGACCGTCTTCTGGAAACTCGTCTTAATTCTTTTTAGCCCCTTCGCATTTAATCTCGTCATTGTTAATGAGGACCGTCATCACTCTGTGATATTAGGTTCACACTTATGAGCCTCGTGGTAAGAGCAGCACATGACCTTAAGATGGTATGAAAGTGCATTCCCGATGCACTTCAAACTCTGCTTAACCCTCTTAAATCTTCAAGCACTACAAAGCGTGAGCATGTGAGAATATTGCCTATCTTAGAGCATAAGATGCCTCTAATAAGCTGTATAAAAGGGGATCATCTGATTATCCCTGGTGCGCTGGACCAAGGGGCCACAGCAGAGCACAGGCCTGTGTTGTTCTTTCTTGATGAAAGGAGGTGGATGGAAGGGATCCCTCTCCATTGCCTGCAGTGTGCCTCGGGCTTCTCTGTGCCGGCGCACCGCTGGGGGACTGCACCGAGCCACCACGCTCAAAAAGCCAATATTGAAACAATCACAAAGACAAACACTTACCCTTGAAACCGGCACGTGTCCTCTCACCCCAGGCTTCTCCACAGTTCTTTGGGGGAGGGTGTTTGAACCTGCTTCCCAGAGACTTGTCACATTTAAACTAACAAGAGACCAAGAAGTTTCTTCTTGGAAGGCAAATTCACAAGAGCCCTGCAACTTTTTTTATTCATACGCACGGAGATTTTTGCTGTTCCGACATAAAAAGGTCTTGATCGGTTCACTTGAACTGGGCTACAAAGCGCTGCGAGTAACTGTGGAGTCTGGGGTTATTGTTGAGGGGATCACATTCAGTTTGGTGACAGCTCACTCACTCAGTTCAGTGGTCAGCAGCATTTTGATATTGAAGCCGGCACGCCACGGCCGAGCAGACCTGAGATCAGCTCAGCACGGGAGTTTAGAGTTCACTCAGAGACTGAACACCCCCCCACCGCACCATAAAACCCTGGGAACATACTTCACACCACAGCTAAGAGTTCCCAGCAACTTTCCCCAGAACACATGACCTGCATGATCCATGAAGTCCCTCTTTGGAGAAGCTCGTAGATAAGGGTTGCTTTGGCCGAAAGATGCCTACTTTCACCGCCTCTAGCTTAGCTGGGTTGGTTGCTGAGATCAGTCAAGGACAGCGAGGCTTTGGTATGGGGATTATAGAGCCCTGGAAGCAAGATATGGGCTGGATCTGTTAAGGAGCTAAATTGAGCTGATAGGCAGCAAGTCATCACAGCTTGAAGACACTTAATGTGCCCAGTCTACCTCTATCAGTGACCTACTGTATCTGAGATACGGCCCCTTCAGTTCCAAAAGAACTTCCTTCCTAAGTTTATCCTGTGTTTTATTAAACATCCTCTGGGGTTTTGATGAAGTTAAAACATTGTCATGAAAAACAAGAGGTCTTTAGCCCCAGCATGGATACGCTTAGCCTGGCAAAGAGAAGAAAGAAGAAAGCACTTTAAAGAAGAGGATCTCCTTGGAGGAAGCAGAGATGCTTCGCCAGCAAGTGGGCTGACTGTTGCTGCGTGACCACTGGTCGGCTAATCAGAAAACAATATAAACAGATGTTAGCGCTGCGTGTCCCATTCATGCTTCCAAACAATTAAGATTTTAAAAAGACTTCACTCTCATTAATCCTAATCTCAATCCTTTTCTACTTATCCCGGAGCAAAGCTGTATGTATTAACGTTGTGGTGAGAAGGATATGGACTCTTATCCAGTGTTTGCCCAAGAAAAGCAGCTAAGACTCAGGCATCGCCACGATTAGCTAGTGCTAACAATAGGAGTAATGTTTCCTTGGTGCCTCCTCTTTTCTGCGCTGAAGTGGGTGTAAAAACCAGAGTAAACACAGTCTTAGGCCAAGGACATAAGAGGAGTAGGAGATTGCAAGCCTGGGTGAATAGAAGGTTTACCCAGAGTGCAGACCCCTGAGGATAAACCCCCTTTGCTCTCTTCTCGTTTCTCAACTCCCACACCTCCCAGAGCTTTGCCTCCACATTAACGACCCAGAGCCCAGGTGTGGGGAGGCTGCAGGTGCCATCACATTTAGGCACATTAAGCACTGACACACACCAGTGCTAAGAGTAATCGGATTTACCTGGCTGCGTGCTGCATGGCGTGGCGCTCTGTGCAAGCACAGCACAAAGGCTTACTGCCCACTCTCAATCACACGCACGCACACACACACCTGGGATGAGTTTAGGAGGTGACAAAGCCCTCATAGAGAGTGGCTGGTGGAGTAAAGGCTGTGTGTGTGTGCTTGATTGTGTATGGAAGCAGAAAGCAGAACAGAAGCCAGCGGCTTTTCACACCTTGTGGTGCAGGAGTGGCGACAGATGCTACAGGCTTCTGGTTCAAAGGAGGAGGGGGGAGCCAAGGTTTAAGGGGACCCCTTTCGTTTTGCTGACCCTCAGATCGCTGAAGCCCATAGAGACCGGGCTGGCTCTGGTACTGGGTTCAATCAGACAGAATGGGACCGCCATGGGACACCCCGTGTCCTCAGCACCTGGGGCCGGTAGGGGGTGTTTTACACAGCAACGCTCTCATCTCAGATCATAAGTCTTCCTGAGCACAGAAAGGCATCAGACGTAACAGAGAAGCATCAATGAAAAAGACCAGAGGCCACTCAGACTTCATGATTCAAAGGTGACATTACAACACTTTTCATTCTTAGTGGTTTTATATAATCAATAGGACATTTGGTACTTTTGACCATTTACTGGCTTTAAAAGTTTCATTTTCTTAA
The DNA here is from genome assembly GCA_006937965.1 of Callopanchax toddi. Taxonomy (NCBI): domain Eukaryota; kingdom Metazoa; phylum Chordata; class Actinopteri; order Cyprinodontiformes; family Nothobranchiidae; genus Callopanchax; species Callopanchax toddi. Next base: position 4,780,051 of record SSNR01000004.1, read on the forward strand.
ACCTCGTTCATTTTTTTATCCCAGCTGCAGTTTTCTCAGCTTCATTGTGACCTGTTGAGGTTCCTGATTTTGTCTCGATGATAACTTGAAGACACTAACAAGTTGTCAGGCCAGCGGTAATGCATTTTTTAAAATCCAAAATAACAACTGACAGGACTATTCTGAATAGGTCTATAAACAAATTGGTTTCTGAAGCAAATTTATTGCAAACGGGGAAATTACCAGTAATTGTCTTGGTGCTACTTTTAAACAAACTGAACCATCAGGAATCTTTTGAGCCAAACCCAATCTTCAACCTCAGAACAATCCAATTACAGTGTTTTAAAAATCTGAGAAGGAGCTGTCTGCAGTCGCACATGATCTCTGTAAAGCCAAGAACCATTTCTAAATTCAAATGTAAAAAAAATGTCAAACCAAAACACAGTTTGGGGGACAGATATTTGCAACATTACAAAAACGTGTATGAATCAGTTTATATCTGGTTCAACTTTCTGCTTACAATTGAAAGATAGAGTTTTTAAGAAGTATTAACAAATGGTACTTAAGACTAGGGATGCACCGATACCGATACTGGATCGGATATCAGTGCCGACTCAGGCCTTTTAGCTGTATCAGTAGATCGTTAAAATTGGCTGATACTGGATTTGATATTATTTACAGCACTTTATCCTAATTATGAGCAGAGAAATAATGCAGCAAACTACATTACTTTACACTGTAACTCACAAATTACGAATGTTAGACCATTTTGAGGGTTTTCTGGTCCATGTTATATTATGTTTGAGGTTTATTATGTCTGATGTTACAATGTTGTAGTGTTTGCATTAGTATTGGGTATCAAACGATCCACTAAGCCCAAATATCGGGATCGGGACTGAAAAAGCTGGATTATCAATACTAAAGACCGTTTTGTTGACATTTTGTTGTTATTTTTTCTCATTGGTTACCATAATTCTACCCAAGCAGTTTATATTAGCTAACCATTTAAAGTTGGTGTAATTCTGGAATGAATTTCCTTGGTCAGAAACTGGTTTTAAGACTAAAATGATGGTTTGGATTCCAAAAAGCAAAGAACTGGTTTGAGATTTGGCCCTGTCTCATTTCACTGGGGGTATTTATGGTAGTTCTGCAGCTCACGGACAATGACAAGCATTTTTAGAAAGTGTACAAGTTGAACCAAATTCGCATTGGCAGTAGTAGTAGCCTAGAACATCCACCTGGCTTGTGTTGACAGAGTTGATAAAAAGAAAAATTGGGGTGTTTTAATGAGTGCTTCCAAAGATTAAACTGAACAATAAATCTATGTTGCAGCTGTAGTTTGTAAAAAGTAACACAATTCCCTTTCCTGTTTCATATGACGGCTGTCATCAAGCCTCTTCAGTCTCAGCATACAAAGAAATCCTCTTAAAGCTTTTGGTCCTTTTGACTTTTTACGCTGCTTTTGAACTCTCCATTTCAACTGTGACTTTTCCGCATGACCCCAAGCCTCGGAGCGACCTCCACCCCTCCTCTTCTCTCCCCCCCGTGGCTGCAGTGGTCTGGAACCACCAGAGCTCCTTCACACATACCCACACACCAACATCAAATGAGAAGTGGCAGTGTTGCTGAGTTAGGTCAGGATGTAATACGCCGTAATGTTCTGGCCTCGAGGCTCCTGTCCACGGCACCATCGCCTGGTTTTAAGTAACCTTTCCCTTAAAGAGGCACCTTGGTGACTCTCAGGCACCCAAGCACAAGGGAGTAGTGGCTAATGAAGTGGCTAAATAAATAGAGTTACAGTACAAGGCTGGGGCCCACTGGAGTTTTCATTACTGCCAGTGCTTTCAAATGCCCCTGTCCAACTCTGTCTGCACCAATTCAACAGCAAAACACCAAACTAAACAAGCTATCACATCAAATTCTCATCTTAAGGCAAAGTCCTGGCTACAGTGGCTGCTAAATTAACCTCCAAACCAGGCTCTGAAAGCATCTTTCCTCTGCTCTTTCTTCCAACATGCACACAGCTTCACTTTCCCCCCAACTGCTACTGTTTACCTCACCCTTGTTTCAAATGATCTCCACCACCTCAGCGGAGCCACAGCTCTCCCCTCACCTCGCTCTCCAGGGCTTCATCTCCGCTAGTCTCCTTCTCGTTCTCTCACACAGCCTCCGAGTCCCAGAGAGAGAGAAAGAAGCAGAGTAGGGGGTGGTGAGGTTTGACTCGGCGCTGCTTTGGGGCTTTGAAGTGTGTGTTGATGAGAGAAAGTGGAGTACTGTGTTCAGACAGGCCCCTAATGAGGGAATTAAGAAGCTACGCCGGCCGTTCCCCATACTAACTTCCCAGGCACACAAACAAGACAAGCGAGCGTGCGTGCGTGTGTTCACAAGTGTGCGTCCGTGCACGTGTAGAGGCGAGTCTAAGAGAAGGGCTAATCTGTCAGACTTAATCAAGCATCTAACAGTCGTGCCTCTCACCTACAGTAAAGAAGCAAAGCTGGCCTCAGCATTCAGGGTGCTACAAACATGTCCTTGAGCTGTGAAGTTTCTTAACCTCATAAGATTAACTTGCAGGTTCTTAATAGTTCAGATCTTTTGAAGTGAGTGTTTTTGTGGAACGGTTATGAACAATTAATCTATCAACAGCCTCAGCTTGGAAGAAGATTTCAATTCTGATCAGATTGACAAGCTAACAGCTAATCACAGTTGTTAGCCAAGACCTTTGAGGGTTACTACTGTCCTAAAACAGTTTTAAATTTTAAAAAATTACACTGGTTCACACTAAAGTGATGCTTTCATGTGATACACTTAGCCAAGTAGCAAGCTACAGCTGCAGTAGTAGCTAGCTGTAGCCCTTCTAGCATAAATATCAAAATATTTCTGCCAAAACAATCATGATATGTAAAGTGATACAAATGTAAAGTTTATAAATTGAGGTTTGAATGAAAAATGTTTACAAAGTTTGAGATTAAAGTTGTTTTAAGATGGAAGAACTCTGTTTTAGTCTTGGCCTCGCTAGGGCTAGCCGTTAGCTTAGTTCAGTCAAAACGTTTTTTTCCAAACTGAGTTATTTCAAAGAGCTATCTACAACAGATATGACTTCTGATTAGGCCAGTCATTGAACGTACATAGTCAGTTCACTCCTTAAGTTTTGGCTAGTCAACCAGTTTTGATCTCAGCAAAATTTGATTTAGAGACTCTAAATGTATGAAACTACCGAGAAATATTTTTAAAAAAGTCATAGCTGACAATAAAAAGAAGAAGCCAGCTAATTTGTGAGCTGGTTTGTGAACTTACGATAGTGTGAGTCTAGGTAGCCGTTCCGGGGGTCCATAGCGAACAGCGTGCCCCTGTAGGGGAGGGCATGTTCGGTCAGGTGAGGCAGGGAGCCATGCAGCTCCTTCTTCAGCAGGGACGGGCGCTCCTCTGTGGAGGTGGAGGGCTCCTCGTTTACGCTCCTGTCATGGGCACCGGGTGTCTGGGAGGTGATGGCATTGCGCCTCTCGCGGTGGTACGGCGTTCCTGAACTCTCGTCTTCTGCCGATAGAAACGGAAGAAAGGGAGAAAATCAGATGTTAAAGCTGTAGATTTTCACAACTTTGTTCACAAAGAGCAGATAAGGAGAGGAGCAGGAGATCAACTTTTCACACCTGAAATCTACAAAGCGTAATGGGTGTAAATCTGACTGGGTCTGCTTTTTCACGGTGCCAGATGTGTGAGTTCAGAGGCGGAGAGTGTTTAGGCAAATAGACATTATGAATCAAAAAATACACACTTTATGATCTCACACAGCTGAGGTAGGACATGTTCTCACTCTAAATTCAGCTTAGCCTGGGATTTTTTATTTTAGAAACAAACTGAATTTTAAGCATCACCCTTCGTCTTTCCTGTCGTCCTCTCAACAATCTCTTCTTTCTGTCTAAAAGTAATATAAATAGAAGTGGGGTCTTTGAAAGGCTTGGCATGCAGTGTAAGAAAGATAAAGGTGGAGTTGAGCTCAAGGCCTAAACGCCACCGAAAAGCCGTGTCCTTTGACCTCTAGCATGGCCTCTGAACTGACATGCACAAAGGTCAGCTAGCCTCTCGGCCAAACCCTTGTCTTCTCTGTAGTTAGATAGCATCAAGACTGTCTCAGAAAACAGCATGGCATGTCTGAGTCCCTATTTAAATTTAAATGCAATTTAATTTAAAATAAAGAAAGAAAATGGTAAAATATTCTTATTTTTAAAGCATGATCATGAAGGTTTGTGTAGATTACGTCCTAGCTGTTGCTTATTACTCATAATTTTGGTTGCTGTTAGGTGCTAAATGCAGAACATGAGAAAAATGGTGAAGAAAAATATTGCAATAATGCCCAAAGAGAAATTAAAAATAAGAAAAAACATGACAAAATGTCATAGGATAAAAAAATGGGAGCACAAATCTGTTTAGGAAAACTTCAAAACCCAAAAAGTCACGTTCTATTCCTGTCTGTCAGACTCTGTTTATTTTATTGTTTTTCATAAGAAACTTTTATTTCTTTTACTGGTTTTCATATTTCTTTTATTGATCTATTTCCTTCTGAAATATTTGATCTCTTTTTAATAGATTTGGGGAGGTTGGTCATTTCATAAAATGTTTTCTATGTTTTCTTGTTTTCTGAAAAGTTTGATCAAATTTAATGTTTGTATCAAATCTGTTGAAATAAAAATGACAAAGTTCTAAATAAAAACTCAAATAAAGGTTATATTTAGATGTTTTTAATATATTCTCTTTTTTGAACATTATATCTAGTAACATTTTTTTTATTACTCAGTGTAAAAAGGTGACTCAAGGACATACTTTCCCTAAATGTAGAAAAAAAATTGTATTACTTTTTACCCCAAAATTTCTAAAAAATCATTGAAGCAAACACTCTTTATTTTACATAATTTACTTCTAAGACAGTAAATGATGAAATAAAAGTTTTGCATCTCTCAACACGATTGAAACAAAATCAGAAAAGTGCTCTAAAAATAAAAACTTTTTCAAGTTCAACCTTCAATTGTTCTTCTGAACTACATCAATCAGCTCCAGCTTTCTGTGACTCCTCCCCCTTTCAGCTTTCTGTGACTTCATCTTTAGGAGTGCTGGTCATCAGGACCCTCCAGCTTTGCTTCCTTCCCTAATGTCCCTCACTGAAACCTGGCAAAATGCCGCTGCAGTGGCGCCAGAGGTTCTGTAGTATTAGCAGCCCGGCGATGTGAACGCCTCCCCCCTCCAACAGCATCCAACTACCAATTAGAAACAGAGCAGAGGGCCAGATTAAAGAGCACCACCTTAAGCTCTGAAGAGGGCCGCCATAGTGCGCTGCCACTTCACAGAAGAAGAGAAGCGATCAGAAAGGAGGAGAGAATGAGATTGAAAGAGGCAATGAGAGAGCAGGAGGAGCAGCTTGAGGGTTCCCACTTTTATTCCCCTCACTCTCCCACATCCATTACCTGCGTCTGGGCCAGCCGCGCCCCGGCGCAGCACTGGCAGCGGATTCGAGGATGCTTAACGCGGAACTGACAGCCGGAGAGGCAAGTCACTCTCATCCGCAGGAAATGACAGTGTCAGTTATGATATAAGTATTTAATCCTATACTGCACAGCCAGTGATCTTATTAAGGGAATAATGCAACTTATACGGTTAAAGCTGGATTAATAGGTCTGCGCTTGCAAAGCGCAATATTAACATAAAGGGATTTTGGAATTGGGTTCATCTCCTGACATGGATTGAGGAAGTTGAGGCAGTAAACTCTGCAGAGAGCGGTAAAGCGTGTGTGTGTAGCACAGGCTCCCGCTGCGAACGCCCAGCTCTTCCACTTTCACAAAATAAATCTAGCTGGAAAAGTCGACCGGCTACACATTTCTGAGCTTGTTTTTTAACTTTCAAACATATATTTAATGTTTTATGAATAGATTCCATACTGTGTTCTGAGACAAAGTGTCTTGAACTGCTCAAAAAAAAACTACAGGAGTTCAAAATAATAAAGTACACATCACAGTTTGTTTGCGATTATCATTTCTTCTAGTCACTTGCAACTTTAACGTTTCGCCTGTGGTGACCCGCACAGCTACTCAGACATGTCTCTCCTCTAAGAGAGGTCAAGCGGCAAATGGTTCAATCACAGCACTGTCACAGTCCCACCATCCCCCTTCAGTCACCATGGCGAGCCCAGAGGAGGTGGGGGGGTTCATCATTCTACCATATACCACCTTCAGGGGCTTCATTACTTCAGCTCATAGGATCTTAAATGGTTAAACAAACACTCTGCAGCACAAGGGTCAATTGACTCCTTGGTGGAAGCGAGCTACTCTCCAGCAAGGTTTTTCTTCTGCGCTGCTCGTGGAAACTTTTCGTATCCGAATAACATGTTGAGCTTCTGTCAAAAGCTGAGCTAATGAAGACAGAGCGGAGGTAAACACGTGCAACTTTGAAAAGTTCAAGCCTGCAACACTTTTCTAACTCCTGACCATCTGCCCAACAGATCCTTTCCCTTTTTCCCTTCCTTCATTTTGGATTCCTCTTTTATTTCCCCTTTCTTTTCCCATAGTTGCTGCATCCAATCCTCCACCAGGTCTATTCAGCCCACAACACAAAAGCAGCAGGCCGGTCCTCTGTGGACCAGAGGAAAGCATGCCTTAAAAAAAACTGAAAAAAAAAAAGAACTATCCCGCTCTCTCTCTATGGTGATTGAATTTCTTAACATCTTTTCAAAAAGCGCTTAAATGCCTGGAGGCGAGAGGAAGAAACAAGCTAATGGTGGATGGGGAGCACTGAACAAATTTCAGAGCCCTTTCCTGCTCGCGTTTGAGGTTGAAAGCGAGCTCTTGCCTTTCAAGTTTCAAAGTCCTCCTTCCTCCCGCAGTGTCACTGAAGGATTTGAAAAGAAGGTAATTGTGCTCACTGCCGTCCTGATCAGAGCACACGCCCCAGCTCTAGTATTTCAGGAGCTTTCTCTGCCACTATAATGGTACCTGGTACTTCATTCCTGCATTCTTTCTCCCTTACGACTCTTTCTCCTTTTCCCTCTAACCCCTCTACAAATGCTCTCTCTATCGCTCTCACTCTTTTGGTTTCGATCCCTCTTTTACCCCCAGCAGCCCACTCATTAAACCCTAAAACCAAGGTTCCCCCCCCCCACCCCCGTCTTCAGTTTCTATTGTAAGATTCTGGTTCAAATACCTTTTGAGAAACCCCGATGCACTGCCTTTAAAATGGGAGCAGAAAAGAGAGTGTGGATGCAATGACAAAATGAAAATTTGAAGGCGATAATGAGATGTGGAGTGGGGCCAAGACCGCTAAGAGATGGGTTATGGGATAAGAAGGGCTAAAGTTAAGGGTGTCCAGCCAATTTACAGGAATCAAAAGTGAAGCAAACCCTCGGCGATGTTGTTGTGAAGGAATTTTCAAGAGGCACAGGTTCAAAACCAGGATTGTTGTCTTCAACTCAAACACCCGGTTCGCCAAGAGGCTCATTGGATGCTACGATTTTCCCTAACAGCCCTAAAAACCAGAGGAGGTGTTGTAGTCTGATCCAAAGCCAAGACATATATTGTATTCCACCTTCTAACTTCTGAAAGCACTGTGGCACAAACAGGTTTTGGCTGGGGAGCACACGGAGAGCGGTGGAGGGGATATACGGTGAAATCACAAAACACTTCTTCAAAGCTCCTCTCCTCCCGTGCAATAATCTCTTGCTCCTTTTTTTTCTTTCTCTTGCAAATCAACTCCAGGGAAAGACTCGAGACTCCCCAATTAACAATGAGAAGGGGGAAGAAAAATTCCAGCAGCTGGCTGGAGTTTAATAAGAGCACCTCTCCAAGCGGCTTAGGCTTACGTACCTGATTCACCGGCCCTGGCACTGACGCTAAAGACAGAGGGAGTCATTCACGATTAGCGCGGGCTGATATAAGAGGGACTCCACCAAATCAACAACAAGAGTGCAGGGGATTAGCGCAATTGTGTGAGGTATTTTTCTGATCAACTCCCTGGCTGATCGGTGCTGCAAGGAGCTTGCTGCCTTCTTCACAACAGTTTAGTCATGTGGAGGTTACTGAGTCCTAATCGGCCATCCTCTACCTTTCCTGAAAAAAAAACTTACTTTAAAAGAAAAGTGACGGCATTTTGCAACTTCTTCTCAAAATGTCTTTTGGAGTTCAAGCAAACATAAAGTTCACTTTCTCTAACTTTGCACTCACGTCTGTCGATGCAGAGTAGACCTGTAGGGTTTTTAGGCACCGCGTGTGACTGAAGTTTGGTCAAATTGTACAGAGGGGTCAGGACAGTCCCTCTCCCGGTTAGCAGTCAGCCGCTGATTTCCTGCAAATCATTCACAAATGCCCTCCTCAAATATTCATCCTGACAAATTTGACGACTCCCACATCTCAATTTGGCTCTCGGTACCCCAACCCCCTGCTCCACAACCCGCAGTCCCAGCCTGTTCTCATTGCCGCTGGGGGTCTTCGGGGACGCACCCAGAGCTCAGCATCTCGCAGTCCCAGACTCCAGGCCCTGCGGCTGGGGAGGGGCAAATCAAAGACTGCTTGACTCCTTCCTTCTTCCCTGCGCTCACCTCAAATCAGCCTCACAGCGGGGTTGTGTCTTTCCCAAGCCTCTGCCTGCCCCTTACTCGCCCATTAGGGGGGACAGGCCCACCATAGAGCAGCCCGAAACCCCATGACCATTTCATCAGGGCCACATTGTGAGGAAGCAATGAGCATGGCAGTGAGAGGGCTGAAAGCCTTGACTCTAAAATGCACATTGATGCATTTTTGACCACTGATAGTTACAGCTTTTAGGATTTTTTTCCACTCAAAGGGCATCTTGGCCTGCATTCTTTGATGAATCAAACACCGAGAGATGCATTTGATCAAGGCTTCAAAGTAAAAGATGCGATTCAGTGCTCTGATTGGCTGACGGGCTGCATTAGCATCACTACAGAAAGTCACAGGCCAACTATCATCAGCCGTAACCTGCAAGACATTTATAATGACCACTGTAACAATATGAAATGATTGTTTGCTGGGGCAGAGCTGTGTCCGAGCGGGGAGCGTGGGTCTTGCAAGGTGAATCTGGGCACAGCGCCTATGAGACCAGAGCGGGCCAGCTTTCCATTGGGCCTTGGTACTGGAATCCCGCTTCTGACACCAGAGTGATTCGGACCAAGTCTGTGGCACTCAGATTAGAAACGCCTCGCCAAGAGAAATGGATATCCAGCCAAAGCAATGGAATGCAGAGCCAACAGTTTAGATGAAATTTTTTTTAAAATACAGAAATTTCAAGCCCATGATGCAAATTGATGCATACAATTTAAACTTACCACCTGTCATTGTAGGCTGACTTAAACTATTAAAAGTTTTAAATTGATATAAATATTCCTAAAATACAGCATTCTCATAAAATAAACATGTAGTTGCTCATAGTTATGCATGCTTTCCACAATGAATTGAGACGTAAATTCCCCTATTAGGAGGGTATGCCTTCACTTAGTAGGAGTTGGATAATTAGACACTTCAAAGGCACCTGCCCACCATCCCAGAGGAGGCAGGAATCACCGCCCCTCGCCCCGTTTAAAAGCATGTTAACTCGTATCTGAGGCTAGCAGGCTAATTTAACTTTTGACATTTGATATCTGAGGAATGAGAGGGATCAGCCATTTAGCTGGAACAGGATTACCCTCCCGTGCATCCCCCTCCTCTTCCTCCACCTCCCCATCAACCCCCTCCAAACACCCCACCACCACCCCATTCTCAACCAGTCAGGCCAGATTCATTAATTTTCTTCCTGTTAAGCACTTTATCAATGACTGGTGAGCGTCTAAGTCCGAAGTGGACTCTCTCTCTCTCTCTCTCTCTCTCTCTCTCTCTCTCTCTCTGCCTTTCATGGTGATTAAGCCAGAGGATGTTTGTCTGGTGTCTGTCTAATTTACGGCCTGCTCCAGTGCTGCTGATCGCTTCTCACGCCTGGTGCAACTCAGTATACTGGGGTAAAACTCACACATATAACCAGATTCATTTATAAAATAATGTTTAAAAGCACAGTTTGAAAACAATGAAATAATCTCCCTGGCAACCATCTCAGCTAATATCCCAGGAATGACAGTGTATTAGTGCCACAAAAAAAAAAAAAAAAGAAATAGAGATGGAATATACCTAGTTTTAATGTTTCATGGTTAATGTTGAGATTTCTGTCAAAATATTTTTTAAAGTTTTTTTTTATTCCAGGATAAAGTTCAAATAATGAGAAAAAACTTTAACACAGTAAGTCAAGCTCAAAGTGTTCAAAGAACTTCCTTTAGTCTTTCACAATAAAAGTCTAAAATACCTAAAAATACTCACAAAACATCTGAAACTTACTGTATATAAAAATGTATATTATTGTTTGGCTAAAACTGCAGCCTAAACTTCTAGAATTTTTTTAGTATTATAGCTCCAGATGCAAATTACAGTACATTTCTTTTCTATTTAAACATTTTTAACTAAGTAATAAGTCATTATAGTGGTTCTGCACAAGGCATACAGCGTGAGTTTCTTGCACTATTATGCACTAGTACTAGTCTAAGTTGTGAATACCATATTATTTACAAAATAACATTTAGGTTCTTGACATTTCAACTTTAATCTAGAAGTAAAATTTTAACTTTTTAAGATTTTGCCATTTTGCATTTATTCTGGGAATGATATTTTAACTATTTTTTTTTGGGGGGGGGGGGAATTTCAACCTTTTTGAATTTTTGTAAAAGTTTTTGGCTTTTTCTGGAAATATTAGGAAATACCACTTCAAACTCTCTTAAACATTTCTACTTTGTTCAAATCAGTTCAGTAGTGATGGGATTTATGGCTCTTTGAAGGGAGGGTTCACCTCAAAGAGCCGTTCAAAAAACTCTTTTATGGTTTTTTTTTTTTTTTTTTGCAATATTTTGAAATGTCACGTGGAACTATGTTTGAGGACACTCTTTGTTGTGATACCTACATGTGCGTCGCTAATTAGCTTCCCCGATAGAACTGATGGGTTCATGTTGCTATTCTCACTGATGTTGTTTTAAATAAAGAGCCAGTGTCGTTGAATATTGCCTCCAGGCCTCAAACGTCACAGTTAATACAAAAAATGAACTGTTCTTTGCAAGGTCTCGGTTCTCCTCGTTCACAGTGAAGAGCCGTTCAAAAGACTCGACTCGTTCATGAACGTCACATCACTACAATTCAGTTAATTTACAAAGCACTACCGGTAGTTCACAACACAAGTCACCTCAAAGCTCTGAACAAAGAAACAAATCCTACAAGTTCCAGGTCCAGATTCAGACCAACTGTAATTCAGTTCTAATTCAATTAGATTCACTGTAAAATACCAATGTCCCGTTTTAAAGGAACCAGCTGATAAGCGTTACTTTAATGTAATTCTCCATTCTGAGCAGCTCATACGAGGGCGACAGTGGGAAGGAAAACTCTTTGAACAGGAAGAAACCGCCAACAGAACCCGGCTCAGAGTGGGCGGAGCCTCCTGCCTCGACCATATGGGGTTCTGAAAACAGAAGTTTACTTTTTCGTATTCTTGAAAGAATATTTAAACTCTTTTTTACTTTATTCTGAAACTAGTATCTCATTTTTCTGAATATTTCAGTTTTATTTTCCAAAGTAGAAAAGAAAGAAAAAAAACTTTCAGTTTTTTTTCTCTTCTAGGTGACTCTAATGAGCCATCACTACATGCTTTTAAGGCTAAGCAGCTGTTTTATAATGTTGCTTCTCAGTGTAAATCTGCCTCATTTCCCAACAGTTAGTTTAAAACATTTAAATCTAGTCAGTAATCCTGACTTGTCACAGGTAGAGAGGTGCTGGAAGTTAACGCACCTCCATAAATTTACTTTCGTCTCAGTTCAATGCCTCCTGCTGAATGTCTACATTACAGGTCGAACCAGGGGCTGCACATGAGTGTGACGGATCTGGGTTAAATGAACAGCACGCCTGGAGCTTTGATGCTGCAGCTGGTAACGCTTACTGTTACTAACCCGTCACATTTGGACATCAGGCCTTTTTACCAGAGAGCATGACAATCAGAATTCCAAACTACAAGCCAAACGCCATAAAAATAACAGGACGCAACTGACTCCTTCATTCTCTTCCCACAGCGAGGGCTTGTTCCAGCCCTATATTAGGTTACTTAGAGGGAAAAAACCCTTCAGAGCTGCTTGAACCAACGTTTAACTGCAGAACTCGACACATTCGTTATTTAAAATAACACCAGATCATTTTGAGGGGGTTTAATATACCTCAAAAAGAATCGTTTTAATGAAGACACTAAATACGCTCTAAAATGTTACACCTTACAGGATATCAGTAGAGGTCTCTGCTGCATATAAGGGATTTAGCTCACTTTGCTTTAAAATGATAATAACAATAAGTGATGGATGGATTTCTGAGAAGTTAATGAAAAGTTGTGGGTCTAAATAAAATATTCTACATCAAAAATTAGAGTACAAATGCATTCTCTCCAAGTGAAATGTTATTTTAGAGGTTAAAGACTCCTACAGTTAAATTCCTGTCATGTTTTCTGCAAGTAGTTTAAGGCAGTGGGAGCGGGGTGAAGGTTTAAAAAGGCATGAAATTCTTTCTCCTGAATCATCAATACAGAAGAAGGAGTAAAATAAACTTGATTAAATTGTCTGTAAAGTCATGCATGAATCAGAGCCGCACTGGGGCATGAAACGTTCAATCACTGATCGTAAAACTACAGTTTCTACAACCAATGCTCTGCAGAAAACTGAGAAAAGGTTCTCAGCAATTTAACCTGTAATCAACACGGTCAATTCTGATTGGCTGATTGTTCTCTTAGACTTATATTATCAATCTGATGATTGTAAATGATCCAAAACTTTGAAAATTACTCAAACTTTTATTTTATTTTTTTACTGAAAACTACTGAGGAAATATGCTGTCATTCAGTTAATAGAAATAAAACTCATAAAGAAAAGGTCCTATCTTATCTGGAAATGAATCCAGCAGGTATATATGATTATATTCTCTCATATTGTGTTTAAAATAAAGCAGAATTACAGTAACATTCATCTCTTTGGTACCTTGTTTTTGAAGCTCTTTTCCTTGGAAAAAGAAGTTTTAAAGGACAGTTCTCTTCCTTGATGCGTCTCTTTAGAGATCCGTGTACAACTTTCATTTATTCAAATATACAAATTTGGTGTGAAATCAATCCAAAATATATTTTTCTTATTTATTATTGCTTCAGTTCTCTAAATCTTCCTTCAGAATTTCATTTTATAATCTCTAAATCAAACGTTCTAGGACTTCCTGAAGATCTTTCAATGTTCTTCTTTAAATTTGGCTGCTTTTTTTCCTTATTTTCAGTCCAATTTTTGTACCTGATTATAAAAGATTGCAGAGTTTGTGCTAAAAATTAAGAAACATGAAAAAGTGGACAAAAGAAAACCTAAAAAAAAACGCATCTACAGCAGAGGAATAGAATCTGAAAGTGGCATTTTTAAGTAAAAATGTTAAAAGACCTGAAACATGGATGACATGTTTTCTGCTAATAACTCTTGGGAATCATCTTGAGCTTTAACTTGTTCTTTTGCTAAGCTATCTGTTACGTGTCGACTCTAAACTGGAGCCCTTTATGCCTTAATGATTCATAGATCAGAGTTGAGTTGTTTTTAAAAACAAAGAAACCAACATTCCTCTGGAAACGTTCAGGAGCTGGACAGAAAGTTTGTGTAAGAAAAGTCATCCATCCATCCATCCATTTTCTGTAGCCGCTTATTCCTCCACAGAGGGTCGCGGGGCAGCTGGTGCCTATCTCCAGCGGTCAAGGGGCGAGAGGCGGGGAACACCCTGGACGGGTCGCCAGTCCATCGCAGGGCCACACAGAGACAAACGAGACAAACAACCACACACCCACTCACACCTAAGGACAATTTACCAGCCCAATTAGCCTGACAGTCATGTTTTAGGTCTGTGGGAGGAAACCGGAGTACCCGGAGGAAACCCACGCATGCACGGGGAGAACATGCAAACTCCACGCAGAGAGGCCGCAGAGCCGGGACGCGAACCCACGACCTCCTTGCTGCGAGGCAACAGTGCTAACCAGCTGCGCCACCATGCAGCCAAGAAAAGTCATAATCCCCAAAAAACTTTGAAAAGCTGCACAACTGCTGATTAAACCCACTTTAAAAGATTACAAGAAATTTTGATGCAAACATTAAAAAAAGACTTTTGCACAGGATTGTAAATAGCTGTTGATTTTAAATCCTATTTTTAAAGCTCTGCTGTAAAATTGTTTGCTTAAAATGAGTAATTGAACTGGGATCTTATAGCCGGCTGTGTCTATACGTCCTAACCTTTTCATCCCTGTCGTTTACGTGTCATACCTCATGTTTCAGCACTCTGCTGTCCCTGCCTCAGTAATAAGCTCCCTTCATGTGTGACCTCTCCCGTCACCCTGACCGGAGGAATCTGTACGCTCGCCCCTGCCTCTAATCTCAGCGTTACTTTTTCATCCAGCTTAGCTGACTTGATGCCTTCCTGACTTAAAACAGAGCGATGGATGGAAATAATTGCTGGAATTAAATTCTAGAAAAAAGACTCGACTGCTGATTTGGGATTCACCTGTTGCATTCTTCTTCTTCATTACCTCCAACTTCCTGCACCTTATTCCCTTTTTATCTTCGTGCTAATTTATTTTAACTCACTTCTCCCAGCCCTCATTCTCTTCAGTCTTCTCCCAGTTCCCATGTATTCCCCAAATCTCCTCAATCTCCCTCTATCTGCCCTTATCCGTCTCCCGCAAATTCCCTTTTCCTATCTCCTTCCACTACCTCCCTACCTCTTTTACCTCTCCCTCCCCCTTGCGCCGCAGTGGGACTGTTGGACTCACGCAGGTCCATGCTGAGTTGCTCCAGAGCCAAGCCAGAACAAAGAGCCCATTGAGCCGAGCAGAGACATAATGTGGGCCGGCTCTGACTGCGCCGAAGATGAAGTCATGAGGTCGCCGAACAGTTAATAACACCGGTCCATCCTGCAGCTGCACCAAAAGTGTGCAGGAAGACTTTTGAGGAAAGGTGGATAAAAAACAAAGAACGCATCTGCATGTTTGCATGACTGAGTGTGTTCACATCGACGCTTTTAAGAGCGTAATGAGATCCACCATAACGCTCAAAAATGCACTCAATCATTTTTCAGATACCACAGAGGAAAAACAAAACTGCAGGAGAATTGCACTTCTAGTCCTGGACTCGCTCCAGCTGAGATGAAGAACTCCCACCCCACCCCACCGCCGCCTCCGCCTCCCCCTTTTTTTTCCTCTTATTGGAGTCTGTCTGGCGCGAAGTCTGACATGAGACACATCTCCCTGGCACTGGAGCTGTCGCTGCAAGGCCCACACTCCGAACATCATTAGGCTCACGGCTCCAGGTGAAACCAGGCAGAGGCTGACGGAGGTAGAAGAGTAGCTGAGGAAGATTTTGGTTTAATCTTGATGCCACTGAGCGGTCGCGGGACTGTAAAAATGCCTTTACAGGACCACTTGCTCGTCAAGAGGCCTCCGGGATAAGTTCTGCTCTGGACAAGGGGGAGGAGGGGGAGAGAATAATGAAAGACAACTATGCAATTAACATAAGAAGTCCTTACTCAAGTTCAGATTGCACAGACCCCCTCTGCCCCTCACCCCCACCCTTCTGCTGTAAGCAACAGACATTTGTTTCCCCGCGAGCAGAATGTTTCTTTGCTACACATCTGAGTTCAATTCTCCGCCTGCCCTTGCTCTGAAAATCAATTCCTCCTCTTCTCCTCCTCTGTTCTTTTCCTCCAGGTCTGTGCACAGACCAGGGCGAGGGGATTACACTGTCCCTCCCCAGATCCGAGCAAGACAACAAATGGTTCTTATCAACTGACAGCCCCCCCCCCCCCCCCCCCCCCCCCCCCCCCCCCCCCCATCTGCCTTCCTCCGCCATCGAGGAAGAAGAAGCTGAATAACTGGCCGAGCAGCTCCTGCACGGATCCTGGCTCTGGCTGCCAACCTTGGCAACTCTTTTCACACTTATAGCCCGAGCTATTTACGAAAGGCCCTGGGAGAATTCGTGCTCAGCACCAGTGGGTGGGAAGAACGGAGGGGAGAGAGCTGCTCCCTCTCAACCTCTGCTTCTAATCAATCACCAGAAATCACTGCCACGGTTTATGGCCTTTGATCCTAGCTCCTCTTTTGCACTGCGAGAGAGAGAGAAGGGAGGAGAAAGGGGAGAGGGAGAAGGGTGAGAGTCTAGGCCCTGGGGGGAGGCTCTAGAGGTCAGGGGAGAGAGGTTAGGGGGTACGAGGCCTTTTGCTCCCTCAAATATGAAAGCAAGTCTTTATTTGATCCACGAAGATCAATCTGAAACATAAATTCTGCTTCAGATATTTAAAATAATTCTGACACTTTAATCTACTGGACATGAACTTTCATTAAAGAAGACTCAACATGTTAAAAATGTCACGTGACTTTATTTGGACTGGAGCCTGTTGACTTAAAAAAATATGCTACAATTCACACAGAGAACACATACAATAATATTTACTTGGAAATGCAGAATCAGCACTTCTTTATTCCAGTTTAGCTGTTTTTTCCTGTTTGTTCTGTTAAATAAATACACCCTTTTAGAAGAAACTATAATTTATGGAAATTATTTCTGCTCACTCTGCAATTAAATAGTAAGTTTGCTCAGAAGACTTATTTTAGACTTCAGATTCAAAGTTTAGGACTGGGACCTGACTCAGGACTTGCATATTTTGGAATCTGACTTGAATTGGGACTTGCACATTTTGGGATTTAACTCGAGAGTTGCATATTTTGGAACTTGACTCAGGATTTTCATGTTAAGTCAGGAATTGCACGTTCTCAGGATTGTCATGTAATGGGACTTAAATTCATTGTTTTGGGACTTGATTAAAATCTAAACTTGCACGGTTTGGTACTCAACTTAACTTAAGGCTTGCATATTTTGGAATTTGTTTTCACTTTAAACTTGCATGTTTTGGGACTTGAATCAGAACTTGCATGTATTGGGATTTGACTTATCTTGGGAGTTGGGACTTGCATGTTTTGGGACTCAACTTTATTGGCGATTTGCATATTTTGGAATTTAACTTCACGCTAAACTTGGATGTTTTGAGACTTGATTTGGAACTTCTGTGCTTTGGGATTTGACCCGAGGACTTGCATATTTGGGACTTGACCCCAGACTTGAGTAAACCAACTTGAGACTTACTTGTGAGTTGCAATGACTTGATCCCACCATAGCTGCCTGTTGGTAAAGACGCTACAGTCAGAGTTTGATGTAGGGTTGACTGTTATCACCAACTACTGATGTCCATGTAAACTATTTGTACAAAACCTAAACCTGGTGCTAATGCTACTTTACCCCCCAACATCTATTCAGCAAAGCCCCAGCAGTGGTGAGAAGGTGAGGGCAAGTAAAGACAACAGGGAGGACACACAACAAAAGACAACACAATAAATCCTCACGGCAGGATCAGGACCCTCCAGCTTTGTGCCTCCTGGCAGGAGGGAGGCTACTGATGCCTGCCGACAAATGGACAGAATGGTAGAATAATCAACTGGTGTTTCCCTGCTTTATTGGTTTATGAGTTTACGGGGC
Organism: Callopanchax toddi; assembly: GCA_006937965.1. Classification (NCBI taxonomy): domain Eukaryota; kingdom Metazoa; phylum Chordata; class Actinopteri; order Cyprinodontiformes; family Nothobranchiidae; genus Callopanchax; species Callopanchax toddi. The sequence continues at coordinate 4,797,668 of SSNR01000004.1, forward strand.
CTCTGGTCGCCACTGTGCCCCTTCGAGGCAACAAGATCCCACAGAACAGCAGATTCAGCAGGACAAAGTCAATAGATGCTCTTAGATGGTCTCCCAGACCAAGCTTTGTGGTGAAGAGGCTGGTCACAGCTTCTGACCTGTTGACCCAGGACTATCAGGCATTTTGGGCTCTAAAAAATGATTTCTGGTTCCTTTGAAAAGGCCATTGTGGTGGTCAGAATGAACTCTTGGAACCCATTAAACATAAAACTTAGACTGAGAAGCTAACTAGATATTTTATATCCTGCTTTCTTCAAACAAATAATACTACTAAAGTGATTAATGAACCAGGAAAAGGATCAACTTCCTTACAAGTCAGACCATAAACAAACTCTGGTTGTTTCTCACCCAAATTTACCATTGTGTTTCTAAGCAATTCTCAAATACCCTTGATGACCTATGTTATTATAAATGTGTTTGTAACTTGTAAAGTTTTCACTTAGTTTTTATGCTATCATGTCCAACAACAAGTAGGATGAGCACTGAGCAAACAAAGCAAAGATGCAATTCCACTACAGCTAAGCTCTGCCGGCATCTCCTGCAGAAGTCTTCAGGCGGTGGCTTATGTGCATATTCCAGCAGCGAAGGAGCAGAGGGGCCCCGGCAGGCAGATCTGGGCTGGCAGACGAGTGCCAGACATGAGGAGGCCAGAGTGGGCTGGGAAGCTGAGGTTCCCCTCTGCCCCGCGCAGCAGTGAGGCTAAGCTAATCCTGCGCCTCAGGTCCCTGAGAGGTGGCTCTGCCAAAGTCCATCTCCCTGCTGCTGCAGGAAATTGCCTTCAGTGCAGAGGTCCATGAAATAGTCACGGCTCACCACTGAACGCTGTGTGTGCACGTGGTGACTTTACAAACTAATCCACAGGTAGTACGTGTAAAATTGCATCCTCTTTGGTGTGTTTTTCTAAAATTCTATGTATTATGTACGCACTGCTCAAAGGTTTTTGACTGTAAAAGCTTGTTTTCCTGTATGTCAGACGTTAGAACGCCTCCTCCATTGCACTGTTTGACCCATAGGGCCAGCCTTCATCAGTTTTCTCTCATTAGCCCCAACAGGCAGAGCAGGCTAGCGTGACAAGGCCTTTGCTTCCCTCTCTGGTCACCACAAAATAAATCAAGGAAAAATGATGTTGACACAGATCATCATTTAGCATATTCAAGCAGCTTTTTTTTTTTTAGAAGATGGTTTCTGTAAATATATCCAACACAATCAAATGTCGATTTTCATTTTAAAAACACATTTTCTTTATGTGTACTTGTGTTTTTCAGAGGTCAGAGGGCAACAGGAACTAAAAGGTGAAGAGCAGAGGTGGCAGCATGAGGATGGAGGAGGAGGAGGAGGAGATGAGGCAGGACATAGTGGCGAAACAGTTGATTATGAGCCCCATCAAGTGATCAATGCTTTCATTAATAAGACGGATCATGCGGCTGTCATAGCCGTGACACAGGCTGAGGGATGATCCGATTCCCCCCCTCAAGCCTGCCTCCCTCCCTTCCTCTCCTCTCCTCTCCCACCCTGTTCATCCAATACTGCCAACGACAAGGGAAGGAGGGGAAAAGGGGGGGGGGGAGCTGGTGGGGAGGGGGGTAAGAGGAGGGAGGAAGAAAAGTGAAAATCCATTTTGAAACCCATTTTCAATTAGGGGTCCACAAGCTGTTATCACAGGTGTCCCAGAATGGGGGCCCGTAAGTGAAAATGTCTCCTATCCGTTTCTGAAATGAAACCTTATCTGGGAGGCACAAAGATGGCGGGGACAGCGTATCTGTAAATTACTTTCCATCCCTGCTGTTAACGGGAACTTTATTTCTGTCAGATGACATTCCCCTCTATTTACTGTTGATCATTTAAATGGCTGCCTAAAAGGACGGTGGCCCCTCACTCGTCCGCTATCGCTCTTCCCTCTTTGCCCATCAGGAGAGGATTTCTTAGCGTACTCATGCGCTCTTTTCTCCTTTGAACACTTTAGTCATGCTCTGCGTTTGTTATAAGTTGCCCTTTAAGTTAAACTTGTTTGCCTCTGAGATCCTCACCGTTGCCCTTTTAAGCATCAACCCTAAAAAGCTCCTAACTCACCTCACTTCATAACACAGCTGACAAAGAATCTATTGCTAAAACAACACTCCCCGACAGTCTTCTGGACTAAATCAAGTTTATGTCCTCCACTTTTCTGATCTCCCTCCAGCCAACTCAAGAATCTATTACCTTTTTCTTTCTGCTTCACAAATAACCAGGCTTGTTCTTTATTTTAGCACCGAATTATCCCATGACGACAGTATTTATTCAGCCAAGAGGCAGGGACATCTACAACTCAACAAAGGAATCAGGGGGCATCGTGGTCCACCTGCCTACTGAATGATGAGGATTGGCGAGGGGAGGAGAGAAGTCCCTCCTTCCCTCCCTCCCTTCCCAACGACTCACCAAAAACTCCCTCCTAAAGAGCGCCAATCGCGGTATTGTCGTGACCCGGTCGGCTCTTTTGAGCTGTCACTGCAAGAGGAGGGGGGCACAGAGATGAATGGCGCTCAACATTGAGCCGACCATGTAAGAACTGGAAATCAGGACTCGATAATTACTCAACTTGAGAGAAAAAAACGACTTGGTCAGAGAAAATCCTCAGTTTTTGGTTGTTTTCAAAAGACTAAACCAAACATCCTTCGCTCCACTTCCTAATTATTTTCCATTTTTCACAACTTATCGTACACCGCGGGGGCTTCTTGCTTTGAGATCCAGCTTGACGGGGGGACATATTTCGCCTGGCCTTCCTGAGGAGAACCAGCCACCGGCGTTCACAGCTGCTCACAATTACCTTTTGTTTGGATGGAGGCAGCAGGGCCAGGGCTATGAGGGTTAAAGTTGAGGCGAGTGTAGGGTTACACCTGATAAGAGGTTAAGAGTTCTGGGGGTGAACTGGGAATGCGCTGTACTTAAAACCACACAAAGGATGTGTAAGCAATATTATGATTCTACGACGGAGGTTAGAATCTAAAAAAAAGGGACATTTCTCTGCAGATAAGTGTCATTCCTCCCTTAGTCAAGTCCAGTGCATTATGGGAAAACTAGTTTTTAGGGACGTCGTCCTCTGGTATGGCTGATTCAGTGTAGCAGACAAGGTTTTCAAGACAAACGGCGTGCTGTTCAGAGCCGTAATTACAAGGACATTACTAAGAAAAATCCACAATCATCGAGCCAAATTACATCCATGCTTTTTCCACAACTAACTTTTCTTCCTTGCTGCACCTTTAATGAATAAAACAGCGCCGGCCATCTGGGAATGAGTTAGACTGAGCGTGCTCCCAAGACGCTTCAGGATGCATTACCTTTCCCACTTCCTGTGATAACTCCCATCTGGAGGCCGAGTCACAACAGCTTATTTACCATTTCCTGGACTGTTTGTTTCCCGTTCACACATGGGGATGATGGTGTTTGACATCAGCAGTCAGAAAACACTCGGTCAAGTCAACAGCCCCAGCTCCTAGAGCAAACTCTCCACATCCAAAACCATCCAAATCCTCTCACAGCTAATGAGCACAGCTGCAGCTTAGGATGTGATGATCTCAACACTGGTTTTGTTATGACTTTAGCTTGATCCTCCAAGGCTTTGGAGAAAAAGAAAAAAATTGCCATCTAATATTTCTCTTTCCAGCCACAGATTTGAGAATGAAAGGCTGAATGATGACACTTTGGCCTGGACTACAAGCTCGGTGCTGCTTTTAATGGCATGTGTTGAAGACATCGCTGTGTAAACATGCCAAGGTCGTTTCAAGTGAACGCTGTACAAGATCTATGATGATTCGTAAGAATCTATGAAATGTGCAAGTGTAAATCTTTTAATCGTCCTTTTATACATTGGTCTCCGTTATATAATGAGAACACTGACTTTCAAAAAAAACAAAAAACTTTTAGCTCCGTTAGATCACAGCTTGAATGTGTCGAGTGAGCGACGGGGGACCCGATGAAGCCAAAACTGTGTCTCAAGAGGTCAAGATCAAATCTGATCCAAAAATGTCATAAAGGAAAATCTGTAATCCTTTGTAACTTTAGCTAAATAAACCATCTCTGCTTTTTGCAGATGATGCGGCTCTTTTAATTCCATCCAACCATGACCTTCTGTTTTTGTTGGAGAGGTTTGCAGCTGAGTGTGAAGCTGAGGGTTGAGGATCGGCACCTCCAAACCTAAAGTCATGGTTCTCAACCAGAAAACAGGGATTTATGGCCATATATATACGTATAAACCAAAGTACAGCTTAGTGAAATTTGTTCTCTGCATTTGACCCACTCCGAGGAGCTGAGGGCAGCAGGTTCATGGTGCCTGGGAGGCAGGTGGGGGTTTAGGATCTTGCCCAAGAATACTTCAACACATGGCTTGGGCCTTTTCCCCTGAGCCACATTCCAACCCTCACCTATGGTCGAGACCTTTGGGTAATAAATCTAAAGACTCAGACCAGAGCTGCTGCTCCTCCACATCAGGAGGAACCATTTGAGGTGGTTTGGATATGATGAGGATGCCCCATGGACTCATCCCGGGGAGGAGGTGTTACAGGAATGTCTTTCAGGTAGGACTCCCCATGGGCCGACCTGGGAAAGTGCTAGAGGGATTATATCTCTAGGCTGGCCAGGGAACGCCTTTGGATCACACTGGAGGAGCTGGCAGAAAGCTCTGGGAAGAGGACAGTCTGGGCTTTCCTGCTAAGGCTGCTGCCCCACGACTCTGGCCTGAATAAGTGGAAGACGACGAGACAAGACAAGAAGAAAGGTTCTTCTTTCTTCAGCCTCTTATGTTTTAGACTCCCTCCATGTTTTGTTTCCACTTTTAACCAGGTTTAATGAAACACTGCAGATAAAATGCTTTAAACTTCAGACTATTTCAAGTAAATCAACATAAAAGTGTCATCTGCATATCATGACAGCAGCAATTTATCCATCAGCTAAACCAACAAATGAAACAATTTGTCAAAACTTTTATGAATTTCTAACAATCTGAGTAAAATGGACACGAGCCACGGAGTTTTAGGAAAAAGTAAGGCATGATGGGTACCGTTTGATGTGGTGCTGGAGGCCACCGCCTTCTCACTGATGTCAGTGCGTGCTGATGAGCCCTTCGTAGCAACAATTGTCTCCACCCTCTTCTTCTTCTCAGCTGCTGAACTGGCCTGGGACTGGGTTTCCATGGCAATGGTTCATTCCTCAAGACCTCATCTAGACAGGGCGACTGGGGGAAGAAGATGAACAGTGAGGTTAATATCCCAAAATGAAAAAATGAGCTCTTTAAACACACACACACACACACACACACACACACACACACACACACACACACACACACACACACACACACACACACACACTTTAGAGTCATATCATTCAGTTATTTCTGTTATGGCTCACGGTATCTTTGTACCAACTAGTCCAATTCACTCTACCAAGATATTAATTAGCATACACATGCACACACACACACACACTATACATGTATGTTCCTATTAGAGTTTGCACCTGGAGGAACGTATTGCTGCAGACAAGCATCTACAGACATTCAGTTGGCGTGCTGCACAAACACACATGGAAATCAAGCCAGAAGACAAGTTTGCAGGATTTCTACCAACTGCAGGGAGTCGTGCACCAACCTTTTCAAAGGGACAAGAATTTTTAGGTGTGCTCCTTCAGTTTGCAACTACTCTTCATTTTATTTAAGTAAAAGACCATTTTAAATCAATCTTCTGCCTTTGCTCTGACATCAAATACATTTAAGCTTTTAATTGTATTCATTGATTTTAAATGCCTCCCTCAAAGGTGAACACTTTATCAATAAACTGCTTCAAGAAAGGCCTTCTGCTCCGTAAACATTGCAAGGTAAACTTCAAATCCCTCTTTTATGATGCCCAAAGCGGAGCACGGGTCAATCCAGCAGCTCACCCTGATTTATTTTAACTCAAACCTGCTGGGCTCTGATCTGCTCATCATGGCACTGATCTCCTGCAGCACTAGTAGTGGTTAAATATCCAAAGCTTAGCTCGTCTTATTTTGAACTAAACTTTTGACTTTTAGTAGGGAAAAAAAACAACAGCTCAATAAAGAGAGTAAAGCAGGACATCCTGACAAGGTTTTATATCTCAGAATAAACGTAAAGGCAGTTTGTGGATAAACTGATAATCCTACTCTAGTACTCTTTTTTTTTTTTTCCAGGGAGAAAGGAGAAACCTTAAGGGGATACCACAGAGAGAGAAACATTCACAGTCCTGAAAAAAAACAAGGGTTGTTTGAAGGCCCCTTTGGGAATATCATGGTGCCGGGCAATTTTTCTTTCAAAGAATAAAGGTGGTTCAAGTTAATACTGTCTGTGGGTTTAGAAGGGGTTCAGCCAAAAGTCTAGCAGACATGTTGCTCAGTTCAGCACCTCAGAGGCCGTCTACGAGCTCAAATCTATCTAGGTCATGTAGGTCCTCTGATTACGGATGGTGATCCAACACAACCGCTCATTTACTCAAAGTACAGGACATACAGCACAAAGTACAGGACACACGCCATAATTCATGGATAACTAGTGGAAATATTTAGTCTGACAAGCATTTTCTTTATAATAAACACCAGCTAATTACCCAGCTGTGCTGCTTAATTGTCCTCCACTCTATAAACATGCACGGATACAAAGGCAGTAAAGTTTGCAAGAACGCTAAAAGAAACGGTGCTGCAGAGACTAGAAGTAGGGGGGCTGAGTTTTTTTACAAACTCCCCAAGGAAGGGAGGCAAGGGGGAAGTGTTGAGGGGTAAACTTCAGACAAACACTGTGCGCTTTGTTTGTTTTTTCCCAACCCCCTGAAAAACCACAGTCTGTCATCCGTTCTGACCCGACAACAACATCTGTAAGCAATTGCTTACAAAAGAGAGGGAGAAAAGAGGGAAAAAAATAACAACGATGCAATTACACCCCGACCAATCAAAAGAGAATTAAACAAGAGCTTGTCCTCTAATCACTCCCGCATGAATACATATGTAGCAGTCGTCCCCAACCAAAGACATTTTTGTCCTGCATGCACAGATATAATCTTTAATCACTTCTGCATGTGTTTGATAAAGTGGGCACTTTCATTTCTGTTTGTTTTATGAGTTAATTGTCAGAATATGTAATTTGCATGTGAGTTCGTAGGCCTGTTTGTAAGCTCTTTCAACAAAGAGCGATTCTAGGTACCGTGCTCCTTCACTGGCAAAACTAGAAACTTGATGTTGCCAGACTTTTAGCAAGACCTCAGATATTTTGAAGTGGGGTTCTTTTGAAAGATTATAATACTTCTTCGAGCAACCTCATTTTAAAGAAGCGAGGAGTGTTAAAGATGAATCGTGCACAATCTTTATGTGCAAGGACCAATGAGAAAGGAGATCAAAGTTCATGTGGAGCCAGGGCTAGATGTCAAATCATTGACTTTTAGAGAAAATCTTTTCATCTTAAGTGTTCCTGTTTTTAAGCCAGTTTTAAACCATGGCTGTTGCCAAAGATACCTGTGAGAAAGTAATACTTCTTGAAATATTTGGTTGGTTTTTGAACCAATGTCTAAATGTTGTGGCGGCTTAATTCCTCGTCATTAGCGTATATGCTAATGTGTACAGCTGGGAGTTGTTAAACATGTTGAAGTTGTTCAAAACTTAAAAATGTTTAAATGCACTTTACCATCAACCAAACATAAACTGTCATGTTTAGATACATTTTTTACACTCAACTTCACGTAGCCGAGCTCCAATGACTCGTTAACATCTTTGCTAACAGCTGTGCTTTTAAACGGACTTTAAAAAGCACTTTAAAAAAGAAGAATGCCAACATTAAATAACTTTATTCTACATTTTTACATGTAGTGAAACTGGACACGTGAGCTTTGAACCTTTGAATCTCTTTCTGGTTGACATGGGCCTTTAAAGATTGCTAAATTCATGTAGTCTGACCAACAGATGTACGATAATTATCATATTTGTAGGATAATTTAGCACTCTGTATGGTCAATAATTCCATAAATACGATAATTTGAGGCCTTTGCTGTGTGGAATTTGTGTAGGAGATGCATGTTTTAATCATTGTGTTAGATTCTTTAAAGCTAAAACTACTTTAAAGATTATAATTTTGCACAATGTTTGATACACTGATATTTAAACTGTGGGTTATCAGGCATGTCAGGCTGTAACTTAGTAGTGTACGATAATTTTTCTTAAAATACGATCATTTTAAGATACGATACTTTAACATTTCCAATCTGGCAACACTGCTGACCAATATAAAGAGCTAACAGCTAGTCCTAGCAAAGCCAAGACCAAAATGGATACTGTTACTTTAAAACAACTTAAATCTCAAACATTTTTAAGTTGCTCGTAAGTTTAATACTTTATTAGCCTTTACGTTTCTGTCTAAAACGATTTTGATAGCGTTTTGTTTTCTAGTTCGTAAAAATAGCAGTGGTAACAGCTAGCTGTAGCAACAGCAGGTTGTAGTACATCCAGTACAGCCTGGGGCATTTTTGGCTCGAATATCAAAATAATTTTGATAAAATAACAGTGAAATGTAAAACTGATGGTAATGTAAAGGTTTCTAAAATAGTGTTAGCATGAGATGAGTAATCACGTTTGTTTTTTTTATCCCTGCTAAGACTAGCTGTTGGATTGTGAATCTGTTCAGAACTGAAATGTATCTCTCCAATCTGAGGTGGTTCAAAGACCTATCTACAACAGGTAAGATATTAATTGTTCATAACTTTTCCACAGAACCCCACTTCAAAAGATCTGAACTATCGCTTTAAGCAAAAACAGGGAAGGGGGAAGGATTAAGGTTTGCGAGTGGAGCACGTGTATGTGTGTCTCCTTATCGCCCCCAGGTGAGTCAAGCCAGAGAAAAAAAAACAAAAAACATAAATCTGAGGGTCAGGATTGGGGTTTGAATTGAGAGTTGAGACGAGGGGGTTGAAGAGAAAAGCGGGGCATTCCACTGGTCGGGCAAACATTCAGGAGTCCAAGCCATTGAAGCGTGTCTGACGGGCCTTTTGTGCTCCACAAGGCAGGCCACAGTTCCAAAGCAGCAATTAAAAGCTGGACCTTTTCACCCATAATCCCTCTGACCTGGACGCCCACACCCAATTCTGCAGATGTTCCTGTCTCTGTTTTCGCCTGTCCAGTTGATCATTTCTGTCCAAAATCATTCTAAAATATACCAACACAAAAAGGCCTTTATCAAGACTTTAGTACAAAGAAGGAGTATTCTCCTTCATCTTCTCACAAAATGTATCTGCGTTTATTTGCCCCTTTGACCCGTCACCACTAAGTTCAAACACTTCAGACCATTTACAACTAGGAACCGGATGCTGGTGTTCATCAGAATAAATATTAATATCATTATAATGTATATCTGCCCTATTAGAGAAGTATATGAAATGGGGTGTATCTTTATTTGTGTTCAACTGTAATCCTTCCACACAAACAAGGGAGCCGATTAAACAGGTTTAAACACCACAATTTAGACTGTTCCCTCAGAAAAAAAAAATCTTATTTTATAAGCACATTAGGCAAATCAATTTAACATAAATTACACGCCTTGGTGACAAAGGCACTGAGTTTAAAGTCATCTGCAAATTGTAGACATCAAAGTGAAACACAAAAATAAACTTTTCCCTTTGAAAGAAAAAAAAAATCTTTCTTCATGTAATCTTAATTAAGTATCATCAAAAAATAATCACAGTCTTGGTTATTTAAAGCTTTATTGTATGGCAGGCAGCCAACAGTCAGAAACTGCCGGACATTCCTACGTGTACTATTGAAGTGTCTTCTTAGATTTGGCAAGCCCCCCCTCACAGACGGGGTACTGTATTTGTGTTCATTTCATTAGGGTGACTGTTCAGTGTTGAGGGCCCCCTGAGGGGGAGACTGGCAGTGCTGCAGCATTCATCATCATTACATCAGCGACCACCGAGATCTGCTATCTTAGGCTTATCAACGCTGCACAAACGCACCGCAGCACTGCGAGTTAGAGGGGAGGGGAGAGATGGGAGATGTAGACGATCGAGGGAGCAAAAATTGGGATAAGGAACAAAATGAATGGAGAAAAGGGAGGAGCGTGTGTGTGTGTGTGAGTGTGTGTTTGTGTATGCATGCATGCATCTGCGTGCACCTCACCGTGCCCCTGCGTGCCGGCACATGTTTCCCTGTGTGTCCAATGTGTGTTTTGCACAATTTGCAGCTATGCCAACAATATTAAGGGCTCCTTCACAGCTGGAATGACTAAAACACTGAGGGGCCAAAAAGAAGAAGAAGGGGGAGGAGGACGAGTCAAAGCCCTTCAGCTAGATTAGCTGAATCTAGCGATAAAACACAATATGCTTGCTTTGCATGTGTTTGCATTGGCTGAAATGTGAGGGGATGAGACCAGGAGAGAGTGGAAGTGTTCTCTGGTTTCTAAATCCCCACACAGGAGTTGTTCCCGAACTCTGCAGGTCTGAGAGAAAACGATACACGTGATAAAGCCAGCATGTCACTGGGCTGCCATGCTGGGAGGCAGAAAAAACACATTTTCAGTTCTAATCACACTGATTGTTTTGTATGACATAAGTTTAGTGTCTTAATTTGTTCAAACTTTTTTTTTTTTGCATTTTATTTGCCATGCCTTCTCAAAGTTGTCTCATACTTCTCTCACTTTCAGACTGTGATTTGTTGGTACGATATTCGTGAGGGAGTCTCCAAGATGTTTCAAGACGTCCCAAAGGGTTCTCGCTTTCCTCTCGAGCTGCACACTAATCGCTCACAGTTGCAGCCCAGTGAGATACTGGCTTAAGGTTGCCGTGTTGTGTTCGACATAGCTTCCTCTTGACCCCAGAAGGCGAAGGGGAAAGAGGCAGATTATTAGAGATGTGTTGGCTGATGTTTTACCATTCACCATCTGAAGTAAACATTGTGCCCAGATGGCTCTAAGTCTGGCCTTAGCTTGTTGGGGCAAACCTCTCAAATAAGAGCCGTTTAGGAGAAATTAGTCACACCCCGCCACACACTCACACATAAAGAAAACCCCAGTTACATGCAAACTGGTTTAGGCCAAGCCTTTTGTGTACCAGATGGACTTTTCATCTCTTGCATTTTTCTAAATTGTCTTCCCGCCATGCACAACTTTTTAATCTTTCACTTTAGAATTTTAAAGTTGATACATCGGCTGATGAATCAACAAACTGTTTGGTTAATTTTACAGATGTATTCACCTTCACTTTCCAGCGCATCATTCTACCAGGAAGGTACACTACAGGAGATTTAAAAATTGAAAGCCTGTTCAGACGAGGAGTGCTTTTATTTTTTTTCCAAGGACAAACAGTGCAACAACACAGAGCGTTTCAGCACAGCTAATAAGATTATCCTCGTATGCGCTCCCGTCCCTCAGACCTCTCCACTTCGGATGCTTTGGAGGGCTGGTGAGGGACCCTGTGCGTCACACAGCAGAATGAGATGAGTGCATCTTACATTCCCGTGTAACAAACCCACACGATGTAATCATAATGCTTACACGATGCCCCATTTGCGCTCCCTACCCAGTAGATAAAGAGCAAATAAAGCACGCTCCACAATGGAAGTCTTGCTCCTTTTCCCCACAGCCTTCTGCTTATTAGCTTGTTTATTTATATATTTCGACTTTGCATTTGTTCGTGAGCCACTTGTTCATTTGCAAGTGGGGCTGTGACGACTGAGACAATGGATAATACCGGCAGCTTTGTGGCTGCAGTGGCCCAGTTATTGGTTTCCCCCCTCTGCTCCTACTCCTCTTCCGAACACTAAAACGTAGAGGCTTTTGTTTGATCAGACACTTTTCCTGATTCTTGAGAAGAAGAAGAAGATGCTTGTTCAGCCACTTACTGAAGGCCAACACAAACAAAGCAACCAATTACTTCAGCAAATTTAGCAAAGGTCCTTGAGAAGAAGAAAAAAAATAATCATTTCTCCAAAAGTTCTTTTCTGTGTGTATTCCTAGAACTTTTAAAGTTTTCCCTAATATCAACCTGAATCTAAAGCATTACTTGAAATTCCCTTCTTGGTATCTTTTTATGCTTAGACTACAGCAGCCATTCTTTGCTAAGTTTTCCATTCGAGTAGCCCCTGCACATGGCAGATCCAGGATAATGGGATCTGTATCCTGTCACAGGGCCTCTCAACTGCAGAGAAAACAGTTCTGTGTTTGTGGAGGCATTCTTCATGCGAGGCTTTCGCTCTGCACGATGCCACAACCGCGAGCATGACAGCAACATCCTTCGCCGCACTGTCACAGCAAAAGAGTACATGTTACACCGTGGGCTGCGTTGCTTGAAAGCACGGTTCCTGTGTAATGTGTGTGTGTGTGTGTGTGTGTGTGTGAAAATGGCACGGTGTGTATAGGAGCATCAGCCGCTCCATACGCCTTGCCATATGCAAGTGCAATCACTGCGTGCAGAAGATAAATAAGAGAAGGGACCCGAGGGAGGGGATGAGCGGGAAAAGAGAAATTCCTGTAGTGATGAAAACCTCACACACACACACACACATTTCTCTCTGCCTCCTCCTCACACGTGCGCTCAGAAAGGGATCAAGCAGATGGATGGCCCTGTGTAAATGTGGTGGCAGCAGGTACGGCTGACAAAAGGTCTCCTGCTTCACCCAAGAGACTGAAGAATACACCTCTCTCGTCCTCCGTGGCTCCGACAGATGAGTATGACCTAAAGCTGAGGTTTTCTCAAGTAGCTGAATGGCTGAAAACTATCCAGAGGCAACACAGCTACAGGTTAAGCCAGATTCTCACTGGACTGGGATGAAAATTTACAAGAAAAAAAATGCAGATTTTCTGTTGGATTTATATATAGCCATATCATGTTGTACTTATGAAGGAACTGTGAACAAACTGCAAAAGCTGTGAACATTTTCTTGCCTCAATTTAGTCACAAAGTGTCTTAATTATGTCTGTTTGTTCATAATTAACCATCATTTTATATGCCACTGAGCAGCCAACTTCTTGCAAACTAGTCTTGCATTTCTTTTGATTTCAGACACAAAAACTATAATTTGCAATTGGCACTTGCAAAGGAGTTTCTGAAATGTCTCAAATGTTTTCACTTATGAATGTCAGGTTCTCACTGTTGGGTTGCTTTTTTTTGCAAGACAGTGTCTCAAAAGAGTTGCAAAGTTGGGAAACCCATTTGAAATCCTCAAGTTCCATGAGGCAGAAAGTACAAAATGTGAGAGAGGGGTTGGTGACCACATTGAAAATAAAATAATGGTTAATTGGAAATGAACTGAGACACTTTGTGACTAACATGTGTGAAAGAAATGATTGTATTTTGTTTGCAATTCTGTCCTATGCCCTACGGTGTATGAAGCATTTTGGAAAGGTTTTGGAAGCAACAATTCAGAGTGATTTTAAGAAGCAATCAACATTTTTGTTCTCATTTTCTCACATGGCTCTAACTGATAAGGCAGGTTCCCAACTTGTCTTGAAAATACTTTGAATGTTTAAAATTCAAGTGACACAGAGACAAAGCTGTTCAAACCATGAGAGGGCATCAAGAACTCTTGTGAATGTTTTAAGACACTTTGAAAAGTCCCTCGTGAATGCAGCTCACCAGGCGTAGTGACATGCTGGCTTTACAGAGGTGTTGTGAACCGCCCTGCTTACTTTTCTCTTCCTATGTGCTCTCTCTGCCTTCCCTCCTCCTTTCTATCTCTCTTTCCTTTCCTTCATTCCACTGTGTCATTGGAATAAGTGTTGAAGCGGAATGAGTCAGTGCCGCTATGTGATTAATGACGGGCTCCGGCGTCTCCGGGGCCAAACACTAAAAACAGCCAGGGGGCAGCGCGATAATGCACAATAATAAAGCCAGCAGACAATCAGCCAGGCAAAGCAAGGCCTATTAGCTAGCCCCATCAGGACGGCTAAGTGAGAAATTAGCCCTTCCCAAGCTCCGCCACAATTCATCAAGTGCTGCCCCTGAATCCCCCCTCAAGAAGTCATAATGTTTACTTAAAGACTGGCCTCGATGCCCCAGCGGCGAGCTTTATTGGCTCTTATTAATTCCCGACCCGGCCCTTGCAGCCATGCCATTTAAACCGAATTAAAGGGGTGAAAATTGGATGAGATGAAGTTGTCTCGGTGTTTTGCGCTAGCGTGATAAAACCGGACCTAAACGGAAGGAGACGTGAAGAAGAAAAAAATGAAGAGGGAGGGCAAACAAATCGGGATGTAAAGGAATGCTGAATGAAGCTGTCCTGAAATGTGCCACAGTCAGTCAGAGGAATGCGGGGAGAGAAAGGAGGGTGGAGGAAGAAACGACGAGTATTGCTTTAATGCTAGACTTCCTGTGTGGATGGGAGCAGATCCAAAAGGGTAGAGCTGGGTCACACATTCCAGAGATGCAGAAATGAATGATGTTGTTTTATCTGTGCTTTCTCATTATCTGCCATCAGATGGTATGAAAAGTACCTTAAAATAAAGTCAGCATCATAACTCAACAAGTCAGCGACAGATGAGGGTGTTCCCTTTTACAGAGTCGAAAACGTAGTCGCTAAATTAGTTCTACACGTTACTGATAATTCACGGAAAACCACCAAACATGTCAAACTTCTGCTTCATGCATCATGTCAAACTTTTTGCATTTTAAATGTATACAAGACAAAACAAGCAGTTTAGTCCAAAAAGTTGCACTAATTGCAGCACTAATTGTTTCCATACTGTAACTAATCAGCGCCTGTACCTCTAATACTTTTTGTGCAGTAATGTTTTTCAAAGTTTTCATCCCCATGTTGTTCAGGAAGAGCTTTATGTCACGGCGTACAGGAGCGCTGAACCTTGCGCCGGTCTGTAAGTGGAGTAAAGAGTCTCATCTGTGTGAAGTCTGAGGCTGTGCTGCGGGATTGACAGCAGGTGAGTGTGTTCTATAGAGTAGTATGGAGTGTACCGCAGCGGAGGAGTGAGATCAAAGACAGAGGGAGCTCAGAGGGAGTCCTAGAGACTTCCAGCTCCCTGACGGCTCTCCCCACGGCGGCGTAGGGGAGACAACTCTCTACCTTCACTTTCATATCAGCCACAGAGCCCCCCCATTCATCTGCACGGGCTTCGAATGCTTCACACACACACACGCAAGTAGTCTCAGAGGACTCGGAAGTGCTGCCAAACCTGAATCCCACCTACAGCAACACTCCTACACACATGCACACACACACTGTTGCTCATCAGAAACATAAAACACACAGCTGAGTTTTTCTGTTTTTGAAAAGCTTGAATTTAGAAGAATGAAGACGAGACACGGGAGACGGGCAACTCAAGACTGGAACTTGACCGATTAGGACTTTTCAAAGGTCGATTTCAAAGCCAATTTGTAGAAATCTGATTAAACTGCAGACGGCTGATTTTATGAAGCTGGTTTTTGGTTTAGTTTTTGATTTGGCCGGTGAAATATTCATTTTACTTTATACTTATATTCATATTATATAAATGGCCTGTGATGTAGGGATTTAGCCCTAAGGCTCGATGCAGATCAGCATATTTTTTTGTGCTACAATTTATTGAGGGTTTGTCATGAACCCAGATCAAAGTATAAAGGTATTCACATTTTCTCTCTAGGAATGTAACATTAACTATTCAAGATATGAAAGATAAGATTTAAGTTTTTATTATTTATTTGGTAGATGCATCACTGTTCTTTAAAAATGAGGCAGTCCTGGCTCAGAAGGAAAAGCATATGTCTGCAGTTTGCCAGCTTATGCATTGCTACCTCAAGTTGAAATATCCTTGGGCAAGGCAATGAATCCCTGGGTGTGAGTGTGTGTGACGTAGTGTAAACACTCTTTGACCGGTTTAAAAGACTAGAAAAGCACCACATATACAGTCCATTTATCACTTATCACACTATCTTTGGGGTCCACTGGTGTTATTCTAAAAAAAAAGCCTTCCTGTTCCTGCATTGACAAAAGTGTGTAGTACTAACAACCACTGACTTAAATAGTAGTAAATTAGTAAAAATGTATTTGTATAGTACCTTTTGCAGGCAGAGTTCACAAACTGCTTCACATTTTGAAACTATACTTCCAAAAGCAATCCTGGAATTAAAGTTGAAACATAGCAAGTGCCATCTAGTGGCTGGTTCCAGTAATAGAGCCTCCTCCATGTAAACAAGTGGAACATTTTCCTAACTGGAAAATAAAAATACACCTCAGTTAAATTTTTTCAGGTGTTGAGTTTTGTTCATTCGTGTACCTTGTTGCACCATGTTCAAATAATAATATTTCTTATATATTTAGATGTAAGTTTGTTTAAAAGCACAATGACTGTATGTGGGTAGTAGACTTTCATCCCAAGTGCAAATACTTGTTCCAAAAACACAACATGCTGTACAATACAAATACAAAGAACATTAAGGTTGGGATATGGTCTATATATCGTAAAAACGCTGTTCTGCGAACAGTTGTGCCTTTAATTAATCTAGCACGATTAAGTGTGCCTGATTCTGGTTGTTTTACAAATGTCAAAAAAGCATCCAACAGGTTAACCAATTTGCCTTTATTCAAACAATATCACACCACACAGCTCTGAAATAGAGACTGTGCTTCCCCACAAAGAGTTCAAAAACAAGAAAAACACATTTTTTTAAAGAACAAATTTCCATAAATTCCTATAAAGCTCATAACAAAATGACCCCCTGAAAGTCCCTAACCTAATGTGAGGAGTTTGGTACCAGACCGTCATTAAACAGGCAGCCCCCTCAGGCCAAGCCAAACATCTGGGTGTGTTTACTCGTTTCAGCTGTTAGCGAAGCCACCTCAAACAAATCTGGGAACCATAACGCCACTGTTAAGCAAACAGGCTCAACACTTGCCGCCTCACTCACTCACCTCCCCGCGCCATCTCAACCAGAGCCTGGTTAGAAAATAAACTCATGAGAAGGAGGAGGAGGAGGAGGCCTTAATTGGAGCGTTTGACGGGTGCCTGGGGTTAATTGGGAAGCATAGAGAGCAGCTGGCTCCACGGTGGAAGTTGAGACAGGGATAATAAGTTCACCCTTTGCAGGAGAGACAGTTAGTGATGAATCAGATCAGAGGAACAGTGTACTGTAATCATCTTCACATCTCCCCCTCCTCCACCTCCACCTCCTGACAAGCAGACACAACCTGGCTCCCAGCTACACAATCTGGCACCTTTCACGCAGGACTGGCAGTCACCCCGCGACGCTTCACACACACCTTTCCTAACTCACTCCGCTAATTCACTCACGGTAATTCTTACCTCTAGGACACAGAACCTAGTTTATCAGTTGCCCGGTCGATGTATGTAAATCTCCCCAACAATGAGGGTACTAATGGCTTATTACCCCGCGTTAGCCGGTTTGCATTGATCTCTATGCCAGAGGGAGATGAAAAACCGAAGCAGTTCACTGCTTATATGTAGCAAGCGGGACTATAATCACATTCCAGCTTGTTTCAATAAAAGACAAACATTAACATAAACCATCTAAAACCGTCACCTCCGCTTCTTTCGTGCAAGAAAAAGGAGGGGGGGGGAAAAAACTTTCCTGGATTACGAGCTAATCAGGCCCAGATGGGATGGGTCTGAATAACTCTCCTAAGTGCATCTGTCTCTGCTGATTCTTTACACGAGAAAACTACTTTTCAAGAGAAGAAACTGTTTAGCCAGTCTATATAAAGTAAAAGAAAGTGATTCTGGTAGCAGTAAAGGGTTTAGATGTAACCCTAAACCCTGTTCTTTCTGCGTGGAGGGTGGCTGAGGGAGCATTTGGGGGCTGAAGGAAGCCCAGGTAGAGTCGTAAGCAGTAATGGGAGGAGACAGGGACTTAGGGCGCCACACAAAAGCCGGGCTTTATAAATAATTCCAAAAGCTAACAGGATCCCTTGTATGTGAAAATCTGTGAAATACATTCACACATGAATGCGCGCACACACCCGCAGACTGCCACCAGGGGGAATAGGTTATTCACACCCCTCTGTTGGGGCTGTTGTGGGTCTAACCTGTCTGGATTGGCAAATTTGCGGGTAATATCTTTTCTTGCATAGGTGGTGCAAGAAAGAAATCAAGTGCAGAAAGGTCCGTTCCTGCAAGACACACATTTACACACTCAATCACTCATAATGCACGGCTGTGAAACACACCGAAGACCTGTCTTGTAAATCTCTTTGTGAAAGCAGCTTTTGGGGGTAGACAGGGGCTTACACCGCTGAGCCCTGAGGTAGAGCTGCAGACTCCACTCCCTCTAACCCCCTCCACGGTCTCCTTCCCTCTCCCACACACATACTCTGTGCCCTCATGTTCTCACTTTTCCTCTACCCCACATTTCCTTCTCTTATTTTATGCCCTTCCCTCACCTTTTTTCAGTTACGCCACCCCCCCTCCCTTTTCCCTCTGTCCAAACCGGGCTCTCGAAGCACGGGTCCTTAGCCCCTCAGGCTCCCGTTGTGTTGCGGTGACTAATGTCCTGCCTTTGCTCAGACAATGAGTTTGAGGCTGAGCCGGGAAAGTGTTGAGGAGGGAAAAAGACTCTCGCACCTTTGACAAATGGAACCCTTCGCACTCCCAGGCCCACTGAGGGAGTCTTTACAATGTTGCGCTACACGCTCCATGTCCTCCGAGGAACGGCTGCAGCCCGCAAAGCCGCATCTGGGGGAACATAATGAATTCTTTGGGAAGTCTAACCTGGCTTTCTTCATGAATAAGATATATTTCCAAAGCATGTCGACCCCTCTTAATAAAAACACCAGCCTGGCAGGAATAGCCAAGGCCGTTTTAGGGCCTCGTGTACACGTTAATATTTCTGTTTCTCTATAAATTTTTCTCAGGCCCGCTTCTTTCCACGGCTGTCACTGCAAGGGCAGGCCCTACATTTTTCCTGGAAGGTAAAGCGGCGGCGATGACAAACTCTCATCAAAAATGTCTCGAGTCCCTCTTTCAAAGAACTCAAACTCTTGGATGCTCCCTCCTCTTCCACCCTAACCCCCCTCCACTTCCACCCCATGCAACCCTGAAAGGAACTGGGCTTTGTCTGATGAGCAAAGAAGAGAAGACCCCCCCCCCCCCCCCCCCCCCCCCCCCCC
>SSNR01000004.1:4818369-4846729 GCA_006937965.1 Callopanchax toddi
GGGGGGGGGGGGGGGGGGGTTCTCTGCATTCTTACACTTGAGTCTGCATTAGGAATAAATGTTACTACCCTTACAACGGGCCTTATGTTAAGCTGTCAAACACTCATGAATTTAAATTATTTAATAAAACCTTTTCCTACTTTTATGGCCGTTTTATGTGCCTCACTCTACGAGACCGGGATAATTGTCACGAACAGTTTCCACTGGAAAAATAACTGCAGCTTAAGCTCCAACATTTTTTAAATCCATTCCTATTTTATTTGTTAAAAATGGAATTTACTTCCAATTAAATAAAAAAAGGCAAAAAAAGAAATAAAAAGAATGCATTTCCAGCGTTGGTGACAGCAGGGACTGCAGGTTTTAAAAGCCCCGGAGTGTATTAAAATTCCTGAATGTGAGTAATATACATATCTAAAATTGCAGTTTGCTATCTTGAGTCTCATACCCTCTTCATCCGCACTTTCCCCCCTTATCCAAAGACATCACCGTGGCTTGAAAGGTACCTTTAGCAGGCTCCTTGAAACAGGCAGCGAGGGTCCCGCTCAGGGACAATGATAGTGGAGGTGGAGGGGAGTTGGGGGAAGCGGGAACACATAGCATATTAAATCTGCTGGCGGAGCTGGCTGGTCCACGCAGAGAGCCAGAGAGTCAGATCTGAGGCATGCCCTGAAGGGATGGCTGGGCCTGGGGATTAGGAGGCCAAGGAGAAGCCCTCATACACCCGAAGACCCCTTCTCGTCTACGCTCGTACGCAAATGCATCCAGACATTTTGACGCTCCTCAGGTTTGCCCCAAGTTTTCACACACACTGACACACACACTTGCTCTTTTTTTCTCTCCCCTCCCTCAATCACTACCTCTGTCTGACTTGTCCTCTTTCTCTCCCCACTGTGTCTGTTTCATTTGATGTCAGCATATCAAAGTAGCAAATCATCAAAGGAGGAGATTTCTTTTGGAGGCCGTCTATTCAACTATATGCAAAGGGAAGCAACAGCTAATCACATACATTACAGGGAATTACTCCAAACTTTCACCGGTCAGATTCCAACACTTTTAACTCATAATTCTCACAATTTAACACCTCAATTCAACTTTTTCCCCGAAGCAGGAAAAACTTGGAAAACACGCAAAACAAACTCATTTTCTGTCCTCGTTATCTTAATCGACTTCCCTTTCATTACACTTGCTTTAACAAAACATTTGCCACCTCTGTGAGAGCCTCAGATTGCAAAGTTAACACAACAAGACAGCTCATTAGTGCCTCATGCATACAAACCTGATAACAGGTACTCTTCCTGCGGGTTTGGGGAAAAAAAGGCCCGAGGATAGAAGCTCCCTTCAGCTCTGAACGCGAGGTAAATAAAGCAGAGGGCCAGCTAATTGCATGTCATCTCCGTGCATTAACATGACAGCCTCTATTCTGCCAGGTCATAAGGTCACAGGTGGCCTGAGCCAGTGTCGCTATATATGCATAATCCTGCTGAACGTACTGCTAAGATAAAAATTAAAAAATAATAACAGAAAAAAAAGCACGCATCCTGTAGAGGAAACATTATCCGCAAGCTCTCCTTTCAAAGCAGCAGTGATACGTCTCATTCCTTCAGATCAGCATCCTGACACAGCTTTACATTTATCCTTCAAGCACCAAAAGGTCCCTTTTTACTTAAAGTGCATCAGTCCAAACATTTTGCCTTTACTTGCTTTATTTCATTAATTAAATAACAAATTTTAGGTGCAACTAATATTTTAATATACATTATTATGGTTTCTGTAACAAGAAGCAGCATTTAAATGTTTTTATATTTTTGGGGAAAAAAAACAAATTTCCATATAAAACAACAAAAATTAAGTTATTTATTTAGTGAAGAGTGACTGTCACACATCAAATCACTGCAATTGTGTAATAATTTTAATAATTAACCCAATAAATAATTATGCACACTTTAGTAAAAATACAATTATGCCAACACCTTAAAAAATTAGATTAAGATTTATTATATTTGTGGCTTTGAAATGATTTTATTACCAGTTTTATTCAGCAACATTTTAAAATAAAGGCAGAAGGAAATAATATGCATTTTGTTAAATTATATTTAAATGATAAATCAAGGCTGACGATTTGTTTTAAAGACCTCGTTTTATTTTAGCTCTATGTAAGAACAGTCCAACATTTTTGACAGTGATTAATCCAAGTTAATATCATTTAATAAAACAGGAAAAAAATATTAAATGGCAATTTATTTGTTCCTCTTCTATTTGATTGGATTAAACAGCAAGATTTGAAAAGGAAAAAGTTAAATCTTAAACCTGGAACTGCCTCATAAAATATAATAAAGTGATATTTTTCTGCGTGAATCGTCCTATTTGTTCACTCACTTCCCCGTCTGGAGGCAGCAGGACCTTCGTTAATAACAGTCCAAGAAAAGGGGAGGAAAAAAGCAGGATTTATTTGAGCCGTACCGCATGGCTGAGCACCTCGGACCCTCATCGTTTTTTTGAAACCCGAGAGCAGACAAGCAGATAAAATGTGGAACAGCTGGCGAGGACAGGAGGGAAAGTTTCAAACAAATATCTGCACATGTGGAGAAGTTTATCTGAAATGTTCCAGGATCCCCAACTGTTCTCTGATTTGATTTTTTTTAAGCTGCACAGGTCAATATTTCAGTTTATTTTCTAAAGTTTTAATAATCTTATTGATTTATTTAAATTTTTATGCTGATAATAATATAGTATACTATTATAACTACACACATTCTAGCCAATTAACTAAAATATTGTAGAATTATAATATTTTTAATTTGACATTGGACCCTAAAAATGTGCCCATATTGACCCCTGAGGGGTCACTACCCCCCCCCCCCCCCCCCCCCCCCCCCCCCCCCCCCCCCTCCTCCACACTTGTGGTTGGCTTAAATTTCTCAGAACACATGCCTGTAATAATCCTTTAACATGTTTCTTTGTTAAATGTTTCTGATGATGAATTTCAGCATAACTTCAGTTGTTCCCCTCTAAATCGAGTAAAACTGCATCTGAGAAATCAAACTGCACAGAATTATTTAAATATTCATCTGAAAATAGATATCATGCGTCGCTCAAACACTTCATTTAAAGCTCATGAGTAAAAGTCCAAATAAAAAAAGTCTCACATTTACATTTTGTATGACTTTTTGTCTTATTTTTTTGGTGTTTAACAGCATTAAGGGCTGCTTTCTTGAACATTTGGGGTGAAATGAAGGCTCTGGACGCAGCTTTAAGATAAAATATAGTCTGAACAAACTCCTGTATCCTCCCACTAACAGTTCCTGTAAGTGTGCCGCACTCCTGCGGGATAAAACAAATCAATAACAGGCGCTGAAATATGATCAGACATGAATATTCACACCACACCCCCCTCATCGTGCGCCTTCTGGAGGTGAAGCTCCAATAAAGTTTCACGACTGGACAAAGTTTTAATCCAAATCTTGTCCCTGATTTGGGAGTTTTTAATCTTCTCCGTAAGATATATGTTTTTAAAAACCAATAGTTTTATGCAACTTTACACAAGTTTCTGTTGTTTGTGGAGACTTCTGCAGCCACATTCAGGACCAGCGTCTATTATGCACTCGAGTTAAAGAGTTTGATTGTTGTTTAAGCTCGAAAAGTTCATGCTTTCAAACTGAACTCCATCATTTTGAAATATGAAACCTCTGCGTGCTCCATAAAGTCTCATTGGCTCGTAAAAGTTCAAAAAAACGCACCAAAATGCAGCTCGGTTACGTGTGTGCGCGTTTAAAAGAAAACTTACTTCTTCCTGGATGGTTTCTCCTCTAATTCTCGACTTTTAATCTTCTTGAAGAAAATAAATCTGCGTTCTTCTGTCCTCTTCTCCTCTCCTCGAGTTGCAGATGTGCCTCTGGAAGTTGCCTTGGACTTTTCTCTCTCTCCCTCTCTCGCTTTTTTTTTTTTTTTTTACGCAGCAACTCCAACTCCAAAGCGGCGCTGCCAGAGTTTTTCCTCTTGTCTGTGTTTCTCCTCCTTCTCACAGTTTGCTGTGTTCAAACAGCGGACTAACACCACCAGCCCGCCGACTCTATCAGCCGACAGATGTGCGTAAAAACAACAGGAGCGTCAGAGAAGCGCGTGGAGAGTTCTTATTACATTTAGTGCATTTTTTCGAGGAGAGAGGGCGAAGAAGTGTGGGACTCCAGCTGCTCCTTCCCCCGCTTGACTCCTCCCTTCGGATTGCTCCCTCCTTTACTCCCTGCCTCCCTCCTTTTTCACTTTGTGAACCCCCTTTCTTTCTTCCTTTTTCTTTCTTTCGGGATTTTGTCTTACGCACAGAAAAAAAGTGTCCTGGCTGCAAACTGTAGGATGTTTTCCTGATTATTTGAAAAAAGTTATTTATCTGTAAGTTTCCTTTAACACAGTTTTATGTAAGTTTATATGATAAAGCAACACATGTGTTTAATTTGAGTGAACACCTTTCATTTAATGAAACAGGACCAAAGTTTAGCTTGACTTAACATCTTTGTCTTCTTGCTAGTTGAAAAGTGAATCCGTTTACTGACATGTTATAATTTTTGGAACAATAAAGTCATGCCACACAATAATGGTAGTTTTTTACATCAATATACTAATCATAGCCTAATTTGAATACATAATATCTGAATATACACACCAGTAAGGTTAGTGAATAAACATAATGATTCTGAGGTGTCTTTTATTTTTTAAGGACAGTTTACATGAGGGGGCGGGACTTATAAGTTATACTGGAACCAGCCGCTAGGGGGCACTTGTTTCAATTCAGTTTCAACTTCCAAGTTTAAAGGGACACTATGCAGTTTTGCTTGTTTGGCTCCTCCTCCTGGTGTCCGTTTTAAAGAAACACCTAAATCTAACTGTTGAAATGTCTCCTCAGCCTTTATTGCTTTCTACTGGAGCGGTTATTTACTCCTTTAAAGAAATCAACTGTTTTCAAGCAGGGAGCGATCGAAAAAAGCAGGAATCACAAGCTAAAAACACTCCAGTGCTAGCATAACAGCTAGCCACTTTGGGTTAGCCTAACCCTCGCGAGATACGTGGCTTTGTGACACTTCCGGGGCACCGGACCGGAGAGTTAGATCTTGCAAACGTGGTATTCTGGATCTAAGCACCAGATGGGGCTGAGTGACTTTTCATTAACTCTGTAAAGGGTCGTATTAGCACAGACTGGCTCAAGGAAAAGAATTTAAAATATAAAAAAGTTGCATAGTATGCCTTTAATTCAGATATCTGTTCTGTTTGTTGCTGGTCAAAGCAGAAGTTACTGAGCTAACAGCTACAGCCAGTGACTCACCGAGTGAATTATTTTAGTTGTTGTTAGAGAACTGCCACAAAAAAGATTTAAGAATGTATAAATATTCTCCGGTAAAACTCAACAGCATTAATAAACTATTTTATAAATTCCAGGTGTTTTACTGTAAGTGTATACAGTATTTATAGACTCTTATTGTGAAGGATTAAAAGTAAGTTATTTGAGCTCAGCTGTGGATGCTTTTACGGAAAAAGCTCTGATACAATCATAATAAAAAAAGCAGAACAAATACAGTCTGGTTCAGGAGTATAATGTGGTTCACTTCCTCAGGCTAGTCTTGATAGAGCCTATGACTTTTCTAGAACTTGTATTTTGCCCTTTTTTCTTCATATTTCAACTTGTGTTTAGATTTTTTTCAACATTTTGAGTTTTTTTATTTACATTTCAACATTTTTTCTCAACATTTTGACTTTTTTTCTCAACTTTTTTCTGAGCACTTTGACTTTTGTTTTGACATTTTGACTATTTTCTTGACATTTCAAGTTTAATCTAAACACATCCCTTTTTTTCTTCTTGTAGCACAAATTCACAGTTCTAATTTCATAAATCATTTGTATAAGAATGTTTGCTTTTCTTCCTCATTATCATCATCTCATTTTCAGAAACGCCTTCATTCTTTACAGGATCACAGGGAGCTGGTGCTCCAGCAGTCACCAGGCGAAAGGTGGAGGACACCCTGGACAGGCCGCCAGTCTATCACAGGGACACATATGAAGACACGTCACACTCATCATCACACCTGAGGACAATTCAGTCACCAAAAATCCTAACATACAGTACATGTTTTTTGGGAGGTAAAGTACCTGGAGAACATGCAGACACCGCACATAAAGGCAGCAGCTCGGAGTCGAACCTGTGACTTTCTTGTTGCGAGTCAACAATGCTGCCAACTCCATCACTAATTGTGCCATTCATGCAAATTTTATTGTTGCAATTATGTCACAAAGTCTCAGTTTTTTTTTTTTATTTACGCATTTTATCCAGTTTGCTTGCGAAATCCTCCCACAGTTGTCTCACTTCTTGCAGTTTCTGATTCATAGAGATTAAAGCGCGATGGGTTCCAGATGGGTCGTAGATAGATACCCTCAGTGACCCTGCAACTCAAACAGAGAAATTAAGAAACCTCATTTCTAGACATTGTGGAAACTCCCTTATGAATCACACAATGTCTCCACCAGTCGCAGTCCAATGAGACACTGGCTTTAGCTATTCTTGTGTCCATCTGATCTAAACTACTGTCAACAAGTATTATATCAGATCCTCTTTGACTCATTCAAAAGTTTTTGGACCTGGACCTCAAGGGCCACATTAGACCCACAAGCCACAAGTTTATGATCCCAGGCGTTGAGTTATAAGACCTCACTGTGTATATAAATTGACCTAAACTAATTGCTTTTTACAGGCATTATTCTTACACGTTTTGAGCATTTTGACTTATCTATTTATGAGGCCTAAAACGGTCTCCCGAGGCTCTCCCTTTAAGGTAATTCAGGAAAGCCGTTCCTGTTGGGTTAGGTGTAATCAATATACATAATCAATATACAGGGAAATTATGTGATAAGAGAGGTCTTTAGGGTGCACGCCCAATCAATGAAGAGGTGGGAAGGAAAATCGCCCCGTTAATCGTTTAACCGGGATCTGACTGTGTGTGTGGCCGACGGGTCAAGTCCATCAGGA
The DNA here is from genome assembly GCA_006937965.1 of Callopanchax toddi. NCBI lineage: Eukaryota > Metazoa > Chordata > Actinopteri > Cyprinodontiformes > Nothobranchiidae > Callopanchax > Callopanchax toddi. The sequence continues at coordinate 4,825,379 of SSNR01000004.1, forward strand.
CGCCGTTAGTCTATTTACCTCCATTCTGACACAATCAGCCATGGTCTCAGGTGAACTGTTCAACGGTATTTGAATTCAAACAAGTTTTACAAATAATTACCTGATTGGGCAAATTCAGCACTTTTCAATTAATCGGTCAGCGTAAAAAGTGTCCCACTGCATCATGGGAGGTGTAGTCTCCGACGTCTCTACAGATGGTTTGGTGCCCAAAATAGACGTTTAAATGTTATGGTTTTTTAGAGGAGTTTTTTACAGACACTCACAAATAGAAGTAAAGTAAAATCGTGTGTGTGTGTGTGTGTGTGTGTGTGTGTGTGTGTGTGTGTGTGTGTGTGTGTGTGTGTGTGTGTGTGTGTGTGTGTGTGAGTACAGGAAGTCGAGCTGAGAGAGGAGACAGTCAGAGGTGTTCTGTAAGACACAGCTAATACTCCTGTCAGTTTGTCAGGCGGTGCTCATCTGGCCTGGACTACACAGAGATAAAGTCCTTGTTATGAATCTCTCAAAGAGAATCCAAGGAACGTGGTTGTGGAGCTGGGGGGGAAGGAGCGTTTGAGGAAGGGAGGAAGGGGAGGGGAGGAGGGAGGTGAGGTGGGAGAGAACAAGAGGGTAAAGGAGGAGGGAGGAGGCGCACATGGGCATCAGTAGGGTTAGCGGCTCCCGAAAGTATTTCATCAAAGAGGGCCAGGATCCTGGGGATTGAGATTCTGCCTGGAGGCAAGTAACCATTGGTCTCCCAAGAACATATTCCAAAGTAGGACTCGCAGAGCCAAAGCACACATCAAAAGCACCTCTGCAGCCAAAGCGATTCTGGAGGAGAAAGAAAGGGGTTCAGGTCCCATCCTGGCCTCCCTTTAAGCCCCAGATCTCACCCCAATTAAGAAGGAACTACTGTTTGTTCCAGACCCCAAGATCTGCAGACAGGGAGGTGAAAAACACTCACACATGAACACATCTCTCTCAGTTTGTCACCTTTCCTCACCACGCCACAATCAAAAAAGAAGTCAGGGATCTGTGTCTAAGCTGGTTTCTTTTAATATGACCAGCTGACGGAGCGTGTTTCCAGTTTCAGATGATCTCACTGAAATTATATGTTCGGTCCGTACGTTACAAGAGCAACAGTAAATCAATACTTGGCAGAATGTTGTGTAGGCATTTGGATTCTTGCCTTTAATTTTTCGCCATTGGACAGATGTCACAGTGAAATGGATACAGCAGAGCGAGCACGTGATCTCCACACAGATGTGACCGCGAGAAAAACGAAGGCTGCGTGAAACAGGGCGATGACAGAGGCTGCTGTGATTTCTGAGGCAGAGAGGGAGAAACACACACACACACTGCTGGAAGTATTCAGGAATTTTACTTCTTACAAAAATAAAAAAAAATATGAAGTTTATTTTGCATTTTGTTCAAATTAACTTTATTTGAAAGCAAATATTAATGAAATTTCAACACAGAAATGTAATAAAACAGATCGATTTATTTATTTAACAAATAAGTCCCCAAAATACACTGCAAAAATTTAATTCTTGTTTAAAAGTACAAACATACCTAACAAAAAAGCATTATAAAAAGTGATCTATTTATGTGGTTAAGATGATCTAATTGCCATTTTCTTACTCTTATTGCCAATTTGGGATTAAAAGAAGACAAAGCACACAGATAATAATCAGAAAAGTGATTTATGGTTTATAGAAAATCAAGCAGATGTCTAAAACATACGTTGTCACTGCAAAACAGTGACCTCAGCAGTTTAGGAGGTCTCCAAGAGACATATAACCAAAAACGTAAGGGAATGCAAAATAAATGTATGTATGACCAGATATTTCTGTAATTTAGGATTTTGAAGGACGTGACCTTTTGTTGAAAAAAAAAAGTGCAAGAAGGCTTGGAAAGTCAAGACACCAGCTGGAATCTATCAGTAATTAAAGCAACCCTGCCACTTAGTGCAAATCAATCTCAGCGCCTGTATCCCGATTTATGGCCTACAAAAAGGTGTCTCATTACCAAAGTGTCACACAACAAACTTCTCATGACAACAAACTTCACAACTTTATTGTTGCTAAATATATTGAACGCATTAGCTACAGAAGAATGTCTAAACTAAGGTTCCAGTGAGCACTGTTGGGGCCAAAGTGGGGGAAGAAAACATAATTTCACCATAAATTGGGCACAACCAGGTGATCCACACAAGATTTCAGACATGAGTGAAAGAAAAAATCTGTAGAGTTGTTCAAGAATCAAGGACCATTGTGGGGAGCTTCAGAAGGACCTGGAATTACTTGGTACAATTGCTTCAATTAAAGCAATAAGTAATGTAACCAACCACCATGGCCTGTACACACACTTAGCACACCAATCCTAAAGAAAAAACAAGTTAAAGCACATTTAAATAGAACTGAACTCTTTGGGTGCATGATATGATACACACCATGTTTGGAGGTCAAAGGGCACTGCATATCAGCCCCAAAACACAATACCAACAGTGAAGTTTGGAGGTGGATCATCATGTGGGGCTGTTTTTCAGCATATGGCACTGACATAATATAATCAATGGAAGAATGAATGAAAATCTGTACAGAGGCATTCTTGAGGAAAATCTACCAGGAAGATGATGAAATGAGGGTGGACGTTTCAGCTAGACAGTGATCCCAAACTCTCAGTTGGTTTCAGAGAAAGAAATTAAAGCTGTTAGAGCAGTCCAGCCAATCACATGACCTGAATCCTATAGAAAATCTATGGAGAGAACTAAAGGTTAAAGTTCATAGAAGGAACCTTTGGGATTTGAAGACTGTGTGAAAGAATGAGGCAAAATCACACCTGAACAACATGAGACTAGTTTCTCCTCTTGAAGCTGTCAACGCCAACAATGGCTTTTTGTATGAAGTATTTTCAGTAAGCATCTTCAATACTTTTTTATTGTGTAATTTCATTTTATTATACGTAATTTAATACATGGACATTAATGGTTTGATTGTGCGGATTGGATGGGTTGTTTCTAACATCTGGTGATTTCATGTCAATAGTGCATTTAGAAATCTTAAATCTTAGAAAACTGATGATGTGTTCAGTACTTTTTTACCCACTGTGTGTTTTAAATAATTCTTTAAATTACTTTAGTTTGGAGAAACAGATATTAGCTCTGACTGGATTCACAAGCTAACAGCTCATTTGAGCATGGTGGATTACTGCTGTTTTAAAACAACTCTAATTTCAACAATTCCACAGTGGTTCATGCAAGCACTGTTTTATTAACCTTTACATCACGTTTTGCTTCACATTACATGGTTTTTTGCTTTAAAAATTATGAATACTTTAGCAACTAGCTGCATCAGTCCTGTACAGCTAGCTTGCGCACTTCTGGCAAGAATGTCATAACAACATTTATGTTGGAATATCCATTTCATGCAAACTTCTGATGGTGTAATTTTTTTAAAATAGCATATGTAATAACATTGGTAAATAATTTTAAATTAGAGTTGTTTTAAGACGGTATAGTAATCTGTTTTGGTTGGAATCAGATGCTAGCTTGTGAACACAATGATGTTTTTTCAAACTGCAGTTCTTCAAAGAGAAAGATATTAATTATTCATAATTTTTCCACTTCAAATATCTTAATTTTAACAAAAAAAATTGAGTTAAAGTGTTTATTTTCCCTTAATTTTACAACTGTATGTTAGCTAAACTCACATGACTCAAACTATCAGACATTTTGGATTTAGTTCACAATCTACTGTCAAGAGTCAGTTTTCCAATTAATCAAAGAGTCTTCTTCCTCCTCTTTCCAACTCTCCTATCATTATTTTCGTCCTGTACTCTCTCACATGTACTTCACCTGTACATTCACAATCAAAGCACTCCCCTCCTCTCCTTCCTCCCTCCTGCCGGAGGTATCGGGTGGCTTGAGTGGGCCATTAGTGTGAATGACTGATAAGACTCTTAGCTCCCAACAATCAGTGGAGGGGGAAAAAAAAGGATATTTGCAGTTATTTTGAATCCGTCAGAAATAATAAACGCAAAACTATATCCACTTGGGCTACTTAAGCAATTTCCCCATGATATTGTCCCACGGGGATTTCATGTGGATTCCAAATGACAACATAATAAAACCACGACGCCCGCGCCCCCTTATCAGACTGGATTAAAAGGGAATAATGAAACAGAGAGGGGTTTTGAGCCTTGTGTGGTATGAATATGATTATCTAATGGACTCCAATGGAAAGGCATGTTAATTCGACTTTAACGTGAGACCTTTCCCAGACTATCTGCTGCCCCTGGCTCCTCCTTAAGACCCCCTCCCTCGCTCATTTCTCTGCCTTTTCTTCCTTTAAGTTCAAATAATCATTCTGCCTTCCCTTCTGAAGTCTTTATGCCCGCCGTCTATCTGTGTATGAACATGGGAGAGTGATAAATCCTCTCCACAGCGTTATTTTTTTTATTATTTCAGACAGATTGGACTGTGTTGGCCTCTTAACTTTCAGACAAAAGGCACTCAAGGCAATTTATCAATATTCAGATTTTTTTTCTTCTTTGGAGAATGTGGGTCACTTTCATACAAACTCAAATCAAACTTTCAGAGCGCTCACTTGACTTCATTTTACATGGTTTAATGCTGTAATTGGGATTAACAAAGTCACGTTTGAATGTTTGGTCAAAACCTTCTGATCTTTTTAAAAACACGTCTTAGTTTATTTAGCCTCGTGTGTTCTGTATTCGTCAGTCATTTCAAGGCTTTGGGGTTATATTTTTGTTCTTCAAACTTTTAAGCACAATTAATGCAGATTTAAAGCTGCTGTTGCTTTCTTTTCCACACAGAATAAAGATTTAAGTCGTGCAGGCCTTGCTGTCAATATTCTGTTAAGATGTCAGAAACTTATCACTCGTGTGTGTTTTTTGCAACGGATTCTGACTGATTAAACCTATCGTTTCTTTTGATCAAGTAAAAAAAAAGGTCCCTGACCAGTTCAAGCCCAGGCTGGGGGGTCATCATTAGCCCCATTAGCGCCGATAACACTCCTTGAGCAACATTGTTGAAATCTATTCTTATCTGCTGAAGCACAGAGCAGTATTGTGGATCAGCGCAAACATCCTGAGAGCAGGCTGAGCTCCCACAGGACTCAGTTAAAAAAAAAAAGAAAAGAAGCATCAATATTTCATCAAACTACTCTTTCTTTCTGGTCCAGATCAAAGCCTCGACTCCCACAGTCCTACAGGTAGAGATGGCTCTTTTGTTTTTGCTCCTCAGGTAGAGCAGCAGCCAGACTCTGCTCACGTTTGGAAACGCTCAGCCCATCCATCTCCCGGCTCGCTGTCTCGCTTTTGGAAGAGGAGGTAAAAGGCAGGGTTGAGACCGTGAGGGTGAAAACATGTTCCAGAGATGTCCAGAGATTGAACTTTTTAGCCTCTCAGTGCTGTTTTATTTCCTGTTTTTTCCTCGTTTCAACCACAGAGAGAAGAATGGTGTAAACAATGGTACTACACAAAACTGAAAGTGTTAAAGATAACACATTTCTCACTGGTAGTTGAACAATTATTAAATATGTATTCTTTGCATTTGCTAAATTTACAATAAGTTTACAAAATGAGCCACTATAAAGTTTATAGACTTAAACTGTTTTAAATAGGGATGCTCGATATTGGGCTTTTTACGATATCCGATATTGTCTAACCCTTAATTTCCGATACCAATATAAACCGATACCGATATAAGTGGGGTAGCCCTCATTAAAAAAAAGACAAACACAGTATTTAATGCAAGGTGTGCCAAATAAATACAAATATCTCAAAAACTATACATCAGACTTGTTATATTTTGACATTTTGGGAGAGAGGAGAAGTAGCCGAACAGTTTGATGTATAACATGTGCGGTATGTAAAGGTCATGTGTGTCATCATTACAAAAACCGATACCGATATTTACCGATATTACATTTTGATGCCGATATCGGCCGATATTATCGGTAGACCGATATGGAACATCCCTAGTTTTAAATAGATATTTTGGCCTTCATTTTTCTAAAGAAACAACAACAACTCCATGTATTACTGATGGCATTGATAAAATATATAATTTATAATATAATGAAGCATGAACTTCCATGAATTTTTGGTGATTACATCTGTTTTCAGATGTTTGTCTTGGCAGTGCTCATATAGGACATCCTGTGGGAAATAAACACTATTTCTCTGAACTAAAGCTGTTCAAAACACACTTCAAAACGGCTAAAACGTGAGTTGAAGACACTTTGGAACGGGTCAGTTAGCTTGTCAGTCCACTTTAAGCTAATCTGAATTTCTCGGAATCAGAATAAATGAATCAAGGATGAACGGTTACTCAGATAAATGACTCATTTAGATCAACGTTTTTATTAAGTTATTTGGATAACATAAGTAAACATTTAACATGTTCCTCTACTTCATGCACATTATAAAGACAAGAAAACTAATTTCCCCTTATTTTCCTCCCTCCTAGCCTGTATCAGGGTCTTCATAAGAGGAAATGTGTTGTAACATTAAAAAAAACTAAATAAAGTGTATTAAATGAGTTGCTTTGGTGCTATCTCTCTTAACAGGAGGCTGTTTTTAGTGGGAAATCATTTAAATTCAAAGATAAATTAAATTTTTGTGTGGTCAAAGAATTTAGATAATGATAGATTTTTCAGAAAAACAATTTAAAAATAAACCAAGCAGAATCTCTTCTCCTTTTGTGGAATTAGACGTTTACCACAAGTGATGTGTTACTCACAGGTTGTGTTCATGTCCTTCGAGCAAACAGGAAGTTTCTTAGAATTTAAGGAGACTTTTGGATGACCGGTGGGATGTTTTCAAGAAACCAGATTTAAAAAGTCCAGCTCAATTAAACTCTACAACTTAAAGAGAGTTTTCAACCATATTGAAGTGTGTTTTTCTGTAAAAGTTATTACTATCTGTGTTGATAGCTGAACAGCCTCAGTTTGAAGAGTTTACATCCAACAGGACTGATAAGCTAAAGGCTAGTCGGAGAGCAGCGGTGGTTAAAGCTGATATCTGTAGTTTTTGCACAATCTTAAACTGTCCCTCCTACTTTTACAACTGAATTAGCAACGTCTTCTTTCATGTTTTACAATGATCATTCTCATGTTGGGCTGTTTATTCATATATAAAAAGACTAATTTGTCCATAAGAAATGTCACAAACACTCACACACTGTGATTGATGTCTGTACGTAGGCGGATGTCTAACGCTATTAGCTAATGCTGACCGGCGCTCAGTTCTAATTGCATGGGGCCCTACGGGACGGGGGGTGGGCTTAGCAAAAAAAATTGACGTATTGTTTTACCTTATAAGATAGAACAGGGTCAGAATATCAATGGATTTCTAAAAAAAAAAAAACATACTTCCTGAAAAGGGAAAACTCCGGACATCAGCTTTAATATTCTAGCTAACTAACCATTGGCTCATCACTGATGTCATACGAAAAGCTATTTCTCCAAACTGAGGATGTTCAGGAGTCTAACAGGTGATGTGGGTTTTATTTATACCTTTTTACACAGAAACACACCTAATAATGGCCAAAACATCTTCATGAACACTTAAATTCATTTTCATCAAACAAAACATAATAATTTAAAATAAGCAGTGATTTAGTGGTGGGGCTTCTTTTCTTGATCAATGGATATTTTTCTATTATGGTTTAGGTTTTTAGCAGGGTGTTTTTTTGCCCCCATGCCTGTAATTAATGCTTTTTGTTCAGTTTTAACGGATTGATCCTGGTTTTATGGTTTTTTAGCTTTTATGTCCTGATGTCTCATAACATTTTCAATTCCTTTAATTTTTCTTGATTCGTGCTCTCCAGACCTATTTTAATCAGATCCCAGACAATCTTTTTTTTTTTTTTGTGATTTGTTGCGTGATTGTTCTTAGATTTTTTTTCCCACCTGCATTTGGTTTTATGTTAGTTAATAAACATAATTTCTGACTTTATTTGAATCTATTTTGCCCCTCAAACCCTTCACACGTGTTCAGGAATCCTTTTCTTTGAAGTAAATATTATTTATCTGCAATTTAAAAAGAAAAATCTAAAAAGAAACACAAAATCTAGGTGAAAGGAAAAATGTTTGAGGGCACTGAAAATTACAAACGGGATGTTAGAGCTCAAAATGATAAATAGCCAACACATCACCGGAGTGTACAGTGGGAATAAACAGCTGCACAAAGTCCACTCTCTAATTGAACAAAACAAAACTCACCATTCTGTTTTTCTCCTTCTGTGATTTATGTAAGTTTGAGTAGATTTATGAAGTTCTTTTTAATCATAACACCATGTATTTTTGTGTTTATTAGAACACGTCATTATTAAAAACACTGTTTTTCATTACAGGAGTGTAAATGTGTTTCCTCCTCCTCCATCAGCTGAGGTTTCCTGTTATCCTCCTCCTCCTCCTCTTCTTCTCCCTCTCATCATCTCCGTCAATCTGTGGCTGTCACTGGCAGCCGGACAGTGACTAACGACACTCCCAGTCAGTCAAACACTTATCACCGCACAGGTAACACACAGGCCTGGAAATGACTGACATGAAATGGAAACGTCTCTCATTCTGTGGGCCCGGCAGCTGAAGTGAAATATTAGCTGTGGGAGAGATGGCAGGTGATAAGAAGCTCCCTGTTTGGGCTGGAATTGTGGAGGTCCAAGTTCTATTACATTTTTTTTTTTACCTGCTGTGGTTCTTTCCCACTTTGCCTCATTTTTACCATAGCATAACAATGACCCAGACTTCTAAGAACTGCTATTTGTGTCTCGTTTCAGGAGTAAATGGTGCTCGGAGCCAGCGGGTCACTGTTGATACACAAGCCACCGCCCCTGAGGCTTTTTATTGTCCACCAGAACCAGGCCGTAAGCCAGCTGAAACCAGACTACAGCCTGCTCGGTGTCACCGGGTCACATATGCTTACTGGGTCTCTCCTATTACTCATAAACTCCACCAAGTCCTGCCTCCATCCCTTTTTCTCCCTTTGTTTCACACATCTCCTTCACATGCACGCGAGACTATTCCCCCTGTGCAGAAAGATAGATGTGTTCCCAAACCACAGGTGCTGCTCCACTTGTGAGTCTTTTGCATTCTTCTCTACACAATCCAGACCTGCACAGTTTTTACTTTTTGCACGTTTTCCCCTGTGGTGATTTCCACCGCACCTCAAGGACTGTGGTGTAACAAGAAGCATGAAATATTAGTGATTTCTGCTTCTTCTTCTTCTTCTTCTTTTTTTTTTTTTTACCAGTCCAGGGAATGGGAACATTTTATAAGAACAGGGTAAAACTCAGACTTCACATCCAGCCTTATTTGTAGTTTGAGCGCCACTAGATGGGGTTAGTTTCATTTGTAAGCTGAAGAAGACAAACTGGGGGATTGTAGGCGAAACAACCCACAGACCTGTTCAAACTGCGCCATCTTGTGGAGAAAATAGTGACAGCCTGGAACCAACAGAAGATCCTGCTAAGTTCCTGATCTAGTCATACATATATCTACCTCCCAATAATTCAAAATTTATTGTATTTTTAACATTTTAAATAGTTTTCCAGACCTAAACCCTGGATGCTTTTATGCCTGTTTTCTGCTGTTCCTATCAGTAGTTTAATTTTGAAGCCAATGAAAATGACTTTTCATTATTTATCATTCAAACATACAAAATACACTTCATTTCTTTGGCTGAATCTATTTAAAAATTCTTCTTAAACAGCCTACAAGCAGCAACTAATGTTTCCTAAAGGCTCAAATTCATCATGTCTTATATCCTTAAACACAATAAAACACCTGTTAAATGAGTTTTTGGCTCTAAACGTCTTGAGAATGACTATTTTGTCACTTAAAAATATTTTAAACAGGACAAACTGCATTGAGATATTTTTTACCTGAATGATTCATAAACCATTCAAGTGTCTTAAAAATAATCATTATAATATAAATTTATTTATTTGCAAAATGAGTTGAAAATTATTTAACAGCAGCCAAAAAAATGAGACTTTTGCTCACAATAATTTTATTATCTTTTTCATGTTTTCATACACAAATCACTTGACTAAGAAATGAATTTAAAATGACATTTTATTACAAATGAGTGTTTTTAATGGTTATGAAATCTAGTTTTGTTCTATTGAAGCAGTTTTACGCTCATATATTCCTCCATATTGGAAGAAAATGCTTTTATATTTATGTCAAAACAGCTATAGTTACAATAACCTTTCTAGTTAGACGTTTACATTTAAAAATACTTTATAAAATCCCACCTTTTAATTATCATAATTTAAACATGTGATTCGTAACTTTTCAGTTTCTCTGTTTAAAAGATTCAAGAGAATGATTTACTCATCTAAATACCTTTAACAGGTTATTTAAATAACATTTGACCTCAGAATAAATAAAATAATTCACTCACGTTTGTATTTTTCATCAACCTTAAAATAAAACCCTTTAACAGTTCAAATGAATCTGACAAAATCACCACACTATTTTTAAGATTGTTTAAAATGCTTGACAGGAAATTAAAGTAAAATAACAATGAGCTGAATTATGAGTTAGGTGATGATTGTTTTAACTATATTATAATAAAATAACTTTATGCGTTTCCACCACTAAACCTCCAGTGATGGAATAAACCTCTAAAGGAACAAATATACATTTTAAATTCTTTCTTGTGAAACAAAAACTGAAACTTTTTCCAAATAAGTCTTTGCAGATTATCTTGTCCCCTACTCATGATGATACAACTAATAAAGCTCGTAATCATCCATAACTTTGCAGTGACATATCTTCAAATGCCACATTTATTTTTTATTCCTTGGGTAATACTTATGAAATAATAAGGTACAATGATGCAATCAGATGTGACACAGTTTTTCCTCTTTTTAAAAAAAAGAAGCATGAGATGCACTTCTCCCTATTTGCATGCATGAGATCTAACATGTGACTGCCCACTTGACAGCTATTCAAAAGAATCACTGGTTCATTTTATAAATATAACATTGCACTAAAAGCCACGTTTACTGGTTGAACAATTTAGGGTTACAGTAAAGTTCAGTCTCTTAGATAATGCTTCCCTCCATTTCTAGGCATGTTCAGCAGGAACATGTTATTGACTTGACTGATGGTTTCCTGTCGTGTGAGAGAGAAGCGGGGAGGAGGAAAGTAAATAAACGTGTTTGTGGTCTCACCTGAATTCAGCAGGTATGCACTGCCAGTCTGGTCGCAACCTCAGGGACCACAATAACACCTCAGATTTTGTTTTTTTGCAAATAGCACGCACTTCTCTGTTCCTTCTCCGTCTGCCACCTGTCTGTTTGGGTTGCCTGTCAGAGTGTGATAAGAATGCATTTGGTTAAGATAAAATCAGTTTAAGCATGGATTCCAAATGACAGTCTCATCGCCTGAAAGGCAAAAGGCAGCTGATAATGTTTTTGCCTGACTGTGAGTGAGAGATTTTGTTTATCTGTTAGCAAAATATGTCATAGATCGCAAGATTTTGATGAAATTTTTAGAAAGTAATCGTCAACTGTGTTTAAAAGTGATGAACCTTTGGTGTTAACCTGATTCAAGATGGCTGCCACAGTAAGCACCTTTAGCAAACACAAAAATGGCTAAAACTCTGTCACACTTATAGATATCGAGCTAAGATTTGTTGCTACAGTAGCTAAGGTTAATACCCAACTTATTATATTCTGAACACAGTCTTTGCTTGAAACTTTGTTATAAAGGCATGCAGTTTGGGCTTGTTTTTTAGCACCCCCTAGTGTCCGTTTTGAGTCAGTCGTAAAAACGTTAGCATTGTGTTTGAGTCAGAAACACCTAAATCTAACTGTTGAAATGTCTCCTCAGCCTTCATTGCTTTCTACTGGAGCGGTTCATCACTCATTCAAAGAAATCAGCTGTGTTCAAGCAGGGCGAGATCGAGAAAAAAAGCAGGAATCATGAGCTAAAAACACTCTGGTGCTAGCATAACAGCTAGCCACATTGCGTTATCCTAACCCTCGCGAGGTACGTGACTTTGTGAGACTTTAGGGCACCGGACCAGAGACTCAGAAGTTGCAAATGAGGTATTCTGGACACAAGCAGCAGATGGGGCTGAGTCACTTTTCATTAACCCTGTAAAGGGTCATGTTAGCACATACTGGCTCAAGAAAAAGATTTTAAAATATACATAGTGTGCCTTTAACGTTGTCTGTTAGCTAATTATATCCTGAAACATTGTATGAATTTTATCGAAACGCTCAAATTCTTTATTAGATGAACATTTACATCCGAGTATACCTTTTGAAGTCAAACCAATTCAAGATGGCTGCCACGTCAAATCAACTTTAGCTAACAAAACAATGACTTTTACAAATATTAGGCTAGAATTTGATGTTCAACAACATACTCTGAAAGCTAACAGATCACTCAAGATCTTGCAACAATGCATGAGATCAAACGTGTTTTTTTCTTATATTTGACCAACGCAACTATATATTCATTATTTCTCAACACAAGATGATCTCAGTTCAAAACACTGGCATGAAAGGTGATGGTTAAATGCATTCCTTCATGTGAGGCCCTTATCAGCTTCAAAATCCAGCAAAATCTTTGTGTTTTCTAGTTTTCATGTTGTATTTTCATATCATATTTATGTAGTTTTGCCAAACTTCAACTATAACTCAGAGAGAAAAGAAAAGCATGCCACCTGCTCACCCTAAACCCAACACAACTTCACTTTTATGTGTTGCACAGCAGAAAAGTTACAAAACAGCTTCTCTCTTGAACGGTGTTGCGTTCATGCCTTCACCTGTGCATCCATGCATCAAATGTGCCACTTTTTGAAGGTAGCGAAACTGAAATCAACCTAAAGCTGAAAGTTTTTCACCTGTCTGTCTGCTGTCCGTCTGAGCTACAACTGTTAGGAGGCCACGTGTGAGAAACTCTCTTATGTCAGTTTAAATTGGCCCCTACCAGCCTTCACTATGAAACTGCCAAGTCATAGCCAAACAGCCAACAATTAAGAGTGTCAGCACATAGTATGGCACAGACCGACAACGGAGAGGACGTCTAGTCAGATGACTCAGATCGAAAGCGTTGTGGACTGGCACAGCCACATTTCCCACCACATGGAGTACGTTACACCAGTGAAAGCAGACGTTCTCTAATATAAACTGTCAATCGTGTCATACATTCATCTATAGCTTGTGTCTGGATCGATCTCCTTCCTTCCTGCGTGTGCTTTGTTGCTGAGGACAGGACAAAGGTTTGAAAAGATGCAAGTTTTTCTCATCTTTAATGATGGTTTCATACAAGAACATCAAAAATACCGCTCTTTTTATTACTTTAATCCACGCTACAGATTCATACAACACACACAATGGAACAAATGTTTAAAAAAACACACTTACAAAACAGTATTTACATCTTTATACAGTTTATACAGCGATTCCAGGGGGTCAATGCGGCTGTTACTGTGAGGGTGTGAATGTAAAGAGTCTAAACTTCAATTAGATTTTTGCTTGCAGAGTTGTAAATGTTGTAGCAATTAATGCGTCAAAAGAGAAATGTAAAACCGGATTAGTAGGCTCAGGTCTCAGATCAGATGTAGTATTTTGGTTTCTATATGGAAAGGGCAGGGGTAGTGTCAGTATCTGACATGACAGAGGGACGTTTGGGAACTGACTGGACCTTACTGAACCCTCCTTTGCTCAGACCACCAGCGCACATCTTAATCATCCTCATGAGGTCTTGTCTGAAGCGAACTCCAATGAAGACATACAGGAATGGGTTGAGGCAGGCATGAGTAAAGGCCAGGCTCTTGGCAATCTGTCCAGCTACGTCAAAATGAGTTACAGTTGTGCAATCTGTGATAGTGGTATTAGCGGCCTGTGTGGCCTCCACAATCAGCAGGGCGTTGTGAGGCAGCTGGGAGAGGACAAACACAAACACCACAGCAAAGATGACGCGCAGGGCCTTGTGCTTTTCAAAGTTCTTGGCCTGCAGAAGAGTGCGGATGATGACGGAGTAACAGAAGAACATAACCAGCATAGGAAGGCAGAAGCCCATGCAAATCTGCAGGGACAGCACCAGGATCTTGGTACGGTTGAATGTATTGTTCCAGTAGACCAGAGTGCAGAAGGATTGCTGCTGTTGTTGTTCGTCCGTTTTCACTTGCGCAAAGACAAACTCTGGGAGGGCCAGGAGTGTGGAGACAAGCCAGACGCCAAGGCAAGCTAGTTTGCTGTAGAACAGCCTCTTTTTCTTCAAGTTCTGAGCTTTGGTTACTTGTACAATAGCAATGTAGCGGTCCACGCTGATGCAAGTGAGCAGGAGCATGCTGCTGAAGAAGTTGATCTTATAGATGGCCGACACAATTTTGCAGAGACTGATCCCAAAGTCCCAGCCCTTGGTGGCTTCGACCGCCCAGAAGGGCAGCATGCACAGGAAGAGGAGGTCTGCCACAGCCAGGTTCAGCAGGTACACGTCGGTCATTGTTTTCAGGCGATTGCGGACTGTGGTGTAAATCCAAACCACCATCAGGTTACCCACAGAACCGAGGATGAAGATGATCCAGAAGAGAGGTGGCTCGTACTGGCCACGAAACTCCCTGACCCAGCTTCGGTCACACAAGCCTGAGTTTTGTGTCTCATAATCTGAATAGTATGAGTCCTGCAACAAAAAAACAGACGATCTGATTATTCAAAAATATTGTTGATATAAAAGAAGATGTGTGCAACAAGCTTCCCACCAAACATTTCAGATTGTAATAAAACTTTCCCCTCTCCTCCTTATCAACCCTTCAACTGCAGAAAGTTTCAGAACAGAGCCCACTTCTGGTGGGAATATCATGAAATGACATCAAACGCTGTCTGTGACGTACACGCTAACCAGAGCTCGCTGTCAGGTGCAGCTGTTGTGTCTGTGCAGAAGAAACCACACTTCACAGTTTCCTGCTGCGATCCAAGCCTGAGGGGGTGAACGATCCAGAGGGGCTCCAGAAAGGGGCTCGCTGCAGACCTCAGTACCCCAGCAGCACCAAGTTTAGATGTAGGGCAGAGATAAACCGGGGGGGGGGGGGTCTTGGGTTTTCACAAACAATGGAAAATTTGATGCTGATGCGGCTGTGACTCTCACTGTGACATTTAAGTATTCTACAGGTGTCTGCTGTCAAATGAATGTCTTTAAACGGGAGAAAGTATTGCATGTTTACATAGATGTATTTATTACACAGCAATACAACAATACTACTACACTCAAACACAGCGAACGTCACTTCCCCACAACAGTGAACATATGCTATCAGTTAGTTTACATCAACAACTTTTCTAACTTAAAATACTATTATTGTCATTACAATGATTTTAAAGTAATACTTACAGTTGTCACAGCATAGCTGTCTGTGGGCATAAAGGTAGTTGTCGCATCCATTTGATCTAAAAAGAGCCAGAGAAAAATCAAATCAGACCACAAATAGCTAACAAAATAAATCAGCACAAACATTAGCCTGAAATCTGTTTTTTTTTTAACACAAATTATCATTTACCTATTTTGTAGGAATGTGACAATGAGGAACCTCGCCGTGAGAGAACTACTTCTTTGTCTGAGTCGAACAGCTGTCAACTTTACTCATCTTCACTGGCTTATATGGCTTCCCTATGACCACAAAGATCACGTGTTAACGTATCGCCCCATCTCTGCCTCAGCCTGCATGCAGAGAATAACACACACATGACTACTGGCTACTATTTGAGGGACTTTTTCTTTTAAGTTTGAAAAAGCGGCCTAACATGTATGAACTGGACCCCTTTTACCAAAATGCTCAGCTCTTCTCCTGTTTCTAAGAAAACATCGGATGACTTTTAGACATCACTTGGTGAATCATAGAGCATCAGACCGGGAGTAAAGCAGGTTTGATCAAGCCTTTAAGTTCTGACACATTTTGTACACACAGGTGAAGCTCTTAATACCACAGATGATTGACTTGTGAAACTGAAAACCATGAAGTGTGATTAAAGCCTTAAAATAGAAGTGAAGATGTCAGCCCCTATGAGTCCCACTTAATGGTTTAGGTAGGGGGAAACTAGCACAACTGACTGAATAGGTTGATTTAAGGTTTATGTAATTGCATTTGAGACTTTTTGGAGTGTTTTTTTGTTTTTAGCTGAAAATACAAAATATAATTTGACTAACATAAAGATAACGTCAACGTTAGAGTAATAAAAAGATTTTATACAATTAGGAAGAAAAATGACAATTGCGTGGTAAATCATGAAAACCCTTTTTGTTTCTTTGTGTTTTTGAGGAAAGGAAAGTGGAAGGTTATTTAGAGAAATGCATCATTCAGCTGACCACAACAGAATGAAAACAGGCAGCCAGCAAGAAAGTCCCTGTTATACAGTTAAATGTGATTGAAATACATTCAACAAAATCCTTAAAAATGTGTTTTTTTAAACTTTTCTGATTGTACTTTCCTGAGAGCAGACTGCTTTGACACTTGTTGAGAACTCTGTAAAGATGAGCGGGTTTATATATCACAGTTTCACTTCTCGACCTCATCCTTTAGCGTGTTGTGAGGATTATGTACAACAGGATGAGAGAGTGGGACTTCACCTCTTCAGATTTCTACCAATTTCTGGTGGTGTTTCTCGGTTTTGATCGCAGTATAAGACACACAGGGAAACGTCTGTGTCATGAGCAGATCTGTGTTTACCTTCTGGGAAAAGACTTGAACACTAAGAGGTTTCGTTCACAGCCTGCTGTTCACCAACTGCCATTTTTCCAATGTGTGATATTATAAACATCATAAAAACAGAATGATATATGGGAGAAACGTCTAGTGCAGGCATGTCCAAAGTGCGGCTGAAGTGAGTGATTTTCTGTGGCCCTCAACTGTATTTCCAAAATGGTAGAATTTAGTCCTTTTTTTTTTAAAGTTTGTCTTTTTAAATGTAAATGTTTCAGTTCAATCTGAAGAATTAGTTTTTCATTAACCAGGTTTATTCTTTTAATTAAATTTCCTGGTAAATAGAAGCACAAACACTCTTACTAAACAGCAGACGTGAACTTCTTTCATAAAATCTGACGAAATCCTGCTTTACTGAAGAAAGAGGGACCCAGATCCCGTTCTTGTTGCTGAAAACATACTAGAATTTATTTTCAAGAAACTATAAAACAATTAACCAATCAAATCCAGGGAATTTGATGCTTTTCTTTTACTGAAGCAAACATATGAGACCTTTTTATGTCTATTTTTGAGCATTACAAAATCAGAACATCACTCTAAAACCATTTTTGCATTTTTAAAATAAAAAAATGAAATTTATTTGCACCCCAAAGACTTTTAACTTGGAGATTTTGGCCCCTATCTTGAAAAATTTGGACACCCCTGGTCTAGTGAAAGTTTCACATCTATGAAAAATAATAGTCTAGAAATCAGTTTGTCTTTTCTCTCCTGACTCGAAGTCTAAAGACGGCCCTTCTGATCCAGAATCTCAGTCACCGTCAAAGAGGTTCCATCCATCCCATCCATCCATTTTCTGTAGCCGCTTATTCCTCCACAGAGGGTCGCGGGGGAGCTGGTGCCTATCTCCAGCGGTCAAGGGGCGAGAGGCGGGGGACACCCTGGACAGGTCGCCAGTCCATCGCAGGGCCACACAGAGACGAACGAGACAAACAACCACACACCCACTCACACCTAAGGACAATTTACCAGCCCAATTAGCCTGACAGTCATGTCTTTGGACTGTGGGAGGAAACCGGAGCACCCGGAGGAAACCCACGCATGCACGGGGAGAACATGCAAACTCCACGCAGAGAGGCCGCAGAGCCGGGACGCGAACCCACGACCTCCTTGCTGCGAGGCAACAGTGCTAACCAGTTGCGCCACCATGCAGCCTGTCAAAGAGGTTCCTCTTAATGTTTTGTTTTTCCTCAAAAATGTAGTGTCCAGATGTGCAGCCTGTTTATACAATCACTTATTTTATGTTATTTATATATATGTATTTATTATTTTGTAGAAATCGGTTTTAACTTTGACATTAAAGTTTTTTTTTTTAAACTTTTGTCAAAGAAACCAAATTTTGTTGATCATTATTGATTTATAAAACATGATCAAACATCCAAAAGGGTGATTTTTGTTGGAACTGTACACATACATACACATTAAAGTGATAATATGCAACTTTTGCAACTTTTGTGCCAGGCAGCCACAGGAGGGAGAGCAGGCAGACGCCCCAGTACCAAGCCCCAGACCCCGAGACACCCCATCACTTAGCTGAGCTCCACTGTCTGTTGATCTATCCCACAACACGGTTTGGTAGATAGAACCCACTATCTTCTGTAGACATGTAACCTTTAAATATATTTCTAACATGACTCAAGTACTAAAATGAAAAGCAAAAGCTGAAACGTCAAAAAGTACCAAAGAATCCACAAACACACATAGAGCAATCAATGTTTAGAGATACACGAGTTATTACCAATCTATATTTCACAAAACAGTCATGATCATACACACACCATCTGCTGTGGAGGTAAAGATCTATGCTTCATGATTCATCCTATACTCTTTCTGTTTTAGTTTTTTGGAAGCACGTCAAGCTACAGAGTCATCAGATCATGGGTCGTCTTATGATTTCTGACAGTTGCTGATGATTTTCGATTGTCACCACAGTGAGGAAATGCCTGTCTCACAATCAGATGAGTATCATCTAGTCCTTGTTTCCAGAATGTCAGAGTGCCAAACTCACAAACCATATCTGTACATCTGCTTACAGTGGCAGTTACTTTACCGTCATTGAAAGTCTACAGCAGGATGTTGACAAATTCACTTTTGCTCTTTATCATCTAATCAGAAGAAGTCTGTAAAGCATTAAAGACCATCCAGGCAGCTGATTAAAAGCTAACTGTGAAACACTGTGATTTCAAAACGCTGACATCGGTTTGCAGCTCTGAAAATGGTTTTGAAAACACTCAGATTCACCAGACCTCCTCAGCACTGATACTTCTCCCCAGAAAGCTGAGATTGTAAGACTTTGAAAAATTCTTAGAGGTGACAAAAATGGAAAGACACTAGATTAGTCACCAGTGTGAGAAGATGAAGACCGACTGATTTGACTAAGCAGGATGATGTGCTTCACAATAAAAGACCTGAGGTAGATTCCATTTGTAGCTGGAGTTTCAGGCAGTAAAAACTTAACCTCCATTTGTTTTTGTGCCTATTTTACTGTCCAGTGATGTTCAGGATATACCTTGCGAAGAAGGCCTCGCCCCCTTTTATCATTCCATTATAGGCTTTTAGACATGCACAGCTAAAGTTCAAACCACAACCTTTCTTGCTGGGAGGTCACAAAGCTAGCCATGATGTCATCAAGCATTTAAAGAAAAGGATTTCAAAATAAAAATCCACTGTTTTATTTAGTCAGGGACAAGCTGGGTCAAGGAAATTAAAAAGTTAAGTGCGGAGAATCAGACCAAACCAGAAACAGAAGTCGTCATCTACTCAACAAAGTTCACTCAGCATCATTCTGTCACCTCCACTAGTGTGAAATCTAAGCAGTTGATTTTTGGAACTGTTTTTAAACGTTTCCCTGGTATAGCCAATGCAGGGCATTCCTGGTGATTTTTAGGGTTTTTAATCTCTCTGTTTTTCCATTACTTTTTAAATCACCCTGGTTATTACCTTTTATTGCAAAACTCTGCTGAAACTCCTGCCAGGCAACATCTGCTTTTTGATTCTGAAGAAAAACCAAACAGCAGAAGCTTCTGTCCTGCGAGTGAAACTGAGAAAACCCCTTTGATGCGTGCTCGGTGAGCAGAAAGCTGCTCTGAATTGAGTACACTACGTTCACACGTATTAACTGTTGCCCCATATTGTGGGAAAGTTCTGTTACTGTCGTAGCTTTCAGCAGTGCAGGAGAAAGCGTTTGGCACCGAGAGGAGGTTGTCACCACTTCCTGTACCTGCTCGCTGTGATTTATTTCATGCAGCAAGAGAAAAACTGCTAAGCTGCTGCAATGCTATCTGAAATTCTCATCAGTGTCCCCTCTTCAGCTGCATGCAGATATTAATTTAAATGCACACAAACACACACACACAAAACGATTTAAATCAGTCTTATTTCAGTATACTTGGTGTGTCTGTGGTATTTTTGTTCATATTTTTGCTTCTACCGCCCTTTCTACAAGTAAATCATGCATGCAACTCCTCGACTTGATGCAAAACTATCACAAGTTTAAGTCAGCGCGTTGTGGCTTTTTGAGTTTCACTAAAAACAAAGTGGGTTCGACCGTTGACTGACTGTTGACCACTGTGTAGCTTATTCTGTCACAGTCTCAGTTCACATGTGAAGCGTGAAGTGTTGAAATCAGTGGAGGTTCTAGTTCAACATTAGAGGGCTGGGGCCAGCTGCTTTTTAAGAGCGGCGCTTTCTAAAACAAAAAGACTACAAATATTGTCTTTAAGTATTCCAAATTTTAGTGTATAATTAACAGCAATTCAGTTAAAGTTGCTTTGGAAACAATAACTTCAATACATTTCAAAATAAAACTATTTTGCATTTTGGTGACAACATGAAACAGTATTAGTCTCTAACGCCTGAGACTCAGCACTTAGCCGGGGGGGCTACAGGGGGGGCCAAGCTTGCTGTCAGGGGGGCACTGGCCCACCCTGGATCCTCCTAGAACCGCCCCTGGTTGAAATGCATCGTGGGAGTGATTTTCAGGTTGTTGTAGTGTTGAAAGTTATACCATTGAAAGATCTTACCTCGTGTAGTTTCCTAATCATTTATCAGTTCAAATGAGGGAAGTGCTGTGGTCTGTTTTAGTAATATCATCTCTGGTTTAGATTTCAATAGTAAACACCACAACATCCCTGCTCACAAAAGTAGAAGTACATACAGCCGCAGCATTTTACACGCTGACAGAATGAAACTGAAATAATTTTTTGTCAATAATTTAGCAACAACCTACGGAAGCCCTGAACGGCAAGCGAGGAAAAATTTTTTTTAAGGGTGGCCAATTTTCTAAGTTTGGTCAAAAATATTTTTCCGCTTGACTTTCTGACCAGTACAAACGGAAAAAAAACTTTTTTTTGAAACATTGTCACAACTGGTCTAATATACTTAAACTGTTGTAAAAATGAGAATAAAAAAAAAAAAAAACTTTTTTTTTTTCTTTCCACTTAAGCAGCCCTGAGTGGCAACTGGAAAAAAAAATATTTTACTTAGGCTCATTTTCTATTTTTCTTGTAATGCTGTTATAACGCCACCAGAGGGCGAGATTCTTTTTTTTTTCCTCTCCACTCTTGGAGTCCTGAAAGGCAAACAGAAAAAACTTTTTTTAGAGATGCTAATGCTAATGCTAATTTTGCT
>SSNR01000004.1:4850817-4871416 GCA_006937965.1 Callopanchax toddi
TTGCCACTCAGGGCTGCTTAAGTGGAAAGAAAAAAAAAAAGTTGTTTTTTTTTTAATTCTCATTTTTACAACAGTTTAAGTATATTAGACCAGTTGTGACAATGTTTCAAAAAAAAGTTTTTTTTCCGTTTGTACTGGTCAGAAAGTCAAGCGGAAAAATATTTTTGACCAAACTTAGAAAATTGGCCACCCTTAAAAAAATTTTTTCCTCGCTTGCCGTTCAGGGCTTCCGTAAACAACAGAAAATGCCAACATGAGATTTAAGATCATCTTAAATAGTAGGAATGTGTTCAATCAATTTGTGCATTTGTGTATTATTGCAGCATGGCGCCCCCTTGTTGAATCGATTAGTTGTATAAACAGCAAAATGGTAATTTAAAAAAATAGTTCACTTTTTATTGTTTTAACATTTATTGGGTCTTTATGGCGTTTTTGCATGTCTAAAGATAAAAATCAAACTAGAAAATTTCTGAAAAAAGTTTAAAGGATGCTAGTGCAGCTACTGCCTGAAGTTCCATTAACGCTCACTAAATTCCTACATTTTGATGTGTAAGCTTAGAAGCATCATCAAGATCAAAAGAAATGTTAAAGCTGCCATCAGTGGCTCATTAAGATCACCATGGTAACAACACACCTGTGTATTCTGACAGCAAACAAAGTTTTATTAAAAATAATTCTTGAACTCTAAGTACCAGAAGGCTGATTGTCACAAATGTGACTTTTTGTGTTTCTACGGTGATATATGCAGATGTGAGAAACTCAAAAGAGCCATCACTTTCTATTTTCACTATTTGATCCAAAATGTACCAGATGTCTATGAAAGCTTGGGTGCACACTCTGCACTCGGAGATTTGAAGAAAACGTTAAGTTCTACATCCCTGAACGACACAGTGGACAAAAGAAGACAAAAATACCCACGTTTTGATGTATTATTTGTATATTTAGTCCAAGTTTTGGAGAAGAATAGTTTGCTTGTAAAAGATTTTAAAATTTTAGACATTTCAAACATTAGCGTCAGTGTCAGTTGAACCTTTTGTGGAAAAATTTCCCAAAAAATGATCAAATCTAAACTGTGGTGGTGCAAAACACATTAAATATATCAAAATAGTTCAGCCATGTAAAGTCCAACCTGATGTGACTTATTTAAACTTTAAATCGTGTTTCTACTATGAAGTCTACCTGAGCTATGGAGCTCTAAACGGGCATCTCCTGTTTGACCATAAACCCATTATTCTCTATGGGGAAATTTCTAAAAATATTTTGCTAATTTTGTCTACATGAGATGAAGTACTGCTACTAAATAGTCATAGCGCACCATTCCAGAGTAAGCTGCAAGTTTAGGTGTACAATTAGACTGTTTTTTTAGGCTACAATAGATGAAAACAGACAAAAAGCATCAAGACAAAAATCACAAACAGAATATTAATAAGGACACTTCAATGCTCATGTAATGACGCCATTAACAAACTAAAAACAATGCAATAACTCAGAGCAAAAACATTTTCTGCCACATCTTTTATTACCCCATATTTTGCACAATCCAGATAAATGCACATCTAATTTAACAGTAGATGCGCCACACTCTACAAGAGCATTTTATTGTCATGAAAGTCATGTATATACAGCCATACAAAAAATACACAGAGTCCACACCAAAAATATTCTATGCCCTCTAGATCTACATGTAAGAGCGGAAAGCAAATATGATAATAAATCTGCAAAATACTTTATGTTCCGACTTCCAGTGTCGTATCACTGGGAGTTATTAAATGAAAAATACTATGACACGTTTAGAGAACAAAATCAAGCAAAAGTGACGTCAAAGGATCAAGAAGCATCACTGTACTGGTTACTTTAACAGTGATTTTAATTTGATTTGAACCTGTTCTGACTCACTGACAGAAGATTTTTGATTATAAGATGTTGCTAAAAACATTACTGGTTATTTCAATAATGCTAGGCTGTTAAATGTTATCTGATAAATGAGACTACAAAGCTTCAAATAGACAGTTTACATCTGTCCAGTTCAGCAAAAGGAAAAGGCCCCTTCATACAGGAAAATGCTGGTAATTGCATAGAGGACTGAGGGCAGAGTGATAGCTACTGTGGGTGAGTTCAAAGTTCAGACAGAGAAAAAACACAAAAACAGCTAAATCTCCTGTGCATCCAGTTCTGTGTGCAGCCAGACTACCGGCTCCTGCTCCCTACTAAAGCCGATGAGTAGAGAAAATGCCAGATAAAGCAGAAATAAACTCGTGGAAACACTTCTTGTTTTTTTTTTACTGCCTCTCTCTTGTCTTTACAACACTGGAACTGATGGTTTATTGTTCACAACACAGTTATAAAGTTTGGTCCTGCCTTACTTGTTGATATGTGTAGAACTCATTCATCAGGCTCATATCTGAAACAGAAAGCAAAATGTAACTTCTTCTTTTTCTGACAAAATACTTTCCATTAAATACCTTTGGTAATCTTGTGTGATTCGTTAGCAACTGAAATGTGTTATAAATGACTTTCACCACATTTAGGCTCAACATGTCTAAAGTTGAATGAGCTCTACATGTTTTTGTGTTGGCTAAGGTTGATTAGCTGTTAGTGGCCATCTTGAATCAAGTTGACCCCAAAAGTTAATTAGTTGCAGATGAACATCCAATGATTACATACTGAAAGTCTCATAAAATTATGTGCAGTAGTTCAAAAGATATTTTGCTTACATCACAAAGGAACACGGGATAATTATGATTAATACTCACTTTTGCAATCGTTTCCTAATGTCTTTGATTTGCTCGTTCTTCTTGGTTAGAATCTCCTTCATGTTACGGTACGCTGCAGTTTGCTGGAACTTCTTATCCAGCTCCTGCACACAAAATGCCCAAACATGAAGAGAAAAGAAAAAAACAAGCATCTCAAAACAAGATTAATACCTGGGATGTACAGCAGATAACCTCTGACGTTCACTGTTAGCTTTGTGTCTGTGATTGTCTTTTGTAATATGAGTTTAATGGGCTAAAACCTAATCAGAAACTAAAAAAAAACAATGTTTGTTTGAGGTTAGTCTCTAAGCAGGAATTATGTAAATGACCTTAATAACAATGTGGGCCAGAGTGGACAAAAAAAACTGACTTCAAAAGAAGTTTTTAACGTTGTTAAGGAGAAGTGTGCTTTGTGGGAGAGGAGAACCTTTAGACCTTTTCTAAAATCATATAATACCAAAGGGGAAAACGCAAGAAAAAACAGAATATGACCTCTTAAACGTTAAGAACCATCAGCTGCCTGATCTTATGATGCGAGTGATCATGGAAAGCTTTGCTTCCTCCATCTCACTGACAGAAAGAGGAAGGCCGCTTTGGCATAAACGGCTAGTCGATGATACCCTCACTGTCGCTTCAGATCAACATAACTGGAAAGAATAGTTACTTGATATTCGGAGAGTCTTTACTTCAGGTGCTTGTTAGTGTAAAATACCTGAAATAGCCAGAGTCTGTGACGGTGACGTACCTTCTCTGCTAAGGCCAGCTGCTCCTGCACTCGCAGAAGCTCATGTTTGGCAGAGATGAGGTTGTCCTGCAGATCCTTCTGGGATGCAGCATTGGCGCTGAGAGACCTTTCATAGTCCTCTTTCAGGGCTGCTACTGTGCTCTCAAGGCTGTTGATCTCCTTTGATTGAGCAGCAAACTGGAAGGCAGAAAAGAAACTCAGATCTGAAGGGCCGATCGCTGCTAAAACGACCTGAGCTCCTAACAGCTACACACAGTAACACTAAACCAGGTGGGTACATACCAGTCAGGCCAAAGTTAGCAGATTAAAGCAAATAGCAGCAAGTGTTTGAATGGAAAAATAAACAAAATGTTAAAAAAAAACATAAAGAAAACCAAACTGTAACGCGAGTAGTTTCAAACGGTACCTTCTGTTCGCCTTGCACCTTCTGGAGGTCTTTCAGAGCTCTCGTTGCCTTTGTTTTCTCTTCTAATGCGCTCATGGCCTGATAAATTGAATCACATAGAAAATATGACCAAAACAGCAGTTGATGCAAGACATAAATTAAGATTCAGTTTGTTTAAAAGTCTGCTTTTGTACCTGGGATTCCAGAGTTCGAAGCCTGGCTTTCAGTTTATCGTTTTCTTCCTGTAGTCTTGTTATTTCCTAATAAGACAATTTAAAAAAAAACAATACAATATTTGGGTTCAAGTATTTTAATATGGTTTTCAATCAGCCTGTGTAGTATTTATTTATTTACCTTATTAAGAAGTTCCGACACCCCACCTTCATTCAGCGGCGCCAACTTGGGTTTGCTTGTTTCTTTGTTTATCTGGGATTGAAAAGAAGAATTTACAGCTGAGACTTTTGAGAAAAACGTGATCCATAACAGAGCTGAGTATTTCTTTGCTACATTGGTTTATTTCTCTTACAGTGTGCATCATACAACCACACGTTAACCTCAGTGACGCATGACTTCTGAACCACACTTATACAGACGAAGAGCAGGTGTATAAAAACTGGATGTTATGCACACCTTGTTGGTGGTTTTAAAGTCAGTCTTCTCAAATTCAGCCACTTGCTCTAGCAGCTCCCTATAAAAATGAATTCAAAAAAAGGATTAGACAAGAAAAGAAACATTGACATTGTGATTTTGTGTGTAAAATGACGTTAATGTGTATTTTGTGAGCAACGTCAAACAATAAATCAGCTGCAATAACAGGTAAATCTGATCTGGGTGCTGTGCAACCTCAGTGTTGATATTTATCTTTGCAAACTATTCAGTGGTTGTGAATGCTTGGCAAAAAGAAGTGAACACCCTTTTTTTTCCTGATGGCAGTTTAGCTCTTATGTTATAAGATACATGCTTGTGGTGAGCAGAAGTGTTCCAGCAAAGCTCATATGTGGTTTTTTAAAAGCAGCTGAAGACACGTAGATTGTGACAAGGGGCGTATTCCTAGCTTTAGACACCTATTCAGTCACGTACAGCTGTAGCCTGTGGGGGGAAAAGAGAGAGTTTACAGGTTGCTTATCCACCCACCACATGCACAATATGAACAGAGTGCCTCTTTCAAAATACAGTGTTTAAAAAGGTGGAGGGTTACAGAGGTCAGATGTTATACAGAGTTCAGCACTGAGGGAAGAGAGTGCATCTAATTTTGTGTACTGGAGATGTTTCAGGTGAGAAAAGCAGCCAGCAGGTGTTAATGAAGTTATGAACAAAAGGCTGCGTGACCTGTTGTTTGTGTGTCAATGATTTAAAAGCAAAATAATCGTCAAAAAAAAGAGAAGCATTTTGTCTTTGAAGATACATTTATAGTCCTATTATGAATTGAAGCACCCAAAACGTTGTTTCAAAAATGTTGACAAAAATTCAAGCGTGTTTTATCTTTGATCCCGAGATCCCACATACATCTATGATCTGAAGAAAAGCTGTGCTCTTGTTTAGAAAAATAGTATAATGTATTTTATTTACAGAAATTCTATGAATGAAAAGTAAAGATTTAAATACTGAATTTATTCAACTGAAATGCACATCGCCTGGTGCCATTCATGTCAGAGTTTAAACTAAGATCATCTTATTTTGAGAAATCATGCAGATGATGATTATCCAGTTTTACTCAAATCTGAAAAATAGCATTTTAGTGATCTCTATTGATATCTAGCACCTGGAATATGTGCTGTGAATGCCTCAGCTACTACCCTATAAAATATTAGTTCAATTATTTGTGTTTGCCATCTTGAACTGGGCTGACTCCAAAGGTAATCCACGTAATGAGATATTTTGCTAACAGACAGACAAACACAAGCACACAAACACAGGCAAAAACATCATAGGCTGCCTTTCACCTTTTGGTATAAGGCGATTAATTGTTACCTTGTAAAATCTGGGCAAATAGAAACATAATAAAGTTTAAAAAAAAGATGAGATGGAAAAATTATTTTTCTAATAACATTTTATTGCACAACCATAAACATTGTTTTACTTAATGTTTTTGCTGTTTTGTCAACAATTACTACTGATTTACATAATATTTTAAATTTTGAAACTTTACATTAGTTTTAAAATTACATAAATACTAAACTCTGCTTTAAATTACCTGGAAAGCAGTTAATAAACTTTTTAGCTAAATAAGAATTAATTCTAAAACCGGTCCACTTACGATCAGCTGAGAATGTATTTTTGCATCATCCTGGTATTTTTGACTAATCACATCACAAAGATGGAAAAAAAATCAGAAGGTGAGAAGCCCCTTAAGGTGTGAATGTTTTATCTCACAGAACCCAAAAGTAACATTAGAACTCTCAGTGGGTTCGCGCTGCACAAATTAAAAGGAAATACATTTGTTTTGTAACCTACATAAATAAACTTTAAAAAGCACTGGAAAGGTGGCAGTTTGTGGTTTTTACACTAACTGAATAATGTAGTGGAAGAAAAATGTGTGTAGTGGAAACTAAGGTTAAACACATGTAGATCAGTGAACGACTGGGTGACCTTTTAACCTGGCAAATGACATGTCAGAGAACTACTAAAAAGGAAGTGAAATACAGAAGGCTACAAGGTGGAGGAGCTGTTTTGTTCTCTTGAACAATAACGTTTTAAATGGCGTTTTGTTTCAAACAGTGAAATTATAGTAGTGTTTTTAGCATTTTGAATTATGACCATTTTCTAAATAAAATGTACAACTAGAATTAGGAAGGTAAGAAATGCCACCGGATGCTTTTGATGTATAAATAATAATAATGACAATAAAATAAAAGTATCACCATAAACTATGATTCAATAAAGTAAACTGTTCCTATGTGTCTGTTTTTAACATGTTCTGCTGTGGCAATTCAGTACTTATCTTATCTTATGATGTATATTTTTTGAGGACATGTCAGTTTAAGTATACTGCATTAAAATCATAAATGAAAAAGAGCTTCCCTTTGCTATGACTTTTAAAGTCAGGAATCCTCACCTGTTCTCCAGTTCTGAGATGTCACTTTGGAGTCGGAGGTAAAACTTCTCTGCCTGGGAGAAAAGCTGCCTGAGCAGCAGCACGTTCGTGTGGGCTGTGTTGATGAGCTCCATCTCTACCTCCCCACGCACCACCATCTGCAGCCCGTCCATCATCTCCCTAACCTCATCCACTGTGAAGGTCTCCTCCACCAATCTTCAGAAATAAACACATAAACAAATTTTTGTTTTATTAACAAATGTTAATAACTAAAATGTATCATTCTGGTCATCACAGCTTCTTTCTATGTGAATAAAATCAAATGAAAGTACATCAACACAATTACAGAAAAAAAAGCAAGTGATCACTCACCTGCTTTCTTTGAGTTCCTCAAAACATGAGTCGATAGTCTTGAGCCTAAGGACCCTCTTTGAACGAGCAAATCGCATGTAATTGATCATTTCATTTTGATGGTGTTCATTAAATCCAAAGTCAGCCTGCAAAGAGAAATTAAAGATGTTTTGACTTTAAAAAATGTGCAGTAGAAATAGAAGATACATGAAAAGACAAGAGACTTGATGTAATAGCAGCCACAATTAGCTTATCAGCTAAATTGAAGAGGATTTTCTCTTAACGATATGCCACAAGGCCTTTTTCAAGTCAGCTGTCACAGGTGCTTGCTAACTTTAGCTCAAATGAAGCACTACGCTTGGGAAACAGCATTTTTAACTCCTAAAAGCAAACAGGTGGCCAACACAGCGAGTCACAGCAGGAGCTACTTACCATGATGGCTGTGTAGCTTGTAGACCGAGTTTATCCAAAAGAAAAATAAAGGATTATTCTGACTCTAATTTAGGGAACGCTGGGACCAAACTAAAAGCTAGAAACGAAATGTGACGACCCGGGATCCAGAAAACTCCTCTGTGTGTATATTCAACGCATTAAAAGGGCTAAATTTCCGCTATATTATAGCTATAAGATTATCTTGCAGATCTGCTAGCTTAGCTATCCAGCTAAGTTTGCCTTGAGAATGCCTTGGAAACGGAACACAGCGTCATTACCTTGGTTACTAGTGGTGCGTTCAATGAAACTACGTACAAGACGGAACAAAACGTTTAATTGAACAAAAATCGTACAAAACAGACACTGTATATACAAAAACTATATTTTTGCAATAGCTAAATTTATAATATTTAAATGCCGACATTTTATTTTGAACTGTAGGTTATGATTTTGTTATAAGATAGCATACAAAGTTTAAAAAACAAAAATCAATAAGTACATAAATGTTCCACGAGTTTCATCTACTTCCCCTTCATTTCTTATTTTCTTATATATCTTTCAATTAAATTATGTTGTTTAATTATTATTATTTGCTTTCTGTTATTTTCTGATTTCTTTGTTGTTCCAAAAAGTGATGTTTCCACAACACAATCATATACTGTTGACCTAAAGACTTATGTTTTCTGATTCTGTCTTGTCCAATGCGTACGACATTTCTCTCGATTTTCTTAATTCTTTAATTATATTATGTTCCAGAAATTTATTTTTCAAAATTTCACATCAGCTCTTTTATTCTTGTATAGTTTAGTTAAATTAGTATAATGCTATGAAAACCGTAGTCAAATTCCTATTAATGTGTTCCCTTCTTTTGTTTTGTTAATTGGCATTGAGAATATAATTTCTGTTTTAATTTGTATTTTTTTGCAGCGTTGATCGCAGTCAAACACGTTTGTCAGCAAGTTGGGACAAGCTTGCTTCACTAAGTGACCAGTAGATGGCAGCACAGGACTAGAAAAAAGTCTTGCTCAAAACAAGGCATATTAGAATTTATTTTAAAGAGTAAGATAATAATTAATGGCAGAAAATGGCCATGGCAACCCATGGACAAAAAGTTTGTCATATGCAAATCACCAGCACAATTACTCTAAAGGTAAAAAAAAAAAAAAAAACAATGTATATACATGCATGATTCAGTTCACTTTATGTTAAAAATTCTCACTGCAAAAACTCTAATGAAATCATGTGAGCCAAATCAAACCTTGATAAAGATGAGTCTTCTCATCCTCACTAAAACCTGAAGAACTTCCCCTTCCGTCTTGATAAGAGAGATTCCAATTGGAAAAGAGAAGGAAACTTTTCTTTTCCTCATTTCTGTCTAGCTGTAATTAAATTAGACTAACGGGCAGCGCATGGTTTGTCACCCAATCAGATAGATGCCTTATGACCATTCTAAACTCTTCCACTCAAGTTTAGTGTACAGGATCAGTCAGTATCAGAAGCCAAGATGTTTCCTCTTTACCTTCAGTCACGGTGAGTCATTCACACTTTGAGAAAGGGGATAAACACCAGTTTTGAAAAACTACAAGTTACTACAGATATTTTTTGCTATATCTTGGTGCTTTTCTGTTTCAAACTGTGTCTTACGTTTACGTTACAGCACTAGCAGGACAAATAACTTATTTTCTCAAAAACAATTATTATAAATTAATGTAAGAAAAAATTTGTGTGCAAAAAAGTGGATTATTAACAGAATCAATGTGGCTTACAATGAAATTTAAATCCTCAAAGGCAGAAGAAACGTTTTAAACAATGAACCATAAAGTGTGAGCCACAGAAAGATTCAGGTTTCTTTGTTAATTTTTGGTCAATGCAGGTTATTTACAAGAAAACAAGCCTTGACTTATTCCAAAGCTAAATATATGGAGTACATTCAACTGTGAACCTCAAGCAGCAGAATAAAAAGGAATGCATTTTTGATGACTGATGAATAACATGTTTCTGAAAAATTTGCTTCAGGGGGTTAATGTATATGTCTACATGGATTGAAACATGTGTTTTCAGCATTTTAAAATAAGTTTTATTGCATAAATATACAGTCTTGTTTTGTTGCAAATTTGAATACAGAAATTGAAGGGAAATGCAAAATATTATCCATTCTCTAAGCCTTGGGTGAACTGACCATAATGATTTTTTGCAAGGTTAAAAAGGATAGTGTAGGTATTATATATTCAATAATAAATTACAATTTTTTGTGTTTAATAAGTTTCCTTATTTAAAAAATTCCAAATCCCACAAAAGCAAACAAACATAAAATAATTATATTATATATAACTGTATTTTATACTTTCATATTCAATTTAAAAATATAGTTAAATATGAATATAGATTTGTATTATACATGTGTATTATGAGCAAAATCTGATCAAAAATCAATGCTAAACACGTTTTAAGCATATTTTTTAAAACTAAAAGTAATAGCAACAAGAGCTTTTTGTGAGCCGAAAGAATCGGCTCCTCTTCCTAAACTGAACCAAATGAATCGATTCCCCCAAATTTGACGAAATTCCCATCACTGTGTCTAAACTGTTCCGAGATCGGTTTTGATAGTAGCCATCCATTCAAATAGAGGAAAAAGGCCTAACAAATACTGATCTCGGATCAGGTCTTTTGATAATTCCGCCTCCATACAAACCAATCAGCTGACAGCCGCATGACAGGCAGGCCTCGCGGTTGCCCAGTAGAGCGCTTTTGGTAACAGGAATATGGCAGCGTCCTGAGTCTTGTTGGGGGGGAATACGGCGGAACTGAAGCACTGGCTGAACCCAGAGGACGGCGGGGGGGCTGAGGGACGGCAACAATTAACACCCATTAGCGATTTAACAGGTAAATACATTCGTTAGCACGTGCCACTTTTTTTTGGTTCGCGTTCGCTTGATTGAACTCCTGCGCTAATATCTAATTGATGTGCTAGTTTAGTTAGCCGCTAATTTGTGGCTAACCCAATATTGGCCTACAACAACACCTTTAAAATGCATTTAGCAAACAAACACTGATAACGAAGGTATTTGGAGTTTCGTTGTTGTCCTAGTTAGGTGGCGCATTAGTGTCGACATCTCAAAAAGAGAGCGGCTGTGTTTGTTTTTAGCCAGACTGGTAAACGTTAAGGCCTGCTGCAATGAAACTGAACTGGGCTAGCTTCATGATGGCCAGGTAATGTGAATGCTGGATTTACGGTACTTGACAACGCGTATCAACAGATGGGTTTAAGAAGTGCCTTTAAGCCTTTAAAGGCGTCACAATTTGAATTTCTAGACTGTTGTGTGAATTGCATTTTGCTAGTGGTTCATGAAATCCAGACTGGAGATGAAGTGGGGTAAGTTCCTGATCTTAAAGTTCCTGTGTTAGAAGAATGGTTGCTTCATGTAATTGGTAAATGCAAATAAGTGTTGCACCGTGTATTTGAATGAGATAAATGTATAAAAATAAATAGTTGTACAAAATTAAACGCTTAAACGTCCATGGTTAATAGTTTGTTTAGGGTATTTGAAGTATTTTATCTGTATAATCTTGACAGTCCAATTTTACCTTAAAACGTCTTCTACTCAGGAGTTAGTTTTTAGTTTAACTCTTTTTTTTTTTTTTTGCTGGAAATGGTATATTCAATTTGTTTTTATTAGGACAATGCAGAATCAACAGTTAAACATACAAACAACGTTCATCAATGTCTATATGCCAGAATTAGCACAATAGCTAAATTCCATCCATAGTCCTAAGGCATAAATAAATGTTAGGGTCATGTCCTGATGTTAAATCACATGATAGTTTGACCCTTGTCCTCGCACTGAAGCTAAGGTAGTTTTTCAATTGTCTTTCATTCTTTTCAATGATTTTTAGATGATAACTTGTTCCTTTTAGATTTGCAGCACTAGTTAGTGACATTTATTCACCTAACCAAAAACATGTTTGCATTCTTCTTCTTGCACTTTATTACATGTTCTTTCATTTGGTTTGCGTTCTGCTTACCTATTTTTTATTTTTATTTTAATTGATCAATAATAGCTCAAGTGCTTTGCAGTTTGTTTGCATAACTAGAAAGTACAATCACATGACTCAATCCTGACATCTAACTTTATTTTTTCCGTCATGAAAAGAATTTTGTTGCAGTAACAATGGATTTTCAACTGCTGCTATGAGAAGTGAACTCTGAAGTGTTTATCACACTCTGCTGGTTGTGCAATTTGTCACCTTGTCGGATTGCATATCAGATTTTTTATGCAGCTCTATTTTTTTGTTTCAGTATTTTTTAAATAATGATTGATTAAAAAATATAGTAATATCAAAACATGAATAGTTCTTATTGACTCTCATCCCAAGTTGAGTTTCTTGAAATGCCTGACACTCGCCTCTTTTATAAATGAAAAAGGTGTGGGGGAAAATCAACCTTCTGCTGTTTGCTGCTTCATTTGCACACAGGATTGGGGAGGAAGGAAAGCTGCAGTTGGATTTTTCCAGGATCTGGCTGAATGCTGACACACAGATTCCCCTTGTCACAGTGCAGCTGCCAGCAAAATGCTACATGTCAAGTAGAGGAAACAAATTCCTCCATTTGCTTTAATATAATCTGATTACATTAAAGAAATGGTTCAGATATTTCAGATTGATTTTCAGTGTAAAGACTATGAATAAATAATGTCTCATCTGATGTAGATGCCTATTTGAACAGCCTCAGTTTGGAAAAACAGAGATTTATTCTGATTATGCAGTTGAGTTGAAGGCTAGTCACAGTGGACCCAGTTACAAAGTGAACTATTGTCAATATAAAACATCTCTAATCTCAAAAATGAGAGGTTCATGCTATAAACGGTTACACTGCAGTTAATTATATTTTGTAGTTATTTCTGCAGAAACAATATCATCCTATCAGAAATGAATGCTACATATAGCTAGCTAGATATCTGTGTAAATAAAAAAGTACTGCAATATTTCCAGCATTGTAAATTTTATAAAATCAAATTCTCTTGGTTTGCTGTGAAATTTTAGCCATTGTAATTGTTTTATGGCAGCAACAATTCACTTCTTCAGTCCTGTCACAACTAAAACGTGTTTCTCCAACTTCACACCATTCAAAGAACTGTATATAACAGGAAAGTTATTAATTGGAATTTTTCCACAGAAACCCCCTTCCTAACATGTGAACTATCATTTAAAGGCCTAATTTGTCACTTGTTGGATTGATTTGTCACAAACTTTAACACTTAATCAAGCTGCTGCTAGGCTGTGGTGTGTTTAAAATAAAACAAAACTTTTACTAGTAAGAATAAACACTGAGATGTTGTCTAACATCTTATCTAGAGCTGATCAACAGTTATCGGTGTCTTGATTAACACACAGTCATCTTGTTGTACTGTTTTGTTTTTGATTGTTTTTAGGTAGTTGTATCCCAGTAGTCGCCCATCTTTCAAAGGTCATGCGAGTTTTTGTCCTAAAGGGGGAAAATGAGAGCATGAAACAGCACCACTATGATGGATAATAACTGTTTACAGAGTTCTGTAACCAAGGAGGTGTTTGATGGGAGACTCTCCCTCTGAGCTGAAAAATGTTGAGTGACTGTGTGAAGTGTGTGCCACTCAGTGTTGGAATGTATATGGTAAAAAACTTAATCTAGTAATGACTTGTAAATATCTGGTTGCATATTTTTGGTTAACTTGTGGTGTAACAACAAATAATATAATACCCACCTTCAACAAAGGCTTTTACTTCAAATCTCAGTTTTTTTTTTCTACTTCTGTGTTTTAGGTCCTGGGAGAAGATGAATGTCATCAAAGACAACAAAGACCTGGCCTGTTTCTACACCACCAAACACTCCTGGAGGGGAAAGTAAGACCATAACTTTCTTTTTTTAATGCATTTTAAAAGCTTGTTGTCTTTTTTACATCTTATTTGTCTCTGTTTACATGGTAGAATTAACCACAATTCTTATGTATCGGGTTGGGGAGATTTGGGAACATTCTGAAACCCTGACTCAGTGCTTCAATTGTGTTGCCTTTGTTATCTTAGCTGAGCTCCTCAGACTGCTGTCTGCAGCTACGTGATCAATGTGTTTTGCTGCACTTTCTGGTGAAATGTACCGGTAACTCAAAGGAACAGATACTGGCAGTGCACAGCAGAAAGAGCTAATCTTTAGAGAGACGGAATCCATTTTTGCCCAAAAAGTAAATTGCATGCATCTGTTACAGATATATGTTCTCCTTTACATTCTGTTCTTTTCAAAATAATGCCAAGGCTAATGTATATTATGTACTGTAGGTATGTAAACATGTAGTGTTTTCATTATCATGCACTGTGCCGTATGACTATTCTTTCTGCAGACTCTTGGAGGCCCTTGATGCTAATAGAATGAACAAGCTCCAGTTTGAGCATTGAGCTGGTCGGATCAGATTACCAATACCTGCTCTCTAAATGTCTTTGACCCATTAAGGGCTCACATTGACTTGAATAACTGAAGCAGGGCTGCCGAGCATTAGCGATCATCACTGGTTCATCGTGCTAATGCTTCCTGACGTGTGCAGCAGAAACGAGTGTCGATGCATGAAGAATGTCTGAGCAGCACGGGGATGCAGTTTCAGACCCCCGTGGTGGTTTATCTGAATTAGTCAGTGCATTATGACCATTCACCAGTTAGGAGTGGGTATTGTATCCAGCTTAGAACTGATGTTTCTGACAAGAACCTTAAGTGATTTCAATCTTGAAAGTTGAATTTTTACACAAAGTATGAACAAGTCGGTCACTAACATGTATGACGATTTCTGGCAGAGCACACGGTCTCAAATTACGGAGTCAAACTTAAATCTAGTTGATCTGCCAAACAGGCTGTCAATAGATCATTAAGAGAATTGTGTTACTATTCAGTTTTTTATCTTTCTTCATCTCTACCAGCGATGTGAAGATGACCTGATTCATATTAGTTCATGGATGAACATGTGTGTTGTGATTAAATTAATAGGGCATCCCATATTGGTTCTCATCCAGATAAAAGAGCCAAAACGTCTCGTAAACAAACGAGACATTGTCTTGACTGAAAGATTACACCTTAGATAATTATATCCAGGTGTTGCCTTGCTGTTTGTATGCTGAAGTATAAAATTTTCTGATAAGTTTAACTGTCATTAGATTTTTGATGCATGTAAAACACCATGATTGTGTGTGGGTGAGCAGGCAGAACTTTCAGAACTACATCTCTAGTGCAGAGACGCTGGTCTAAAACAATTCAACACGGCAGTAAATGAGGTACTTCAGCTTCGCTTTTAAACAACGTAACCTTTTATTTTTCATGTAAGTTGATACAGAGGAAGTTTTGGTTTCAAATCTAGAGCTTGGTTTTTCACAACTTATGAAATCTTAGTTGGAGAAAACGTGTCCTCATAATTTGTCTGCCCAACTTGAACACCATCAGCCTTCATAAGAACTAAACTGTTTTCACTGAGAGCTTTTCTGTCCAGATTTAAGGAATGGTTTAATTATAGAGTAGTTAATCTAATGACTCAGGCTTCTGGTTGGAGGAGTCACACAAAATCTTATGTGTATTTTATAAACAATACTGTGAACCAGACTACCTTGGAACACAAGTAATCCATAGATTAGTTGTTGTTTTTTTTCCACTCATTTATCCTTTTTATTTCTTATATGCTTGAAATAAATATAGAGTTGCTTTAGTGACATAATTGAATTTGTGAACACTGCTGCAGGACCTAATTACAACCTCTTAGTGCTCGTGATCACGTTTTATTTATGTCTCGTGAGTGTTGTTTATAAAGACTAAGGTTGTGTCCTCATAATGAAGGGTTTCCAGATGTTTCTGCAAAAAGAAAAACCCAAAACATTTAGAGTTTTTGCTTACATTTAAAGCTTTACCCTTTTTACATTTAGCTCTTTACTTTTTTGTGCATGAGATGAAAAGTTTTTGTACTACTGTGCAACTTAAAAGAACATGTGCTTTATCTAATGTGGGTAAAATGATCTTTATAGATTTAT
Organism: Callopanchax toddi; assembly: GCA_006937965.1. NCBI lineage: Eukaryota > Metazoa > Chordata > Actinopteri > Cyprinodontiformes > Nothobranchiidae > Callopanchax > Callopanchax toddi. The sequence continues at coordinate 4,866,549 of SSNR01000004.1, forward strand.
TTTGGAGATTTTTTTCCTGTTCTGGTAAAGTGATCTTACTGAACTCTCTTAGCTTCTCTGTTTGTGTTGTGCTGTATTGGATTATGTTGTTTGTCCAACATAATCTTGTGTTGCACTCATGTACACAAAGAAAAAAAAAGCAGCTCCGTGTTATTTGTGAGAAATGATCATTTTCTGAACAAGGAGAGGTGGTTTTGAGGAGTCCGGTACAGGAAGTTGCCTAATCTGATACGTTATGAAACCATGGAAGGAGAGAAGAGCTTTAAAGGCGCTTCATGCAACACGACCACGTCAAGAGTAACATGATTTTCATCAACACTTTGTAAATTTGTAAAGCTTCTTCTGGGGTGCACTTACTTAATTTTTGACACAAATATGTAGAAGCCTCCTTTAAGGCAGGACCGATGCATCTCAGTTGGTCTTTTGCTGTTTTTGTGTGTAATGTACGGAGGTGAATTAGGGCTGTAGAAGTTGATGTGCAGCTCATAAACTTAAGACCTGAAATGGAGGTTGTCACAGGGCTGAAATGGACTGTTAATCAGAGCCAGAAACATAGAATTACCTCTATAATCTACAATGGCTGTTTCACTTACACACTTGCAGTGTGCAAGGGAACAGTACTCCACTTTTGTCTATTTCTGTTATGCAGATGTGACACAACTACTGTTTGAAAAGGTCATTCAGGCTGATTTTCCTAGCTTGGATTGGATGTAAGTCTGAATCACTGCGGTGTGTTTTGTGAAATCGTCACTTATATAAGTTTACTTTCAACAACTGCAAGTTAACTGCACATTCTCAAGTGATATCTAAAAATGCATTTGGAGGATTTATGCACATCCTTTTTATTTATCTATATTACATTTAGACAACAAAACTGTGCGTCCGATAAGTACTTGAAATGAAGGCACATTGCAAACTCGCCAGTTCTGGACATTTAGATTTTGACTGCACTAAAATAGAATGAAATAAAGTCAGCCCACAGTGAATGAATAATTAACTAGCTTGGTGCTGACAGTCAATTTAAATCAGCCTTTTGGAACCAAGGTCAAGACACTCAGAAGGAGGTATTGGTCTCAGTGTTTGTGGCCCAAAATATCTGTTTGGCAGAAAACCAGAACTGGTGCTAAGAGAGAAGTTGAACTTGAAAAACCTGATGTATTGATGTATGATTTTTATAACAAGTGGTGTGAGGCTGCATGCTGGTTTATATTTAGCCTTGGTTGAAATATCATGCTAGTCTGGTGCTTTGTTTAAACACTGAACTGGAAATCTAAATTGAGTTAAAAGCCTTGAATTCCTGTAACTCTCTCACTGTCCTTATTTTTGGGCTTATGGAGTTTTCTAGACTTTTGTGGTCAATTTGACCACATCACGCCAGCGTTTTGAACTAAGATCATCTTATGTTGAGAGAGTGAGGAGTTAGATAAGATTACATGTGATCTTTTGTAATAAAGATGCACCAATAGTATCAACTGTTGGTTTGAAATCAACCTGAAACTAAAAAATAAGTTGTTTTTTTCTTTTTCAAGTCTGTGAATGTACCATTGCCAAGCAACAATAAAAGAACAAATCCAAGTGCTTATTCATGCATGACAGATCTTCCACGTGGAAGGTTTGAACTTCCACACTCACATTTTTCTAGTTAATCAGAATACTAGTGAAAAATCTCAGTCATCAGTCATGGTAAGCCTAATGGGTTCAAATGAAAGCAACTGGACTTCTTTGGTTCCTTGAAAATGTTTCGCTTTGAGAAGTGACGAGAAGTACAACATCATCAAGGTACCAAAGAAGTCTAGTTGCCTTTTTTGAATTCATTAGGATTAGTTAATTAGGAATTAGAAACAAATATTCTGTTAATTGTAGCTTTCTGAGCAAATCTGTACTCAGCAGGTTAGAGTTGTATAAGAATCTGAAACCTATATCAGCCCTCAAAACCAGAATTGGTGCATTTGTTTTGGAATGATAGCAAGATCTTGTACAATCTGTTGGTGGTTGGAGTGTGTGTAACGTGGAGCTACTACTATGACACCAACATTTTGGCCAATATCTGTAGAACTGACTGAGTTATACCCATTTTTTACTTTTCCAAGAGCAGTTAGCTGGTGCAGCCATTTAAAGTTGGATTGACTCCAAAAGTTAACATGTAGTAGATGTACATCCAGTAATTACTTTCTGAGAGTCTTTAGTAACGCTAAAAACAAACGTTAATTCTTTCGTGAAACTGACGTTCGTCTTTTTTAATCTCTGTTTAAGATGGTGCTTATTCAACCGTTAGTCACAAAACCCACTTATTCTGATCACTTATAAAACATCCCTAAGTGCAGTTTAATAGATCAAACTGATGAGATGGCCAACGTGTAATTTCTGCCATCAGTTTAACAGTGATGGTTCCTAAAAGGGAAATGACATTTGGTGTAATTGTAGAGAACAGTAGAGGCTGACTGTGCTTGAACTTAATGTTCCACTTTAGCCTCGCCTCAGGCCGCTGCTTGTCCTGTCCGGTTGTTTGTGTCATGCGCTTCACACTCAACTACAAATGCATTACGTGGAAGTAACATCTCAATTATGTCCTCTTCCACTCTGCCTCTTAGTAGCGTAGCAGCTGCTGAAACAGTAACTTCACCAGACCTCTTTGTTATCCAGACTTAATGAGGATGTGCTAAAAGAAAAGCAGCTGAGTCAGCATTCTCTGTTTGCAGGCTAATAGCACTGGTGTATATAAATAAGCATAACGTATTATTACAATGGAAAAAACTTCACTATTCTTGTTTTTTTTATTTATTACAGAAACAGTATAAAATGACCAGTTTTTGAAACACAGCAGATTGTTAGAAAATGTCTAAAAATGCCAAATGAAAGTGCTGCCAAACCACCATGAAGCACACACTAACACGCCTGTTGGCTCAGACATTCAAACGTATTTCACACATCCTTCCTACAGTGTGTCAAAGCCCCACTTTCACAACTGTTTTAATAAACTTTGCTTCAGTGTCTGAGTCATTTCAAGCTGTTCATGCCTCCGTTCTGTGACTACGATGTAGCTTCCTGTCATCAGAATGTGAATGGCTGTCATGTAAAGCACTTTGTAGTCCATGACTTAGAAAAACGCTGTACAAAAAGGCAGTATTATTATGTAGCTTAGATCAAACTGTGATTATTTTTTTTATATTGGCAAACAATTCAATAAGAATACAGGGAGAAAGTAAGTTTCTGTAGTAAAAGCAAGTGTTCAAGTTTAGTGGTGTTTACGTTGTTGAGTGAGTTAGTGAGCTTTACCATCATTTTGTGCCTCATCTAAAAAAAAAATCTGAAAAATGATCTCATTCTTGAAAGTGGTAACTGAATCCTGCTGATGTATTTCTTGCATGATTCATCATTATCCTTCAAAAAAGTTGTAACAGATCTTCATTTACAAGAGATAATGTAATCCAAAGGGGGAGCCTTACCACTAAAAAGAGTTATGTTCAGAGTTGTCAGGATCCGTCTTGAATGATGAAATGACTGTTTTCCCTATTCACTGGTAATGTGTGAGCGCCTGTGCTTTTGCAGGTGTTGTTTCTATGTGTAGCTGGTGGGCAGTGTTTCTGACTCATCCTGGCTTTTTGTGTTGCAGATACAAGCGAGTCTTCTCAGTGGGGACTCATGGCATTACCACTTACAACCCTACCACACTAGAAGTAACAAATCAGGTCAGTACACACAAAATATAATATATGTGCATAATGTTCCTGCTAATGCAGGACTTTAAGCCAGAATTTTGCTGTTGGCAACAAATTGTAAACAGCATTTGTGATGGAATTTCCAACATATCTTGACATTTTTGTGAGGGTTCTCAATTTCCTTGCCTAAGTTGCAGGACGTTGCTCTTGTGCCACTGGATTAAAAAACATTTTTTTAAAAAAAACTTGCAAGATAAATTTCTTCTTCAAGGAGTAATTACAGTCTGGAACCTGATTAGAACTCTTCTCAATTTAGTTTCCTTAGGTCAGAAAGAGCAAGAAATATGAGATGACTTGGAAGAGATTGGTGACTCAATTGGAAAAACAAAAAACAAAACGAGGATTAACTGTGAACAAATTGAGACACAATTAAGACTTTTTGACTACTTTGCAGTAAGAAATTTTGCACGACTGTCACAAGTTGTTTGCAATTTCTTCATATGGCCCACGTGACCTGGTCACGTATAGAACTTTGCTCTAGAGCAGAGGTCACAAACAGGCGGACCGCTGTCCAGATCTGGACCCAGAGCCAGTTCTATCCAGACCACGCACCAAATCCAGGATCCAGTCCTCGGGTTCACTGCTACCTCAGCACCCAGCACACCCCTTCCTCTAGACTGAGGACCGGGTTCGGAACTCAGTCCAGGGGGAGGACGCGAGGCCGGATGCTGAGCAGGTCGCGCACCTTTAGCAACCCCTTGGTTAAGTCTGCTGCTGTATACAGGCAAGCAGCACGCCACACAACCCCCCTTACTCCAGACCGATTACTGGGTCGTGGATGCTGATCTGGTCCTTTGGCATATTTAGTTCTAGAGGGTCGTATGTACCAATTCAGTGGGTTTCCAGCAGAAAAATCTGCTTTTTTTTTGCAATTTTGTCTCTAACTCATCACACTGTCACAGCGTAGTGAGAAAAATACTTTATACTGATTAGAAAAGGACAAAAAAATGATAATTTGATTGTGTTTGTTTTTATAAAATGCTGTAAAAACATTTATATACACTTCTATTAGTATAACGTCTTCTGTAAAAATCATATCAACTCCTCCACTCTTTTTTTCCCTACTGAGTAAATAAACATTATTTACTTTTAAAAACAGATGACTTCATTCACACTAAAACCTCCCCCCCCCCCCCCCCCCCCCCCCCC
>SSNR01000004.1:4871426-5049326 GCA_006937965.1 Callopanchax toddi
CCCCCCCCCCCCCCCCCCCCAACTTTGTTAATTTGTGTCGTTTGCTTTCCCTTTTGCCAGTGGCCTTATGGAGACATCTGTGGGATCGGTCCCGTAGGAAAAGGTCAGGGCACAGAATTCAGCCTCACATTCCGCAAAGGCAGCGGCAAGAAGTCAGAAACGCTCAAGTTCTCTACAGAACACCGGACGGAGCTGCTCACGGAAGCACTGGTCAGAAAAAAAATCCTCTCAGCTGCACCTCCTTCAGCAGCATTCACCTCATGCACATCATTCTAAACCATCTGAGGTTATCTACATGTTCTAAGTGTCTCATGTCTGCAGAACTAGCGGTGGAGTTTAAAATAAAATCATTCAATACACAAATCAATTATATCTTTGATTTATTTTAAATGTGCAATACAAATACAAGTTGGCAGATGACTTGTTCTGAGGAAATTAGGTCAGTTTGATTGTTTTAAAACCTCAAGGTTGGATGTTTCATAAAAGTAGATGGTTTTAAAATCTTTTATTGTTATTACATAGAAACGATTCAAAACATGACTGGACTTTTATTGTTTCATCTTTGTGTATTATTTACAGAGATTCAGAACAGAGTTTTCAGAGGGGAAGATAACTGGAAGGGTAAGTACTAAAATGTGTATAAATGTAGAAAATGGTTATATGTTTGTATACAGTCAAAAGCAGGCTTTTTAAAGAATTAAATCAATTTTCTGGTCCTTACAAGGTCTTAAAATGAGGTAAGTTGAGCAGCATATTCATAATATGACATTTTACACTGTGCTGCTTATTGATTTGAAACTAAGCTAAAATGTAGAAACAATGTTTAGAAAAACCAAGTAAACCTTTAGTAAAAACACAGGAGGATGAAGAAGTAGTATAGAAGTATAAGCATCTCTATAAAAGTTTTGCCACTTTTTGTCTGTAGCACTAGTGTGTGTAAGCGCAATGTTAGCAAAGAAACACATCGGCATTGTTCTCAGAAAATCAATAGTTTATTGCTGCCAGTCAATTTGAGGACGAGTCAGACTTGAATTTCTTGTTTGTAACCAACTTTCTACAGGAGTGGACATCCCAGCAAGTTCACCCTGAGGTCAGATCATTCTTGAGGTTGTAGCAAAAAAACCCAAGAGTTCTATTTACATACCAGAGTTAGCATTATCATGTTAAATATTACATGATGTACAATAGATAAAGACCATACAGGTATGGCTTGTTTGGAAGGATTGCCAGGAGAAAGCTGCATCTGTCTAAAAATAGCAGTTGCTCGGTCTTTTTAGACAGATTAGTAGTAGTGTGTATGTGGATGGGTGATGATTGGGGCTTTGCTCAGCAGCTGAAAGACATGGGCAATTTGAAGTTGAGTCAGACTTGAACTTCTCTGAATACAAAAGTGTTTCAGGGTCTATCCAACATCTGGAAATGAGCTGAAATGGAGTCATAGAATGGAGCAATTAATTCCAATTTATACTGAGCAAAAGGTTATTACAAGCTTTTGAGTCAAAGTTGTCATAAACTCTTTTTTTGTTAAATAAGGTATAATTCAGCTGAGATTGTATTTTCCTAATTTATAGACTCATTAAGAACCAGATTATTAATATTTGCGTGTCCTTAGTTTGTTCTAAATGTCTGTTTCACAGCGTTACAACTGCTTCAAGCATCACTGGAGCGACACACGGAAGCCTGTGAGTTTAGAGGTGACGCCTGGCGGCATCGACCAGATCGACCCCCACACTAACCGGGTCGTGTGTTCCTATGACTACCGGAACATCGAGGGCTTTGTCGAGGTCTCTGATTACCAGGGAGGGTTTTGCATCCTCTACGGTGGCTTCAGCAGGCTAGTACGTATCTATGAATTTGTGTGTTTATGTGCATGTGCAACTTTCTTTTACAAAATTAACATTTTTATCGCCTCTGTTTCTTAGCACCTGTTTGCCTCTGAGCATCGAGATGAAATCATCCGCAGCGCTATAGAGCATGCTGGAAACTTCATCGGCATCATGCTACGCCTGAGGAAGGAGGCTCTGTCGTTTGAAGGTTTCGTAACGGACCGGTTAGGAAAATACAGCTCCGACGAGAGCATCACTTCTCTGGCTGAGTTCGTGGTGCAGAAGATCACTACTCGACACCCGGTCAGAACACTCTCCATTTCTTAGTTCTTCTCTGCTTTAGGTTCTTTAGATACATCTGGATTCTTTTTCTGATTGAAGATGTGCAACAATTAGAATTTGACAGTTTAATTTTTTTTATAGTTTTAGATGAAATTAGGTTTTATTAGATCTTATTAACTCGTTTGTGATTCATCACTTGGTTTTTAGTTTATTAGCCTTACCTTTTATAGATCAGAATGTAGTGGTTAACATAAAGATGAAACTCAACTGAGATTAATGTATATTTTCTAGCACCGTCATCTCAAGTTTTTTAATTTATAGAATTTGGTTTTTCTACAGTTTAATTCTTGCACATTAGACCTTTCTGAAAATTGTTTAATCCTCAAAACAATTTGACCATGTTTCATTTAGTTTTAATTGATTAAAAACTCATCTTGCATTCCTTCAGAATTTGTTTTGTCGATCTTTCCATCCTGATGCACACAGATGATGCACAGCTGAATCATTTGGCACATTTTTAGTTTTTTTTCTTTTATGTACTTAGGGCTTCTCAAATGTGCAAAGTGAAAGCCTGACTGTAAATTACAAACTTTACTGCAAGCAAGAATAAAACCTTAAACAGGGACGTGTTTATTTGTTAAACTTAATTTACCTCATGCCTTTTTTCACACTGGATATTCAAAAGTTCCAGAAATCTTCAGAAACTTGCAAAGTTTCTTAAGCTCACATTATGTCCACGTTTACATGATTTAAATGTCTACACTCCAGGTGTGGATTTCCAGGAGATGCAGTGCCTCTTTGTTTTCATAATGCTGAACAGTGTTATGTTTAATGTAAAAAAAACTAAAAATACTTTTGATGCTAAGGGTATTTTATATGCTAAGAATTGCATAAAGGTACATCCTAATTGTGCTTTTGCTTTTTCAGCATAAAACGATGTAATCAGAGTCAGCTGTTTAACCTTTAATAATTGATGTTTTGTATTTTACTTATGATTATCATCCTGATCTTGGTGCGTTCTTCTTCCAGGAGCCAGTAAAGCGAATCCTCGCCCTCACAGAAACCTGTCTAGTGGAGAGGGACCCAGCTTCGTACAACATTGTCACAATCAAACCCTTCGGAGAGGTGAGCTATAACTAATAAAATCAGAACAGCATCAGGCGTTTTCGTCCTAAATATTATTTGAACCACTTGTATTTGTAATTTAACCTCTTTTGTTGTTTTGTCTCATCCTTTCCCAGGTGTTTGCTCTCATCTGTGATGTAGACAACCCTCAGTTGTTTACAATGGAATTCATCCGAGGCCAAATCAGGAAGTACTCCTCCACTGAAAGGTACACAAGTATAAATCTTTTCTTTGTTTGCGTTCTCTTTACAGCTGAGTTTTTCGTGGTTTTTTTTTTATCATTTACCATATTTTAAAGTTTTAAATTTGCTGGTGACACGTCATCCATTGGGTGCAGTTAGCTGAATTTGTTTCTGTGCGTTTGCAGGGACTCCCTGTTAGCCAGCCTGCTGGATGGAGTCCGAGCATCAGGTAACAGGGATGTATGTGTCAAGATGGCCCCCACGCAGAGAGGACAAAGGTGGGGTTTACTGAGCATGCCTGTTGATGAAGAGGTGGAGAGTTTGCATCTCCGATTCCTGGCAGCACCTCCTAGTGAGTTTAAGACTTTCCTTTTATCAGATTAGTGGTCATACTGGTTTATGTTGATGTTATTTCACTAGACCTGCATTTCTAAGCTAAAGTCCCAAGTCATCTTTTAAATTTCTTGTACCTAACATGGAAAAAATGAAATGGAAGCAAAGATTTTATTAAAGCATGCTCATATATGAATATACGTAGCATATGAGGCAAAAAGTGAGTTTGATCCACACTAATGAACTTTAAAGTTTTGGGTTTGATTACCTTTATTTTTCTACACAAACTGAAGTATCTCACTGGGGCTCTCTGGTGACAGTGAACAGTAATAATGAAGGAGTTTCCAAACATTCTTTGAGGTTTCTTGAGTTTCCTCATGGGAGACGCAGAGCCTCCTGCTTGTGTCGAAATGTAAACTTTGAACATTTAAAGCATTGCAGATGTTGGTAACCCATCCTGAATCCTTCTTATTTAGTTCCGTTAGATTTGATAGTGTTTTGTGTTTCCTTAAGAACAAATAAAATCTCTTTAGACGTTGGCTGCCTTTTGATTTTGTTCTGCCAAAATAATTTAATACTTTTTCAGTAATCTTGAGGTTTGGCCTCTGTAAAGGTCAATATGTGATTGTTGTGTGTTTTATGGATCAATGTGCTTTTATTGTATTAAAACCAAGATTTTAATCCACTCAGTATCCCACTAGAGAGATAATCAGAAATTATACACAGTTATAATGTTTCAAATGATAGATAAGCGTAGAGCCCATGTCTAATTAACATCTTGCATCACATTTTTTAATAGTTCTTTCCCTTTTGCTTTGCATAGGTGGAAACTTTGCAGACGCGGTGTTCCGATTCAACGCAAACATATCCTACAGCGGAGTGTTGCATGCTGTGACCCAAGACGTGAGTGTGTTTTTAAATTCATCTGATCGATTTGATCTGCAGTCAATTCTGATGCCCCCTTTTTTATTTTTTTTATTTAGGGTCTATTCTCAGAGAACAAAGAGAAGCTCATCAACAACGCCATCCTGTCTCTTTTATCACAAGAAGGCGAGCTGCCAGCTTCTAACGCTGAGCTGGAAAGCCATTTTCAGGCCATTCGGCGCTTGGTGGCTTCCAAGGCTGGTTTCCAGGCCTTCACCCAGCTGCCCAAGTAAGTCAGACTAGAGAACATGCTCTACTGCTTTAATAAAGTCTAGTTTTTTGAGCTGCTGGTAACAGGCATGCTCTGTCATTCCAAGGTCTGGTCATGGGTCTGGACTCACAGATGCAACGTAAATATGAATCCATGCATCTCAGTCTGCCCTTTGTCTGTCTCCTCCTTCATCTGCTTCAGCTATCACCTCTTTTATCTTTGTGCTGCTTTCATCTCAGGCTTTAAAGCAGGCACATCAGAAGTCGGGTTACATCGCTTCACTTTAACTGTCTGCTTCCATTTAGTCTCGGCTTTCAGCATTTTATCTTTTGTGCTTTCATTTCACTTTTCATTCAGCGTTTCTGTTTCTGTTCAAGCGCCCACAGTCCTTCAGGGTCACTGAGATGTATGAGAGGATCTGTTATTTACTATTTATTCCTTGTAGTTTGTGAAGCTAATGAGTCTAAATTGGTTTTCCTGAAGGATTCATTGCACGTGTAGCTTGCTGTTTCTCCTGCAGAATCAACTTGAAACACTTTTAAAATATAAACTTTGATGATCAATAAAAAAAGGAAACATCAAGTCACTTTTGAAGCAATGAATTATTTGTGTATCCAACCCCAGACCTCCTTTTATGTTTGCCTTTTTTTCTTTGCTGCCATCTTAACACCAAGGTCATATTTTGTGTGTATTTTAAGTCTTTATATTGGTGTGTTTTAGGTTTAGGGAAAAACTAGGAGTAAAAACGGTCAAAGCTTTAAAAAGGAACAACAACAGTGTGACTCATGCTGCTATAGACACACTGTGTGCTCTTATGTGTGTAAGTATCAACTAAATTATCATGAATTAATCTCATTTTACTGTGAATCGTTCTGTTTTTTGAGTGAAGTTCTTCCTTTTTCTTCTTTCCAGCCGATGCACGATGATTACGACCTGAGACAAGAGCAGCTGAACAAAGCCTCTCTTCTGTCTTCCAAGAAGTTTCTAGAAAACCTTCTTGAAAAATTCATTACTAATGTGGTACATTTTGTTTTACTGTCAGAAAGCAGTCAAGTCAAATTTGTTTGGAAAACGTCCTTTTAATTTTTGGTTAATTGTTTTCATCTGATTGTTTTCCAGGATCATGGAACAGGAGCTTTGGTCATCAGCTCCTTGTTAGACTTCTTGACTTTTGCCCTCTGCGCGCCCTACAGTGAAACCACTGATGGGCAGCAGTTTGACATGCTGCTGGAGATGGCCGCCTCCAATGGACGGACATTATTCAAACTATTCCAGGTAAGGTTGTTGGGTTATTCGTGATTACATATCATAGATCTTGACAGCGGTTGCAGTGATTTGATTCATCTTGTCCTTATCTTTAGCATCCCTCTATGGCTATAGTGAAGGGAGCAGGTCTGGTGATGAAAGCCATTATTGAGGTTTGTGTTTCTGGACACACAAGCTCTCACAAGAACTTCGAAGCTTCTGATCTGTGATGGAAATCAACTGAGCTTTGTTTACATTCAGGAAGGAGACAAGGAAATAGCCACTAAGATGCAGGAGCTGGCTCTGAGTGAAGGGGCTCTGCCAAGACATCTCCACACATCTCTGTTCACCATCAGCGCCGACCAGCGGATGCTCACCAACAGGTCCAACTGCAATAAATACATCTGCTTTTAGACCATTAGAAAGTTATCTGAAAATCCACTGGTAGGACTTTGGACATGACTGAAGCCAGTATGGTACTGGGCTGGGATGCAAAATTTCCTTTCATTTGGAATAACTCTGAATTGACACACATGACATTTTGCAGCTAGTTTTTTAATAAGACCATCTTAATTTATTTACAGTTTTAGACATTTTAGGAACTCCTTTGTGAAGGCTGTTTAGAATGTGTTGCCAACAGTCACAGCCCAGTGAGATACTGGCTGTAAGTGTTTCCCCCTCATTAATAAAGACATTATTTTATTGTGAAGACATGCAGTATTTAGTAAAGGTTAGAGACAACTCAGCTGATGTCTGATGTTTTTGTATCAGGCAACTGAGTCGTCACCTGGTGGGACTGTGGACAGCAGAGAACCCTGTGGCCATGAACCTTCTAAAGAGGATTCTGGTGAGCTTTTCTACCAGCTGAAACAGATGTTTGATGCCTCTCCAACACTCACGTCAGAAGCTCTTATTATAATTAGGGATGGGGTGGATCCGATCCCTGATCGGGATCGGGTTCCGATCCAGACTTATCCATGGATCAGAAATTTCCGATCCAGGTCTGTGCCCCGCTGAGACACAGAGATGACGCGCCTCCTTTCAGGACCCTGCTGCAGTTTACATGTAGCAGCTAGCAGGTTAGCCCTGAGCAGCGGTGAACTTTTTTCACACATGTCCGCAGCGTGGAAATATTTAACGGTAGAAACTCTGCAAAGCAAGACGGCAACCTGCAATGTTTGCAAAGCCGCTGTTCTGAAATGAGGACACTCGGTTCAGCGACCTCCAACGTAATCCCAGCTGTCACCGCTTTAAAACTCCTGTTAGCCGAGGAGAACCGTACTGACCGCAGCATCAAAACAATAAAAAAACACGCTTCTGCAAGCTGTCAGCAGGAGATCTAGCAGCATCAAAAGTGAATCCCTCTCCACTGTTGCCACTTTACTTGATGCTCTGTACAGTAACTCTGGTAAATAAACACAGAAGTAGCTTATTTAATGCTATTATAATCCTCTACTCTCTTAAAGTGATAATATGCAACTTTTTCATATTTTTAAATCTTTTCCTTGAGCCAGTCTGTGCTAATATAACCCTTTACAGAGTTAATGAAAAGTCACTTAGCGCCATCTGGTGATTAGATCCGGAATACCATGATTGCAAGATCTCCGTCGCCGTCCCGGTACCCAGGAAGTCACGTGTCTCACGAGGGTTAGGCTAACCCAAAGTGGCTAGCTGTTATGCTAGCACTGGAGTGTTTTTAGCTCATGATTCCTGATTTTTTTCAATCTCTCCCTGCTTGAACACAGCTGATTTCTTTGAAAGAGTAAATAACCGCTCCTGTAGAAAGCTATGAAGGCTGAGGAGACATTTCAACAGGTAGATATTGGCGTTTAGAAGCTGAAACGATCTGGTAACTTTTTAATGCAGTGATTTAAAACGGACACCAGAGGGCGCCCAAAACAAGCAAAACTGCATATTATCACTTTAAAAACAACTCCTGTTGTAGTTCTCAGTGCTTTATTACTAAACAGACCGCTGTTGGTCAAAGTCAGACCTAAACAAAGCAAAACTGGTCAAAATAAAACAGAAAATCACTTCACTTCCTCCTCTCTCCTCTCGTGCTGATGTGACGTTCATGAACGAGTCGAATCTTTTGAACAGCTCTTCACTGTGAACAAGGAGAACCAAGTCCTTGTAAACAATAGTTCATTTTTTTTGTATTAACTGTGGCGTTTGAGGCCAGGAGGCAATATTCAATCACACCAAGTAGCTGGCTGAAACAGAACAGCTCTATTTAAAACAACATCAATGAGCAGAGCAACGTGAACCCATCAGTTCTGAGAAGCTAATTAGCAATGCACACATGGGCGCCGCAACAAAGAGTGTTCCCAAACATAGTTCACATGACATTTCTTTTTTAAAATATTGCAAAAAACCGCTAAAGAGCCAGTTTTTTTAACAGCTCTTTGGGGTGAATGGCTCCCTTCAAAGAGCCATAAATCCCATCACTAGTGTGTATGCGTGCAGATCAGGTCTTCTTGCAGCAGCATTAGATACATTTGAGATATTATAGCAAATAGAGCTCTGGTATTGGAATAGTATCGGTATCGGCAGATATCCAAATTCAGATATCGGATCGGAAGTGAAAAAATGTGGATCAGTGCATCCCTAATTATGATGATGGTTTTTTTGGGGGTGGTAGTGGGGTTAAAGTACATTGTTTACATCTCTTGTGAATTTAAAGTCCTTGTTTTCCTTTATGCTTCCAGCCAACAGGTTTGTTGGCGTACTTGGACAGTCCTGATCCAGTTCCAGAAAAAGATGTGGACAGAATGCACATTCGTGACAACTTGAAACTCGCATCGGTATTTGAACAAACATCTGTACATTTTTGTAGAGTGGATTCATAAAAATGTATTTACCAATTTCCTCCTTGAATATTTGTCGTTGGTCCCTGTAGGACCAGCTGAGTCGCAACAAGGTCCCTGAGTGGCAGCGGATTGCAGGTAAAGCAGCCAAAGAGGTGGAGAAGTTTGCCAAGGAGAAAGCTGATCTGGTGCTGATGCACTGGAGAGATAAGATGGGCATTGCTCAGAAGGAGGTGAGGATTTCTAGTTTTTATGTGGGAGCTCTGATTTACTTGTCTTTTAAACAAATCACTGCTTTTGCTGCTGAATTTGTTTGCTGAGGTCTAACTGTTGCTCCTCCAGCGCAAAAGCTTAAACTTTGTTGAGTTGTTGCTGGTTTGCATGGAAAGCGGTCTGCTCTGGCTGATCATTTCAGAGGCAGTTGATTTTTATTCTTTACATGTGTACTTGAATTTGCCTTCTTTTATGGCTTTGTAAAAGTTTTTTCTTGTACGGTGCAGTACTTTGTGTTCAGGTGCAAACCGTCATCAGCGTGTTTTAAATTTTATAGTTTTGCTTTGTCCTGAGGCAAACTTCAAATTTGTAGTTTTTGATCATTTTTGCAAAAAAATTAAGAATTTTAATTTGAGCTTTGTTGTTTCTGCAAATTGAATCAATCTATTGGTATTTTGCATGAAATCCTGATTTCACATGCATGTTCTCTGCCTGCTTTTCTTTTCAATGACTCGACATCTGTAGCCACCAAACCTTTGATTTGTTTTGATTTCTTGAATGTTCCTTTTGCTCTAATCTCAAGCTGTGTGTTTGTTAGCAAATTGTAGTAAAATAATAGAAAATATTTAGTAGTTGGATGTTTCTGTATTCACATTCCCTTGATGTGATTCACCTGTTTGATCTGAGGAACAATAATCTCTCTGTCTCTGCCCCACTCTCCCCTTGTCTGGTGTCTCTGCTGTTAAACTATGCAGCAGGACAGAAACAGCTTGGTAAGTAGGACTAACCAATGGGATTCATTCATTTAAAACATTTGTTTTTCCTCAAACCATTTTCCTTCTTCGTGTCACATCTTCGGTGTCATTTTCTTTCTTCTCTGACTATCGTTTAGCCTCCATGTTTTACACTTCACCCAAATCAGAGTTTGATTCAAGGAAGCATCAGTAACTGAGCTGGATGTTTATAACCTTCAGATGCAGCCTGAAGTGCTTTGGTTGTCAGTGAATAAATAACTATGTGCAGCCTGAGAGGTCGACTGTAAGCAGACGGATCAGAGCAGCAGGAGTTTTCTTCTGCAGAATTATTTTATTAGACCTGCTAGTTTTTGATGATGCAAGAAGTTTTGATGCTTAAACCACCTGGGCTGTGAAATCAGCATGCCTAAGGAGCAGCAGCATATTTGTTTTGTTAGACAAATTATTACTCAGATACTTGTTTTTTTATTATTTTAGAGATGCACAGTAACAGGCGTTTATCAAAAACAGTGCAAAGCAGATTTAAGTTCCTCTCTTGGTTTATCTCTCATTCACATAACTTTTTTGGGGTGTGTTGTTTGTTTTTTCAAATACTAACAGAATTTTATTATCTCAAAGTGTTCTTGTTTGTGTTCTCATGTTTTCCACTGAAGCCATCAGTTTCATTTCTGGTGTTTTGCTTTTTCTTAAAGTTTGGTCATGTTGTGGTCATTTTAACTTTATGTCGTAATCTGAAAAGGGATGAAAGTGAGAACAAAAAATGGGAACAAAGCTGATGGTGATGAGCTTTATTTAAAAGGTTTTGTTTTGTTGTTTGGTTTCAGAATCCAAACCAAAAACCCGTCATCCTGAGAAAGAGAAGGCAGAGGATTAAGATTGAATCAAACTGGGAGCTTTTTTATTACAGGTACATTAAAAAATTCAACTTAAACTTCTGATACTTCAAATAATATTTTATGTAAAAGAAATAAATATTTACCACCTTAACTATTTTATTCTATGATATATGATAAATTATCAGCTTTTACAGTTCATTCATTAAATAAATTAGTCATTCTTAGTTATTAAAACAGAAATGTAAATAATATTTTTTCATTCTGCTTTTCTGCTCTATTTTGACAGATTTCAGCTCGACCACGCACGCTCCAACCTCATCTGGAACCTCAAAACGAGGGAGGAGCTGCGGGACGCTCTGGAGGGAGAGATGCGTGCTTTCAACGTGGACCGTGAGCTCGGCAACGCCACCGTCATCTCCTGGAACCACCAGGAATTTGAGGTTTGGTCTCACTTCAACCATGCGTTAGTTTTGATGAATGTCACCGAGGCAGACAGGTCTGATTCCAACACAGATTGGTGTTTAATTAATTTTCTTGCAGGTGAAATACGAGTGCCTTTCTGAAGAGATCAAAATAGGGGATTATTACCTGCGTCTGCTACTGGAGGAGGATGAGAATGAAGAATCGAGTGCCATTAAGAGATCGTAAGATTAACACCCAGAAACACCAGCTTTTTTTTTTTACCCAGATCATTAACAGATGATTCCTCCTCCTCTGTGCTCGTAGATATGAGTTCTTCAATGAGCTCTACCATCGCTTTCTGCTCACACCCAAAGTTACGATGAAGTGTCTCTGCCTTCAAGCGCTTGCGATCGTTTATGGCAAGTGCTCCGAGGAGATTGGTCCCTTCACAGACACTAAATACATAGTGGGCATGCTGGACCGGGTATGTGCAGGCAAGCTGTGAATGCAAGGGATTACACAGATTTTGTTTCTGTCAATAAATCCTAAAACCTACACTATGTTTGTGTTACAGTGTACAGACAAGCTGGAAAGGGACAGACTCATCCTCTTCCTCAACAAACTCATTCTTAATAAGGTAAGCTATAAAATGAAAGAGAAAAAAGTGCATAGCGCTGTTATCTAAACCACATTTCTTTTCACTCTTGTGGGTTTTTGTGCAGAAAAATGTGAAAGACATGATGGACTCAAACGGAGTTCGTATCTTGGTGGATTTGCTGACTTTGGCCCATCTGCATACCAGCAGAGCTACTGTACCTCTTCAGGTAAAATCTATAGTCTTTATGTGACTGTGAATCAAATACCAGAATATAATTATCTATCTGTATGAGCCTAAATCCATTGATGTTTTTTTGTTATGTGTGTGAACCTTTTATGAAGACAGTCAGGTAATCGATAGAATTTGTTTCTTACCCAGAAAACTTTATTTTTTTCTAAAAAAGTTACCCTTTATTTGTCCAAGAGATGTGAGGTATGAAGACTGACAGTCTTAGAATTAGCTTGAAGGTGAGTGAGCTAATTATCAGGAGGCGTTCTACATCCTCAACGCTGGGAATAGAGGTCCAACAAATTACTGTGCATAAAAAATGAAAAAAGACCCAAACTATGTTGCAAATACTGTGAATAATGGATGCATATTATCACAGGACAGTTGAATCTGCTTTGAAAGTTGTAGTGATTTAGTTTGACATTTTTCCAATCCTGTATGCTGTTTGATCATGTCTCAGAGGCATCCTGTTTTAACTGTCAGCTGTTTTGATTCCACTTTGTGTAAAAACTGTTTCTGATGCACTTTCTTATTGTAGACTTTCAGTAAATCCAGTAAATGCTAATCTAATTTTGAACACCTCCTATCTCTGGCCCTTTATGGGACCGAGGACCTCCGGTTGGGAGCCACCTCTTTGTGTCTGCAGTGTCAAACTGAAGTCCTCTTTTTCCGCAGAGCAACGTGCTGGAGGCATCCCCAGACATGAAGAGGGAGGGTGAGAAAGAGTGGTACTTTGGGAATGCAGACAAAGAAAGAAGAGGACCTTTCAGTTTTGAGGAGGTATGAAATAATTTTAAAACAACAAATTTCTGCCATTTTTTTGTAAAATAGCCTACGAAATGCTAATGTTCTAAATGAAAGCTGCTCAGTTAATGCCATGCATTTGTGAATTTTACTTTCTGATTTCTCATCATGCCTGTGCTTGTACAGCTGAGTGCAGACACCAAACATAATTTGATGCCATCTGCATGAATTATTTTGTTGTTTCTTATGTTTCTGGGGTTTTTTTTCTGTGTGCAGATGCAGGAGTTTTGGAACGCAGGTGTCCTAACGGCAAAGACGCGCTGCTGGGCTCAAGGGATGGATGGGTGGCGCCCCCTACAGGCCATTCCCCAGCTGAAGTGGTGCCTGCTGGCATCAGGGCAGCCGGTGATGAATGAGTCTGATCTGGCTACGATGGTCCTCAACATGCTCATCACCATGTGCTCCTACTACCCCAGCAGGTGGACGCCTCCACTCATCTGTTATGTTTTCATTTAGTTTTGTAGTTAGTGTTTGTTCAGTGAGTATGTTTTTGTTTGGTGTTATGAGTTAATGAAAGCATTTTTTTTTTACTTTACACACAGGGATCAAGATAATGCAATCATCAGACCTTTACCTAAAATCAAGAGGATGATCAGCGATAATGCCTGTCTCCCACACATCGTTCAGGTAAGTGTACAGTTACGTTTCTTTGTGTTATTGAAATCTGTCATACAATGCTGGTTAGATGGATAAAGTTTTGTAGCTCTCAGTGATTTCCTTTGTTTTTCCGTGTCTCTTTCAGTTGCTGTTAACCTTTGACCCCATTCTGGTGGAAAAGGTTGCCAATCTGTTGTTCCTGGTGATGCAGGACAACCCCAATCTGCAGCGCCTCTATCTGACGGGAGTCTTCTTCTTCATCATGATGTACACAGGCTCCAACGTGCTTCCTGTAGCGAGGTGAACACTCACGAGCAGTGATGTCGGCATTGTGTTAAGTACTATACAGTGGAGAGAGGTTTAAACTCAGGGTAAGATCAGGGGAGTCCAAATTTTTCAAGACAAAGGCCAATATCTTCAAGTTGAAAGTCTTCACAAGCCTCAAAATTTTCATTTTTATTTTTAAAAAGTAAAAACAGGTTTATAGTGATAATGTTTAATTTGTACTGCTTAAAAAAATAGACATAAAAGTGTCTCTTTGTCTTAGAAACAGAAAAGCATCACATTTCCTGGATTTGATTGGTCGGTTGTTTTCTAGTTTGTTGAAAATAAATTCTAATCCGTCAGCAATAAGAACAGGATCTGGGTCACTCCTTCAGTCATGCTGCTGGGTTTAGTCAGGTTTTATGAACGGAGCTCACAAATCTGCTTTTTAGTAAAAGTCGGTGAGGATTTGTGGTTCTGTTCACCAGGAAATTAAATTAAAAGAAAAAACCTGGTTAGCAAAAGACTAATACTTTGGATTGGACTGAAACTTTTACATTTTAAAAATACTTTAACTTATATGTATTTTGTGTTTGGCCTCATTTAGTAAAAATCTGTTTAAAAAAAAAATTAAGAAAATAATACAATTTCTTGTATTTTTGAAATGCTGTTGAGGGCTTCATAAAATCACTCAGAGGGCCACAAGTGGCCCTTAGACCACACTTGGCATGCCTGGATTAAATGCATACATTTACACAATTTTCAAGAGAATAGTGGAAACTTTTAAAAATAAATTCTTAATAGAATCAAATGAAGACGATTACTGAGATTAACTCGGATTTCTGAGGAGAAAAGCAAAAACTCTGAGATTGAAGTATTAGATATTCTGTAAATTAGAGATAAACCTGATTTTAGACCCCTCCCTTCCCCTCTTCCACCTTTACCACATACACCTTAGAAAGTATGCAGATGTTCAAATGGACAACTGGACCTCTTTGGTTTCTTGAAGACGTTTCGCTTCTCGTTCGAGGAGCTTTGTCATTTCTGCTCCTCAGGTGAGAAGCAAAACGTCTTCAGTGAACCAAAGAAGTCCAGTTGCCTTTATTTGAACCTTTTCAATTTTATAATGACCTGGATGACTGAGAACCTCCACCAGCACATGCAGATGTCCATCTTGTAAATGAGAACATTTTAGCATTTTTTTCTGTTGCTAATATATGATTTAACAATCTCATTAAACATCACAGGTTTTATTCTGGTAAATAAAAACTTTTAATCCTTAAGATTTCAGATTTTTTTTTTTCAAAGTTATTAATTTACAATATACAGTTTTATTCTCATAATTTATCATTTTAATTGTGGAGATTTAGATTTTATTTCTCATCATTTTTACTTTCTTACATTAAAGAATATCCAAGTCCCCCCAAAATATGACCTTAATCTATAAACTTCTGAGATGTTTCCCCTCCACCCAGCTCAGTTTTCTCTATCTGACTATCCTTACTGTACCATTAATCTAACATGACATCAGGTTTGATGATATCTGTGGTATTCCTGTGTTTTCTGTAGATTCCTGAAGTACACTCATTTGAAACAAGCCTTCAAATCAGAGGAGGTGAAGATCACATTTAAATCCACAACTTTCTATGAAACGAATCAAAACCTTTTCAATACTAAATGACAGTGTTGTGTTTTGTTTCCAGTCTAAGGGGCAGGACATTGTGCAGCGTAGCGTTCTGGGACCCGTGTTGCCTGAAGCCATGGTGTGTTATCTGGAGAACTACGAGGCCGAACGCTTCTCTGAGATCTTCCTTGGGGAATTTGATACACCTGAGGCCATTTGGAGCAGTGAGATGAGGTGGGGAGTGACCTTTAGTAAAATTAGCCTGATGAAGAAACAAGACTATTTGTCTTTTGGAAATTAAAAATGTATCCTTCCATTTCAGGCGGATGATGATAGAGAAGATAGCAGCTCATATAGCTGACTTCAGCCCCAGACTGCAGAGCAACACGAGAGCTCTTTACCAGTACTGTCCCATTCCTGTGATCAGCTTCCCTCAGCTGGATAACGAGCTGTTCTGTAACATTTACTACCTCAGGCATCTCTGTGACACCGTCCACTTCCCCAACTGGCCCATTCGAGATGCCGTATGAGCTTTTCCTTACTGTTTTGTGCCACACTTCAATTATATAACAAAGTTCACCAATGTGTACTTTTTTCCTACAGGTGAAGCTGCTGAAAGACACTCTTGAAGCCTGGAAGAAGGAGGTGGAGAAGAAGCCTCCATCGATGTCTGTGGACGACGCTTATGAAGTGCTGAACCTCCTCAAAGGACAGGGCCAGTGAGTAAAGGGTATTAACATAGGGATGTTTGAGGTTACGTGTGTTGCTGTCATTGAATGCATCTTTTATAATTCTAGGCATGAGGAAAGTAAAATCAGGAAAGCTTACTTCAGACTGGCACAGAAGTACCATCCTGACAAAAACCCAGAAGGAAGGGTGTGTATCTCCCCCGTTACTTCAGGAAGAGCTGGTTTGGGGTTACAATAATTCTTTAAGTTGCTCTCAAAACCTTCTGATGTCTTTCAGGACATGTTTGAGAAAGTTAACAAAGCCTATGAGTTCCTTTGTACTAAATCTGCCCGAATCGTGGACGGTCCTGACCCCGAAAACATTATTCTCATCCTCAAAGCCCAAAGCATCCTTTTCAATCGACACAAGCAAGGTGCGCAAATGGATTTTACAAAATCACTCCTGGTGTACTTTTTTTTTTTTAAATTAAGTACATTTCTTTGACCTTTCCACAGAACTGGAACCTTACAAATACGCCGGTTACCCCATGCTGATCAAAACCATCAAGATGGAGACTGAAGATGAGCAGCTTTTCTCTAAAACGTCGCCCCTCCTCCCGGCCGCTGCTGAACTGGCCTTCCACACGGTGAACTGCTCGGCTCTAAACGCCGAGGAGCTGCGCCGTGAGAACGGCATTGAGGTATTTACATTCAAATAAACTCAGAAATACATCTAAAAAAAACCCTGGTGTGAGAATAAATGACTAATAAACTGTTTGTTTAGATTTTACTGGAGGCTCTTTCTCGATGTGTTGCTGTTTTAACTGCATCCAGCAAGCCTGATGACATGGCTGTACAGGTACCAAAATACTTAGACAGGTGAAAACAGCTGTTTTACTGGCTGCACTAACACTATCCATATTTCCCTCCAGGTGTGCGGGCACATCTGTAGGTGCTTCAGCGTAGCAGCTCAGTTTGAGGAATGTAGAGAAAAAATCATCGAACTGCCCAACATCATCCGAGACCTCTGTCACATCTTGTACTACGGAAAGGTGAAAATCTTCTGTTTACTTTATCATCATCTGCTTTTCACCTTTAAATAACCACTTCACAGATCTTAATAAAACTGTAGGAAGGTGATTATTGGATGTAAATCTACAACAACCTCATTTAGGATGCTGTCTCAGCTGATCAGCCTCAAAATGCTAAACTAGCTCAGATATTGAGCTAATATCAGTCATTAAAAATATCAACCCCCAGTGGTCATAAACTACTGGTGCAGAAATGATTGTTAAACATTACATTTGTTAGTTTCACCCTACTAGTTTTAACTGGTGATAATTCAGCAAAATGATCCCCTCTTAAAAAACTAAAAATGGAGGCAGGCCAGAATTTTGTCCAATGAATATTATGTAAATAAATAATCTAGAGCTTGTACCTCAGACTGGCTAAGTAGTTATAAATCTTTTTCTCAGCAGTGATCCATTTCTTTTCCTTTATCTCCTCTCAGGGTCTTCCAAAGACGGCGGCCCTGGCGGTTCAGTGCGTCAGCTCCTTTGCAGTCGATTTCTTCCTACAGACTCATCTGTACCACGCTGGCGTGCTCTGGCATCTGCTGGTCCGCCTGTTCAACTACGACTACACCCTGGAGGAGAGTGGCGTTCAGGCCAGCCAGGACACGAACCAGCAGGAAGTCGCTAACAACTTGGCTAAACTGAGCCTGGTCGCCCTCAGCCGTCTGGGAGGCTACACTCAAACACCAAACACCCCAGATGGCAGCAACCCTGTTTCTGAGACCAACGGCGTAGACGGTACCCCTCCGGAAAACCCAACTGTCCGCAAAAGTTTAACCGCGATGCTAACACCGTACATCTCCAGGAAGCTGGGAACAGGATCTCCTGCTGAGGTCAGCTGAACAGGCTGAGAGTTGTGTCGGTGCTGCTTGTTGCAAATACAAACGGAATGTGGCTTTTATTGTGGTGCGTTTAGGTCTTGAAGCTGCTGAATAGTAACTCTGAGAATCCCTATCTGATCTGGAACAACGGGACTCGAGCCGAGCTGCTGGAGTTCCTGGAGGGTCAACAGGAAGGAAACATCAAGAGAGTAAGAATAAATACTGCTCTGATCATGAGTGAAATCATCTCAGGTGGAGATTTTCATGCTAATGTTTTACGGTTTCTCTACAGGGTGAAAACGATAAAAGCTTTGGTGCAAATTTTGTGTTTGATGATCACAGTAAAGAGCTCATCGTCGGGGAGATTTTTGTTCGGGTTTACAACGAGCAGCCCTCGTTCCCGCTGGAGGTGAGTTCTGCTGCAGCCCTGTTTGTTTTAACTTTGGTATAAGACTTTTGTAAACGACTGATAAAATGTGTTACCCTCTCTGTGTTTAGTACCCTAAAGTGTTTGCTGCCAGTCTGCTGGACTACGTCGGCTCCCAGGCTCAGTACCTCCACACTCTGCTGGCCATGAGTCAGAGCAACAAGGTGGAGTCCCAGCAGCACGCCGAGAGGCTGCGCTTCGCTGAGATGGCTTTAGAAGCTCTCCGCAACGTCATCAAGAACAACCCTGGTGAGACGAGATGCTGATGGATGCTTTGTTTTATTTAAACTTCCTGGTTTTTGTTTTTCTAAATATTTTGTCTGTTTAATTCCAGGTTCAGAGTCTGAGTGCATCGGCCACTTCAAGCTGCTCTTCTCTTTGTTGCGGGTCCATGGAGCCGGCAGAGTGCAGCAGCTTGTTTTGGAGGTTACAGATGGATGAATCTTTTTTTTTTTTATTGTGGATCCTGGTGTTTCTGCATTATAATCCCACTTTGTTGTCTATCAGGTTGTCAATACGGTGACATCAAACCAGGAATGTGTGAGCAACATTGCTGATTCGCTGGTGTTGTCCAACCTGTTGCTGCTGCTGCATTCTCTTCCCTCCAGTAAGAAAACCTCAGAACGACCCAGCTGAGGATTCAGTGTTTTTCCATCATTTCTAAAGCTAAACTGTATTTTTAAACTAACATTTTGTTGACTTTAGGCAGGCAGATAGTCCTGGAAACGCTTCATGCACTGACTTCAAACACAAAGATAGTTAAAGAGGCTATGGCCAAAGGTCAGTCCTCCTATTTCCATTAATAAAATGAGTCATATCTGTGTGAATTTTGTAATTGTAAGTGCTTTGTGTCCCTCAGGTGCTCTGATCTATTTGCTGGACCTGTTTTGTAACTGCACACACCCCCAGGTTCGCACTCAGACAGCAGAGCTTTTCTCCAAGATGACCTCAGACAAGCTGGTTGGACCAAAGGTCAGCCTGAACATGTTACCAAAGCCTCTGAAAGAGTCACACCTTCTCTAAACGCCTCCTGTTAAATGTCTTGCTGGCCATTAGGTACGTCTAACGCTGATGCGTTTTCTTCCGGGCGTATTTATGGATGCCATGCGAGACAACGCCGAGGCGGCGGTTCAGATATTTGAGGGAACGCATGAAAACCCTGAGCTCATCTGGAACGACACCTCGAGGGAGAAAGTGTCCACCACAGTCAGAGAGATGATGCTTGAGTAGGTGTCATATGATTTCACCAGCTGTAGGGAGAAATGTCAAGAGGATGAAGTGAGAAAAACTGTATTTTAATTTAATTTCAGGCACTTTAAGCAGCAGAAGGATAATCCTGATGTGAACTGGAGGGTAGGTATTGGGTCACTGTAAATTAATATCAGTTTTCTGTCACTCTGAATTAAAATGTGTGTGTTTGTGTGTGTTCAGTTGCCAGATGACTTCACGGTGGCGTATGGATCTGGACAGGGCGAGCTTGAAGTTGGTGGAGTCTTCTTGCGGATCTTTATTTCTCAGCCGGGTTGGGTGCTCCGTAAACCTCGGGAATTCCTGGTGTCCCTGCTAGAAACGCTGAGTGAGCTGCTGGAGAAAAACAACCCTAATGTGAGCTTCTTTGAGGACAAATATGATTAGTCTGTATGTTTTTCTTGCTAATTTAACTGATATGTGATCTCCTGCAGGGTGAGGCCCTGGAGACGGTCACTACAGCAGCAGTTTGTCTGTTCAGCACCCACAGCCACCTGGCCGATCAGGTTCCCCCTCTGGGCCACCTGCCTCGCGTCCTGGCAGCGCTCAACCACAAGAACAACGCCGTGCCTAAGAGCTCCATCCGCGTGATCCACGTCCTGTCGGAGAACGAGGTGAGAAATTAGAACGCCCAACATGTGGAGTTTTGTTGCACAGATTTCTAAATGCTACCGATGTGCAGCTGTGTGTACGCTCCATGGCTTCTCTGGAGACGATCGGGCCCCTGATGGCTGGGATGAAAGTTCGGGCAGACATGGCCGGACTGGCTTGCGAAGCTCTCAACAGAATGTTCCAGAAAGAACAAACAGAGCTGGTGGCTCAGGTAAGCTGTTGGACTTGTTTTATTAATATTTTGCTATTTTTCCCTTTAATAATTCTTGTTATAACTAATTACCAGGCTTTGAAAGTCGAGCTGGTTCCATACCTCCTGAGGTTACTAGAAGGAATTGGTCTGGAGACGTTGGACAACCCTTCAGCTACGAAGGCTCAGATAGTAAAAGCTCTTAAGTCCATGACTCGCAGTCTCCAGTATGGAGAGCAGGTATGAATAAACTGAAAACAATAGAATTAATGCAGTAACTGGTTTAAATACGATTTGAAAACTGTTCCTCGTCTCTGCTTTGTAGGTGAATGAAATTCTTGGAAAGTCTTCAGTCTGGAGTGCCTTCAAAGACCAGAAACACGATCTGTTCATCTCAGAGTCTCAGACTGCAGGCTACCTGACGGGTAAAGGCTTGCTTTAACCTAAGTACTAACTAATTAACATTTAAAACATCATAAATATGACTGAGTGCTTATATGGGGGGTCCTCGTTGAACTGTTGATGAACCCTAATGCTCTGCTTTGCTCTAAAATCCACTCGGCTGGTTCCTTACGTGTGCTAAAACCCTGCCGCCCTTTTTCTGCCTACGTCCTTTAACTTCCTGGCTCTGCGCTTCCTTTCCTCTTGTCCTCTACGTTTCCTCCTCAGGGGTTTCCACTCCTTCTCTCCTGGCTGCCAGCAGCCCTCTGCGAGGCGGGCTCTAGATCCCAGAGCCGGGGCCTCACAGCCCCTCCTCTCTCTTGTTCTGATGCAGGTAGACTCTGATCCGACTCCTAATCCCTTCTTCTTTACCTCCGTCGTCATTCCATTTTCCATTCCCACCTCTTCGTCTCACAGTGCTGAACAGCTCATCTTAAACACTCATTTACATCCCAGTGATGGAGTTTAGCGTTTTTATATTAGAAAATGAAACTGTTACAGCCACTAACCTGTAGGGTTCATCTCGGCGTTCCTACAAAAAGCCAGATCTTGGTCATTTTGGATTTTTAGTAAGATTTATTTTATTGTATGTTACACCTTGTGTCCTAGACATTTAATTTTATAAGGGTTGTAACAGAAACGATTGAGGAAAAGAGTGGCTTTATATCACCACCAGATATGTCAGCTATGTCTAAATTTAACAAGAAATTAAGTTTTCTGTTAACAAATATGAATAAAAATGTTTTGAGTTTTGAGTTTTGATCTATTGTATTTTTTAATCTAAATAAATTATAAATTGTTTTTTCAGTTTAGTTGCATTTTCCAAATAGGAAGCATTAAAATGCAAGAACAGGAAATCATTCAAAGCAACTTCAGCATAGCTAGAATTTCTTTGTGTCACAAACAAACCTGAGTCATTTTTTACTCGAGTCATTTAATGCTTCAGTGTCACAAACTTAACCTGCCCATGAGGAGGATGTGTCCTTAACACAAGGTTACTGGGTGACCTGGTTGAGTTAAAGTATAAAAATCTTCCATTTGTGTTTAGAATATTCAAAAATACGAGCACTCCATGTAGAAATCGCTCCTGCGAACATGCAGTAGTGGATATTTTGGGTGTTTGTCCATACAGTGTTTTTCTTTTCTTAGAAAGAAGTTGAGCAGAAGCAAAATCTTAAAAGAGAAATTAAGTGATTCTGGATGATTTTAACCCCAAATTAAATATATTTATGACTATTTCTGTCAGTTTATAGTATTTTTCCTTGTTTACTAAGATGTTGATTTCTGCTTCCTAAAAAAAAAAAAAAAAAAAAAAAAGTAAAATCATCAACAACAAAACATGTTTTTCTGCTTATTTTATGGATTTTTAACAAACAAAAAAGACAACATTCTCTTAAGCCAGTGAAAGGTCCGATGACACTCTTATAAAAACACTTTCTGGACACGCAGCCTTGTATCGTAGCTCACCTTTAGCTGTCCGCCTGTTGTTTTAAGTCCCATCTGCTGTCTCTTACCTGCCTTCGTTTGACCTGCAGGTCCAGGAGTTGCAGGTTACCTCACAGCAGGAACTGGCACCACAGTATTGCCCAGCGTCCCACCCCCTGTGGACAACAACATCGGAGACCAAGGCTGAAGGACCCCCACTCAGTCACGCTAAGGCTCCCAGACTGCCCTGCAGTTTCACCGCCACAGCTCAGAGAGGAAGTTCAGCTCCCCAGAAGAGGGGGAGAGGATGGGGAGAGAAGACCTAGGAGAGCAGTCCATTAGACTGTCACCAACATCTCTACAACACCTCCTGCAGCGTCACTCTTCATTTCCTCTGCTTACAAATGACACCGAAGTCTTCAAGAATACTTTTAACAAATGACCATGTTGTTTCTGTTCTTCTTGTTTCTTTGACAGAAAAGGGTTTACTTTTTGTATGAATATATTTTTTACTCTAGATTTTTTTTTTTTTCCATGAGAAAGATAAGACCAAGATTTATTATGAAGGAAACTCTCCTCTCCACTCATGTCCTGACTGACTTTTCTAAAACTTTCCCCTCCTCTGAAGATTTGGCCTAGTTAATGCACTTGACCATGCTGATCTTTTAGATAAACATTTCCATGTCTCTGTGTTAATGAATTCCAGTGTAAAAACAGGAAAAAAAAAAACGGAATAACTTATTACTCTGTCCCATTTCCTCACAGGAAAAGTGTTATTCGCCTCTCAGACTCATGCTGATTGTTCTGGTTTTGTCAGATCTCGACACAATGCTCATTCCTCAGAT
This sequence comes from Callopanchax toddi, assembly GCA_006937965.1. Lineage (NCBI taxonomy): Eukaryota > Metazoa > Chordata > Actinopteri > Cyprinodontiformes > Nothobranchiidae > Callopanchax > Callopanchax toddi. The sequence goes on from SSNR01000004.1 coordinate 4,894,433, forward strand.
CGTCTCTCTGCTCACTCTCTCTGACAGATAATCTTATTCGCTGCCTAATACGTTTTAAGTAATTCTTTCCCCAGAATGCAAAAAGCACTAGAATATTTATAAGTCAAAAAATGAAACGATGCAGGAAATGAGCTTCTTCTGACACGACGAATGACTTTGATTATACATCTATGTGAAAGACTAGTGCAATTTGTGAAATGTTCAATGTAATATTGCGTATATAAACTTTCTATATTGAATGTACATTAAAAAAAATCAGTCACAGTTGTACATAAAATTTTAAGAATAAAAGGGAATCCAAAGTAGTCATGTTTTGTTTTCAGTTTGTCCAGATCCAAGATTTCACATTTCTCACTCATGATGAAGAATAGTTCTCTCTTCTCACTGTTTTTATTCTTGCCTGAGAAGAAAAGTAACAAACTGTTTCTAATGATGGTGTTTGAAAACTAAAGTACCACTAAATGGTAAATGGCCTGTATAGCGTTTTTCTAGTCCAAGGACTCGCAAAGTGCTCTACACTACATTCAGGCATTCACCCACTCATGGCAGTGAGCTACATTGTAGCCACAGCTGCCCTGGGGCAGACTATCAGAGGCTGGAGTCACCACACACAATCTGGCCCCACCACACCAGCAGCAGACAAGGTGGGTACAGTGTCTTGCCCAAGGACACAGTAACCCAGCCGGAGCTGGGATTGAACCAGTGACCCACTAATGCTACTTTACCTACTGAGCTACAAGCCGCCCTATATGTACATGTTTTTAAAACAAATTCTACTTTATAATTTAGGCAAAAAGCAAAATGATGGAATATATACAAAGCCTTTTTTAAACATGTTGCTTGGTTGTTTCTTTTTAGTTTTGTTGCATCCTCAAATATCACCAATACAATTATTTATTTTAATTATTTTCCACGTTATTCTTATTTAGGTCAAATCGTCGTATTAAAAAATCCTGATAAATCAAAAAATGCTAGGGCTTCTACTTCATAGTGACATATGTCGCCATCTTGCGGCTATTTAATGACCTTACAAGTGTGTTAGAATCTTTTTTTCTAAAGGTTGTTAGAAGCGTTATTTGATTAGAGAAATTAAAGTTTTCATATAATACCATAACTTATATATAACTTGTTCATAATACATATATTAAATTCTGCATTTTAGAGAAGTATTTTAGTAGGTGCAAAACGGTGATAACGTTATGTCTATTTCTGCTTATTATGGACTTTTGTCGCCCTCTTGCGGTTGATTAGTAAAAAATGCAACAAACATGATAAAGATGAAAAACAGCAGCCTTTTTCTGTCCTGATGAAGGCCCTCGTGGCTGAAACTTGTTGATAATGTTGTAATCAATTAGCCATGTTATAAAGGCTTTTAAAATCTTCATTATCCTCCTGAGTGCCTCAGCCCTTCTCCTTTTTTGAAATAAGATAAAGACATTGCCTATAATCGCGTTAAATTAATAAATTTGACCTTTAAGCTCTTTACAAAAAATAAATATTGATTTTTATAAACGTTTAAGAAATTTAGAATCAGTCATTATGATTGTGCACATGGTAGACGGCCTCTTCCCCTGTGACACGGTCGTCTCAACTAACGCGTTTTTTGCTGTAATGGGTCTGTCTATAGTCCGAATACATTTTACGTGGAAGTTTTATTTCATTTTATTTTATTTTAAGTTAGTATCCTACAGTAAAATATGTTATTAAAGAAGGATAAAAAAAATACACTCCGGTCAGTTAAATGCGGTCATATTCGCAGGTGTCTTGTTCCAGTCGAGCCGTTTAGCAGGTAGCAACGGAAGTTGCGCGAAAGGCGCGAACGGCGTAAACAATAACAACTTAGCCAAACTATCTACAGTAGTCCATAAGTTATTTGTCATTTATATTTAACACTGTGGATAGTTGTGTCCTTTCGGTCTTAATATTATAAGTGCTAAGTGTTATTGAAGGTTTTTGTCACCGGTTAATTTAGCTATGTCTATTTAAAACTCTCAACATCGTTTGTTATGAAAAGTTAGCTTTACCGAATTCTATCAGAATTCAGAGCATGGCTTTATATTTACCTCCAGTTTGAGTCAAGCTATAGTAGGTAAGTAGTAATTGGTTTTGCGAACTTAGATTTATTAGGCTGTTTTCATCAACATCGTATAACTCGAGTGCATTAACAGCTTTAAATCAGAACCTCGCAGAAAGTTTAGCCTGTAAATAACTCTTATACATTTAGAAACTACATCCAGCAAGTGACGTTTGTAACATGTTGTATTTTCACTCGTCATAAGTTCAACATGTCCAAAGGAGACAAGGAACGCTTCATAGTGAAGTTTGTAGAAAGTGAAGGATCACAAACAGATAATGCTGTCAAAGCGTATGAGGTAAGTCTTACTGCCTAACTTAACTTTTATGTTATGCCTATTTGTTATCAGTGTGTGATTATAATTGTGTCACATTTACTCAGGCCATTTTGGAGCTACAGTCTGAAAAGTGTTTAAAAACCGTTAAGGAGGAAGATGTGCTCCAGATGGAGCAGAAGGACAAGTCTCTGTTTGTGTTCAGCAACTTCACCTCTCCAGCTTTCCTGCACTGCATGAAGGTCTGACTCAGTTTTGTCATGCAAAGAGATAAATATTCTTGTAATCATTGAAAATCTTTGGGAATAATTTTTTTTCTTGCTGTTTGTCATGCAGCTTGGCTGCAGAATTGTGAGTCCACTGGTGGTGTTGTACTGCGTGCAGAATCAGCGTTGTGTCCCTAAAGCAGAGAAACCTGTGTATAATATGGCAATGGCTGATGTGACTGTTTCCTGCACCAGCCTGGACAAAGCAGTACGGGTAAGTTAATCCTCATAATCTGATTTTTTTAAAGTACGTTGCCCTCATCTTTATTAATCTGTGTTTATGTGTTTTTGTGCAGACAGAAGTGATGGATCTGGTGCAGCTGATGGGTGGACGGGCCTATCTTGACCTTAATGTGTCTGTCACACACCTGATTGCAGGAGAGGTGGGAAGCAAAAAATACCTGGTGGCTGCCAACCTGGGTAAACCCATCCTGCTGTCCTCATGGGTCAACGCCTGCTGGGAGAAATCACAGGATAGGTTTGCTGCTATTTATGCAACAATTGATAGTAATTGATATTCTTGTAATTTCAGTGTAGCTTTAAAATGAGTTTTCCCACCTTTTCCCAGTCTTTTCAGGTATACAGACTTGGCAGTGAAGGACTATCTGTGTCCCGTGTTGCTTGGCTGTACAGTTTGTGTAACAGGCCTCTCCAGCCCAGAGCGCAAGGAGGTGCAGCGACTCTGTGAGCAGCATGGAGCCAAATACACCGGCCAACTGAAAATGAATGAGTGCACACATCTCATTGTTAGTGAACCAACAGGTTCGGGAGTCTTACTGATTTATTATACCCGATAGGAAAAAAAAAACTTTTTAAGAATCGGTCTGTGGTAATCTTAAGTGTTATTTCTTTTTTTAGAGGGGGTGATGCTACTGTTGTTTTGAGAGAATTTATTGCATTGCAGGTCAGAAGTACGAGTGCGCCAAAAAGTGGAATGTGTACTGCGTGTCTTTATACTGGCTTTTTGACAGCATAGAGAAAGGTTTCTGTCAGGATGAGAGCAGGTACAGCGTGGAGCGCAGGGCATCGAAAACCACTCGACCGCACACATCTACCCCTACCGGCACCGGCAGGCGGGAAGGTCAGCTGCAAACTTATTGAGCATTTTTTTATATTCTTTAAAAATGCAGATATCCTCCATAATGTTCTAAATGTTTACTGCCATTCTGAGGACATCCTGTGCATTTTGCCTCTAGATGGTCCATCTTTGTTGGGCTTAAGCAACATCTCTGTCAGCGCTAGCATGGGAGTAAATGACACCGCTCTCACCAATGCTAACGTAAGCCGCGTGGAGACACCAGACCCCATTGACAGTATGGATCTCATCGTTTGTCCTGCTGATGACGTTTTGGATGGCTGTAAGGTAAAGGCATAAAGTTTTACAATTTATGCTTTATGTTGTTGTAAGTCTGAGCCTTTATTTATCACGTTTTTTTGCTACACAGCTGTATTTATGTGGCCTCCCAGTGAAGAAGTTGGAGAAGCTGCGGCAGCTTGTAAACGCTGGAGGAGGTCTGCGCTTCAACCAGCCCAGCGAGGAACTCACTCATGTGGTGATGGGAGAGCTGGACCAGACGATCCAGAATTTCCTCTCTAAAGCCACTTATAGGTCTGAATTCTAGAAAAGAATTAGTTCCAAAATAATTATGTCCTTTAAACTCATACTTTTGCTATAAGAAGTGACCTGTTTTGACCTTATAAGATCAAATAATTGAAAATCCACAGCAAATTTTTTTTTTTAATGATTCTTCACTTAAATATTGAATTAACAGATTGATTTTTACACAATTCATACCTAAAATTCAATCTGAAACTGACCTGAAATACACTTAGATGTGTTTATATTTTAAATTAATCAGATATCTGTAGATTTTATGATGTCATTGATGGTGTTTGTCTTTCAGGCCTCATGTAGTAACAGTGCAGTGGCTTCTGGACAGTTTCTCCAAAGGGAATCTGCTCCCAGAACAAGGATATCTCCATCCTGACTGCCTCCCTCCTGATACAGCTGCTGTATCTATTCCAACTCATCACCCACCAAAATCCAGACCATCAGCCGGTCCACCTGTTTCCAGTCCAAGCACTCCCCGGATAAAGATGGCAGAGGAGGATCTGCTCTCACAGTACATGGATGATGACCCAACAATTGGTAGGAGTCTGTGGCTGCAGGATTAATTAAATTCAGATGGGTTTTATAATAAATTAAATCATTGTGCTTTTGTTTTTAAGTTGATATGCCACCACCAGCAGCACAGAACTACAGGAAGTCCATCAGTGAAGCTGCAGAACCCCTTTCTGAGTCCTGGGAACCTAATCACACCAGAGCAACAAAACAAGACTCGACTTTGCAGGAAGGCCTGTTTTCTGGCCGGTCCTTCCTCCTTGTGGGTTTTGGTACTGAAGCTGAGGCGCAGCTCTCGGTGCTAGTTTTAGAACATGGAGGCAAGGTGCTGACGGGCCGCACTCGAGTTGTGGCGGACTACGCTGTGGTTCCTCTCCTGGGCTGCTCTGTGGAGGCCACGGTGGATGAGGTCGTCACGGACACCTGGCTGGTAGGAACGCCAACCTTTCTTTTTATTTTTTTATGCAACACCGAGACGTTTTAATGACATTTTCCTGTTGTTGATTCAGGCCATGTGTGTGGAGAAGGAGTGTGTTCTGCAGCTGTCCTCTAACCCGTTGTTTACCCCGGTCCCTGTGAGGGAGGGACAGTTTCCTCTGAAGGATTGCGTCCTCTCGGTCAGCCAGTTTACCGGAGCGGAGCGGGAGTCTTTGGTGGAGCTTGCTAAGCACCTCGGAGCAAAGTATGACCAACACTCACTCACATGAGTGGTTTTAGCTAATTTAAAATGCAACATTAGTTTAAAATTTCTTTAGTGTAATGTTTGCCCTGTTTATAACAGCTACATGTTTTTCCCCTCCTGGTGACCTTCTCTCCCCACTTCCTGCTGCAGTGTCCAGGATTTTTTTGTGCGTCTGGCCAACCATAAGAAAGGCATGCTGGCCAGCACTCATCTGGTGTTACAGACTCCCGAAGGCACAAAGTACCAGGCAGCAAAAAAGTGGGGGCTTCCTGCTGTTACCATGCACTGGATACTAGAATCTGCTCAAATGGGAAAGAGGGCAGCAGAGGAGAAGTATCTGGTTGACCTGCCACCTTCACCAGGTGAGATGTTTATGTTAAGAATTAACGTTGAGCTTGTTGTGTTAGTTTTAGTCTCAGTATTGTCAAATCTCTCGTTATCTCTTGAATGCCAACATCTCAGATTTTTATTTCCTTTAGAGAGGGGCGAGGAGAGCTTTGTCGGCGGCTCTCAGAAACCAGTTCTCCCTCCACCGGGTCGTTCTTCTCCGGAAATCCCTTTGCTGGGTCCACAGAGTGGTAAAGCTGTCACCCCGCTGGATTTAGGTCGCTTTCAGAGCAAAGTGTTTCGCTCTGTGTTAAATGAGAAAAAGCCCAAAGAAGACCACCAAACTCCCAAACAAAACCAGGAGGACGGCAGGAGGAGGCCTCAGAAGGAGCCTTCCCTGGAGCTGGACACTCCTTCTCGCTTCCTGAGCAGAGATCAGCTCTTCAGACCCTCCTTTAATGTCAAGGTCAGACCTCACAAAGTAGTAAAGAAATCCCAACCTGTAGATCTAACTTCCAATAAAATTTGACGGATAATTGTGTGAATGTTTTTGTCTTTGTAGGATGCACTGGGAGCTTTGGAAACTCCAGGTGGGCGATCAAAGCCCGGGGAGAAGGTGGAGACTCCACTCACTGACGTCATCCACAGGAAGCTGAAGGTGGCTCTGGCCAACAGCTCACGTAGTGACATGTCAGAAATGCAGGAGGTCACAGCTAGCCCCCAGCTCGCAAAGGCCCCTGAGAAGGAGGTGAGCTAGGAAACAAATTTGCCACCGAACCGTTTTTTTTTTTTTTTAAAGCTGCATCACGTTCAGGTAGCAGCTTGTAAAATAAAATGTATCGTAATTTTATCTTACAGGCTCAACAAAACGAAGCTGGACCTCTGACAGGCGTTGTGATCTGTGTGGGAAAGAAACTGAGCAAAATGCAGAGTGAACTAAACGCCGTCGCGGCCTCGCTCGGAGCCGACTTCAGGTGCTCAGCGTGTTTGTTTTATTTTAAACTTTTAAAGGAATGTTCTGAAGTGTTTTTCTGTGTAAAATGTCATAAATATTTACTATTCCTTCCACTAGATGGCTTCCTCAGCAGCCTCTGTTAAGAGAAATAGAGTTTACATCCTATAGGACTGATGAGCTAACCACTAGTCTGAGCACAGCCAAAGCAGTGCACTAAATTTCATAGCAGTTTACAAAACACAATAACTTTAGCAAAAATGTGACGTTTTGTAACTTGAGATTTTATATGATGCTACCTATCTTGGCAAGATCTCCCTTGGAAAATAGATTTTTAATCTCAACAGGATATTACCTGATTAAATAATACATTTTAAAAAATGATGGTGGTCTTAAGCCCTGGATCTGCTTGAAGCGCTACATTTTGCTAGTGATGATATTTATGCATTTAAATGCAACTTCTAAACAGAAATACACTATAACATGTCCAGAATAACCCTTTAAACATTTTTAAAAATAATCCTGACCTGCTCATATCTACAGATTTCTAAAACTGTTCTTCACAGAAAGACAATACATGTTGATGCCGAATGTTTGGGGTTTTTTAGATCTGCCAGTACTATGAAATATTGCACCAAAATTATTTTAAAAACAACTTTTATTGGTTAAGAAGTTTAAAAATTACATTGTAGTAGAAACTGTGAAGGGTTGTTCTGAAACCTTGTTCCATTTCTGGGAACTTTTGACTTGATGACTTGATTTTAGGAGCTGTAAATGAAAAAGTTTTTGTTCAGCTGTTGTGTTCTTTGTCCTCACTTTGACCACTCAGAGTTATGGTGGTAAAACTGGGAGGATTGTGGTCATAATATTGTGGCTGATGCTTCCAAACATGTCTCTGGATTGTTTCAAGCTCTTGAAACAACAAAGATGTACACTGGACCAGCCTCTAAATAGTTTAAAACTCTAGAAAAATGTGAAGCTGATCTCACAAACGTTCCCTCGACTTGTTTCCAGGTGGGCTTGTGACGACACGGTGACACACTACATCTACCAGGGGCGAGTGGGGGACAACTCCCGTGAATACAAAGGAGTGAAGGAGAGAGGGCTCCATGTGGTCTCTCAGTACTGGCTGCAGGCTGTAAGTCTCTGAAATTAAAATAAAAACTAAATCCATGCCAAATGTAAGTTATTAAGGTAGATTTTTTTTTTTTTAAAGGGAAGGAATCTGTGAAACCCAAAAACAAACTACAGTAACACAAATCATGAGCAGATTAGTTTCATGTTGTTTATTTAGAATTTTAATAGGAATTTATTTTTTTAATAATATTTTTCAAGCTAATCATCCCCTAGGAAATGAATGAAAATTTAATCAAATGAAAAACTGCTTTAATGTGTTCATTTGGGACAAAGTACGATTTTATAAAACTGTTTAATAAAAGTACTAATAAATGTATTTGTATTTTCTACACTAATAAGAGCCCCGTGTGTTTCTGTTCAGTGTGCCGAGGAGCAGAAACACGTCTCAGAGTCTCTGTATCCGTTCACCTACAACCCCAAGATGAGCCTCAACCTGAGCCAGGTGCCGAGCAGCTCTCAGAGGTCTCCACCTTTAACTCGAACTCAACTCAGAGACGTCACCCAATCAAAACACGACGAGGTAGCCCACGCCTAATGTCTGAAAGTCTTTGATTAGAAAGATGTTGGACTGTACAGATTTGATTAGATGCCTTTCCCATTTTGTTTTTTGTCTTTAATTCTCTTTCCATCAGTCTGAGCTCATTGCTGCAGAAGAACCTTCAGCTGTGCATCCTGTGAGTAATGGAGGCGTTGATCACGATGAGATGAACAGTACTACAGAGAAAAGAGGTGAGGGTTTTTGTTTTATCTTTTTATGATTTCCTAACAGGTCTTTTCCAGAACAAGGTGGTTTAAGTTAATTTCATGTTTCAGATACTCTGGAAATGAGGGAGAACCTGCATAGACAGCTGCAGGAGATCATGTCAGCCACCAAAAGAACGACAGGCAGACGCACCTCTGTCAGACTGGCGAGGATGGTATCAGGAGGGGCTGATTCTGGTCCAAACACACCTGACGGGAGCCGAGCTGGACGCAGCGGGAGCAGGAGAACTCTAGAAGCTCTGAGGTGGAGGAGAAGCTGCTTTGTGTGGAACTTTATTAACCCTAAAATCAAAATTTGACACGCTTTGGCAGTTTTTCTTCTTAATTCTTGATGTAACTTTGACGTGTTTCCAGGGTGTCCAGAGAGGCAGCTCTGGACATCAACACGGAGCCGTCTCAGAGCGAGCAGATAGTCTGGGATGACCCAACAGCCCGGGAGGAGCGGGCGAAGCTGGCTGATAATCTTCAGTGGCCTGGAAGTCCGTCACAACACTCAGAACCTCTCACAGCTGCTCCCCCCCCGACCGCAGAACCCGGATCACAGCTCAAGGACTCGATGACGGACTCGGAGCTGGTGGAGATCGGTACGAGTCAAACGCTTTTGATGTTTTTTTTATGTCATTTTAGTAGCAGCTTTCTGTAGAACTGTCTTCACACGACAGGTGAAAACATGGATTGTTGATCGTATGAGTAACAATGTCCAGGTGTGGACTCTGCAGCAGCACGCCCTCCTGCACACACCTCCTTTTATTCAGAGGAGAAAACATCAATTTGCTAATCTGTTTTTGCAGCTCTGCAAGCAGATAATGTAAACCAGGTATTTTTAAAAAGTGCACTATTAGTTAAATATCTGTGTGCATGAAATACACACCTAAGGAGCACAAAATATAGGATTTACATAGGGCTGGGTATCGTAACACGGTACTACTGTGGTACCGACTGAAAACCTTCGGTAGGTACCGGTACCGAAAAAAATAAAGTTTTTCGATACTACGCTTCGGTACTTTTACAATAAAATGTCCCTTTAAATGCGCCGCTCCAGCCCCGTTCTGATCGGCGCACACACAGGCTGAGTGACACACACAGGCTGAGGGACACACACAGGCTGAGGGACACACAACAGCCCCTCCCTCTCCTCTCCTCCTCTCCTCCACAGCTACGGCGAAAAAAGAAAAAAGTCAGACGCGATCCGTGACCCGGGTCTGGAGAAGCGGAGGGAGACGAAGCGAGACCTTCCTCTCTTGTTTAAACACGCTCTGGTACCGACCGGACCGTCAGAACGGCAGGTTAAAAAGATCTGACCCGAACACGGTGTTTAACCCCGCAGCTCCGTTTTCACCTGCTGAGGCGTCGGAGCTGCAGCCTCCTCAGGACGACGCAGAACACATGCGCTGTTTTTTTAATTGCATTTAAAAAATCTGCGAGGCCATGAGACGTACTTGTTTTATTTAGGAGGATTTACTTTTTATTAGAGACCATAGAGGCTCTGTTATCAGCAACGATGTGGAGGGTTTTCCTCCTCTGGTTCAGGTTTTCCTGTGCCCCCATCCTGGCACCTCCAGAGTAACACTAGTTTCTGGTCGACCTGAATCCGTGTACTCTTTATTAGCAAAAAGGGAATAATGAAATAATGAAAACGGATCAATTTTCCTGTATTTCTGATTGTTTTTCCATAACAAAAACCAAATAACTCTTAAATCTGGATATTCAGTTTCCCTTTCAGAAACAAAACAACAAAAGAAAGAGTTCATGGATTGTATGACAGCTTTAGTTAGTTCCAGAGGGAAGAGATAAATAAATAATAATAATAATAAATGCATAAATATGCCATAAAACTGTTTTTTTTTTTAAATTAAAAAAAACTTTAAGTACTTGTTATTTTCTCTAAGAATTATACATATAGGTATCGAAAAAAGTATCGTTAAGGTACCGGTATCGAAAACCAGGTATCGTTAAAGTAGTAGTATCGAAAAATATTTAACGATACCCAGCCCTAGATTTACACTAGACTCTCTTTTTACAGGTAAATTCTGAGGAACAAAATTGTCACACTTTCTCCAAAACAACTATAATCTGTCTATGTTTTTGTATGTTCTGTTTTGTACCCTGGCCTTTTCCTGTTGCTTTCCTGCAAAATTTAATTAATTCTGTTTTAATTAGGGGTCATTATCACCACAAAAAGCTGTTCTAATAGAAAGAAAACATTGCTGGTAAAAGAGACCTAAGTGTCTCATTATTATTAGTCTGGTAAAAGAGGCATTAGAATAAAATGCAGTTTAACAAATCAAGTCACTGAGATTAAAAGAATCAAAACACTATTTAATACTAGAAAATGACGCGGATATCTAACTAGATATCATTTATATATTTGAAATGTCTGTAGAATTCATGTATTACCGCTTAAAGATGGGTTTACCTCACTGTTCTCATACAGCTGCTTGTGAGGTTATTAACCAGCACCTGGGTCAGAAGGTCATGACCCCTCCACCAGAGGAGCCAGAGGAAGAAGACGTCCTCACACCTAAAGCTCCCAGCATCGCCTTTCCTCTCACCAAAGCGCCAGTAGCTCCTGAGCCTCAGGAGGAGAAAAAAGAAGAGAAAGAGCCGCCCAGATTTCAGCTGTCCTCCCTCAGCCCTCAGGAGCGCATCAATTACAGTCAGCTCATAGAGGAGCTGGGTGAGTCCCTCACAGCGCTCCAAAATGATTACTCCTGCACAATCGTGCTCATTATTAGTCAAAAACACATGCAATTTGTTGCTATCATTGTGGATTCAGAAAGGTTTTTTTCTGTTTCGTGCAGCGTTATCTAGTCTGTTTCCCTGCTCTACGTGCTCCTGTAGGTGGCGTCATCCTGGAAAAGCAGTCCTTTGACCCCAGCTGCTCCCACATCATCGTAGGGAGTCCGCTGCGTAACGAGAAGTATCTGGCGGCGATGGCCACCGGTAAATGGATTCTGCACCGCTCCTACCTGGAGGCCTGCCGCTCAGTGGGCCACTTCATCCAGGTCTGAGGCTGGTCTAATTTGTTCCATTATTTTCAGTTAATCTTCCATGCCTCCTTCATCTCTACATTAATATATTTTAGCTAATTGTAGCATGAATTAGCCTAATTGTCACTCATTGGTTTGTCTATCATCCAATCATCAGTGGAGATTATTATAATTTTATGCTGAGTATAATTTCTTTTCCTCCTTTTGTGTTTTTTCAGGAGGAGGAGTATGAATGGGGCAGCAGCTCCATCCTGGACGCGTTACCCTCCATCACCTCCCAACAAAGGAAGCTGGCATTAGCTGCCATGCGCTGGAGAAAAGCTCTGCAGGGAAGCTCAGAACACAAGGTACATCCAGGCTCAAGCAAAACACAGACGGTTCATTAAAAAGTTGCAAAAACGACCACAGTGTACCTGACTACTAGCTGGCATGTATCCTTAGCAAGAGTTTCTTCTCAAATCAAACCTAAACCTGTGTCTGTTTTTCAGGGAGCCTTCAGTGGATGGACGGTGATGCTGAACATGGACCAGAGCAGAGAATCAGGCTTCAGGAGGTTACTGCAGTCAGGCGGGGCCAAGGTGTGTCACAACCTTTATTCTAGAGCCACATTACAAATTATTATTATAATACTTGCTTACTAATAATTTTAAAATACAATTGTATTAGTTTAGATATTTCTTTGTAGTTTTATGCACACCAACTGGTCCAAATTAACTTCCAAACTGTTAAACGCACATTTCACAACCATTCTTTGAGAGTAAATTCTAAATCCAGGCAAACTAGCATGACTTGGAAACACACTTCATACTTTTAAAATTCTGATTTATCCTTTGAAACAGATCAGAGTGAGGATGTTTGCTTGTGCACAAAGGAGACATAGACCAGAGTTCAGAAAACTGTCTTCTTCAAAAACAAGAACAACAAAAGGATTATGTGTCATAACAGGGATTTAAAACGGACACTAGGGGGTGCTAAAAACAAGCAAAACTGCAAAGTGTACCTTTAATAGTATAAAAATGTTTAAGAGTCACCAAACTTCTGTTTAATTTTTTAATCATTAATATTAACTTGTTTATTCTTTGTCTTCAAAGTTGTTATTAAATCATATTTGAACTTTCTGCGTCTTTGTGGTGTTGGACCTGTGGGTCCATGTAAAAGCCAGTTTTAACCTTTTAGTCTGTCTGCAGGTGCTGCCCAGTCCCTCCCCATCACTATACACAGAGGCCACTCACCTGTTTGCAGACTTTAGTCGACTCAAACCTGGAGACTTTAGAGTGGACATCACCGAGGCGACCGCACAAGGAGTGACCTGCTTGAAGCCAGAGTACATCGCAGATTACCTCATGCAGGTTGGCTCAACTCCTCAGTTTTATTATTAGTATGATTAATAGTATTCAGATTTTTAAGTCACATTCATATATCTTTAAAGAAAAAGGTGCAGTTACTGTATTACATTTTCACGATGATGTTGATTTTAAAAGCGATTTCCTCTTCAAGGAGCCGACTCCACCCGCTGAGCTGTACTTTCTGACTGCCACTCCACCTGAAGAGGCTCCATCTACTCCGTCACGTAAACGTAAAGCGTCAGCCGACAGCTCCAGGCTGAAAAAGAGCCGTGTGTGAACTGAAATAACACCGACATACCGCCTGTACAGTTTTCTCTCTGAAAATTGTTTAAAAATTCATTTTTAATCTATTGTGTAAAAATAAAATGCATTCAGCATCTGTTTTGTAGTTTTGGATTATCTATATAAACTGCTGCAGCTGCTGTCAGACTCCACGACTCTGGAAAATGTCGAGTCATGGTTTGTAACAGGTTGCAGTGAGGTGCTCTGGCCTGTAGAGGGCAGTGCAGTCATAGAAAAAATCCTCAGAAACTGTTGAGCGTAACTTCAAACTAAAGTATGGAAATGCTTCATGAATACTATTAACCAAATTTTATTAAATATTCTCAAAAATAACATTAAATAACACATGTATTTTGACTGTTAGATAAAAACTTGTTTCTTTAGATACAAACTGTTAAATAGTTATTTTGTGTCTCATAAAATTAATGTATCCTCTGGTTTTGTGTTAAAATTATTGTTTTTTTTTTTTCATGTTCCAGTGATTACAGCCCACTTATTAGTCTGTTGATCTCCACACAGTAAACAGCAGATGTTGTTTGCCCTGCTGGTGTAGTTCTATGGTTTAACAAAGTGCCGTTTCATGTCAGGGTGCCAGCTGAGGTTAGTCGTTCCTGTTCTGTCCCATATGGACAGATAAGTGGTTTAACCTCCTAATAGACAGACCAGCTGACAGCCGCCCTGCAGACTCTGGGTTGATCTGTTTGAGAGGTGATTATAGGATGAAGAGGGAGTGGATGGATACCTGACTCAGACGTCAGGGGTAAGTTAAGGTCTTAAAGAATACCGTTATTTGGCTGTTATGGTGTTTTAAAGTTAAATTCTGCAGTACTTTACTATAAAAATGGCTGTAACCTTTGTATTGAGAATCACAGAGTTCTAATAAGTCATAAAACTTTATTACAGCATTTAATTAATATAAGCAACGAGACACCCTCATGTTATTCTCTCATGATTTTTGTCCACTTTATGCCCCACAGTTTTAGAAACATACAAATTATACACTAAAACAAGTGATTCAATCAGAAATAGCCTTAGGGTGATCTGACTTGGTAGCTGTACATAAGATGTACTGTAACAGAAAAAACTGCAAGACATTTCCCCATAGACAACAATGGAATTTTGATGTAACAAGTAAGGAAACCCCACCTTTTTTTTCTTTTGGAGCTCCATACCTCAGATAAACTTTCATTAGAAGCAACATTCAAAGTTTAAACAGGTCACAGATTGTTGCCTTTACACGATTGAACTGATATTTTATTGTTTTTTAGTTTTATATTTACACAATCATTGATTAAGCTTCCGTAGACTTCCAATTTAGCTCAAACTGGAAGTGAAGGGTATATTTAACTCTCCTAGAACACATTAAAATTCAGACGTACGACCATCAGAACCTTCCGTCGCTCACAGTTCAAGGATTTATTTCTTGACACCTTCTAGTTTAGTTACACCAACTGCTTTACATTTAAGTCTATTCATGTCCGTCTCTCTTTAAGCTTTTATCATGAAATTGGAAGACACAAGTGGTTACCATGGTGACCCTAATGAGCCACTGGCAGCAGCTTTAACTTTTTGGTTCTCACACTTCTTATACAGTTTACACACTAAAACATGTTTTTGCTTTAGATGACTAAACATTTGATGGAATTTCAGGCAGTGGCTGCAGAGAAGAAATGTTCTAGTTTCTAATTAATGAGCATTAAATTGACTAAGTATGTGCAGTTTTGTGATACTTAAAGAAACGTTGAATGAATCTGGACAGTGTGTCTGCAGGTCAGGGTGTAGGAGGGGGTTTATTTATCAACAGGTGTCGTCCCCCCCCCCCAGGGCTGAGCTCTATTGACTCTTCCTCGTTGCGTCGCTCCATCCTGCCGTGTGAGCCATCTGAAAGCCTTAAGCCCGAGTTTCACCACGACCAGGGAGGAAGCTCTGCAGCAGCCCTCATTAACATTCCGTACACTCACCACTAAGTCCTCCTGTTTGTGGGTGGCGTCCTGCGCACCGTGCGTAACGGAGCGACCGCGGATCAGCGTTTCATCACCGGCGGCCGCGGAATCACGGGAGGAGGAGGAGGTGGTGGAGGGGGAGAGTTGCTTCATGTCCGGTTGTTTATGGCGTCAGCGGTGAGGGGGAAGAAGAAAAGGTGGGCTCACATGATGTCCAGAAGCCCGACGAGGGGAGGCGCCCTGCGCATTTAGTCCAGGTCTCTTACCCGAGCCCGCAGCTCGCCTCCGGGGCTCCGCTCGTCTCCTCCCGCCGGATGGTTGTGACATTTCTCGGCAGGGACCCGGGCAACATGTGCGCCTGGATGGTGTGAAGTCCACCGACGCAGCTTCTCGGTTTAGTCTCGGATACGGCCGACGTCACAGAGCACCTTGTGTCAAAGGTAGGCGCCTCACTTTACCTTCAGCTCATCGAGCTAAAACACACATGTCGAGGGTTTTCTAGCCAACTACGAGCGGCGGCGACAGTGTGAAACAGGAGCGATCAGAGCATTAAATCACAGTGCTGCAGAACATCTCTGCAACAAATGCATACCCCATCAGCTGAGAGCAGCTGGATGCTGAAAGAGGAGGGAAAAAATCAGAAGTTATAGGATGCTGCTCCGTCTGGAAGGTTCTCAGGGTCTCTAGAGAGTGAGAACTGGTCTCTTCTATACTTTTATTATGGGATTTAACTAAAAATCATGAATAACTTTGACTATTTCTGGTTGGTGAGGAGAATAAGTCTGAATGTTTTCAATGCACAGAGAAAGTTTTTTGATTTATTGCACAAAGCAGAAACTGTTCAGCTGCATCCCCAAACATCCTGCAGCCCACAAAGAGTTTCAAAGCTGATGGAGCCACCAGCAGGAATGTTTGGTCGCCTGTTCACTTCATAAACCCCCCACTCCTTTGTTGTGTTGGGGGGACAATCCATGCTGGGGGGAGGGAGTGGGGTCAGCCAGGAGGGGAGGGGGTGACATCTGTAGCTGACAGCCTCCTCAGGGTGAGCCGACATGCTGTGATATCATGAATGGTAGGGAACATATGAGCGAAGCACTTAACACTAATGGGGACATTGATGGTTTGTGCAGTGACCATTTGGACTAAAGTGAAGGATAAAGAGGATTTAAAGGAAAACCGACTTGAATTTATTTACATTTTGCTTCGAAAGAGACAAACTTGTGTACGATCTTTCAAAGTGGTCTTGATCCTGAAGGTTTTTCAAAGGTTTTTGGGACCTTAGGACCTGAATAATGTGCAGTGCCCACTGCCCATTGGTGTTTTTTAGATTCTATTGAAGATTTGGGAACAATTCTTTTTGTTGTGACAGACTGCTGGAATGAAAGTGTCCAAAGATCCAACTGTATGTTCTACAGTGTCTGAAAACCGCTTGATTCTGGGTTGAAAATTTGTGAGAAAAGAAAAACTTTTGAAAATTCTTCAAATAGTCTGGAAATATTGCTGAAGACCGCTTTGAATGGTTCAAATTGTTCTGTTTGGAGGAAAATGAGGGATGATTCATGACTTTTCTTCAGCTTATGAAGTCGTTCAGTTTTTGAAGGTGCTTTTAGATCAATGTTGGCTCCAAATTGTACAAAAACTCAAAATATCTTCTATTTATTAGTGGGCTTGGGTGGTATTATGGTAATACCGTATACAGCCAGTGTTTAAAAATAGCAACAGTTTCAATACCGTCATAAAAAAATGCACCATCAGGACTGGACTGCCGGTGGGCTGCCGGTAACTTTGGGTCGGTCCGGGCCGGTCGCACAGCGGCTGGATTTAACCAGCACTTCCTGTTGCTGCGCGAGCTCATACGGCCACGGGTGTGCTCGAGCGCTTCAGTCAACAGCGGGACACTGCTGTAGATTACATCCAGCTCAGTCTAGACGTTAGCTCATCTGTTCTAAACTCTATTTCTTCAAAGTGAGGCCATTCAGGAAGCATCTACCAGATAATATTTATAATTTTTGCACAGAAAAATCTTCAAAATCACAAAAAAATCCCGGTAACAATCTAAGCCTCTGACATGAAGATTATTTACTTTTAAAGGTTTAGTCCCTTCTTGCAAACAAATTCAGTCATTTTTCTTAAATGATGAAGGTTATAATTTGTGTTCAGTTTTCCTGTCAGCTTTGGGAGGATATTTTTTGAGTGTATTGGGTGAGCCATCTCTCCAGCTGCTCTGTTATCACCAATGTCTGGAAAAGTCTACATTCAACAATGGAAAAACACCCGGAAAGTATCAGCTATCCCGTCCAGACCAACGGGCCTCTCTTAAAGTGGACTTATCGGGGAATTTGCAGGAAAAGGGAAACTCTGGTTTGTGACTCTTGTGGCTGAAAGTCCAAGCTGATGGGAAAGTGTAGGGAGGGAATGTGGCCAGGACGGAGTAGCTAAGCTGGCTTTACTGGTGTAAGTAGACGTCCCTCATGACTGGTAGAGAGTGGTACGCCATGAGGTGATGCTGACCCCCGTGGGCCTCTCACGCTGCATGCTATGTGCTCAGGATGGACTTTGTGCTTTCTTTCCTTGAGCCTGACAAAACAGGATTTTTTACCTAAGCAACCACAGGAAAGGCAGCGTGTGCTTGTTTTGTTTCCTGTTTTGTGAATGCAGCGTGGTATTAACGAAGACCTCGCTGCTGTAGAAATGACTCCCGTCCCAGCAAAAGCTCCTTAAAAGGAGGACTTAATATTTTAAAGTGTGGTTCTGTGGAAATGTAATGAACAAATTATACTGTTTCTGTTGTAGATAGCACTTTGAACAGCCTAAGTTTGGAGAACTACTTTAATTCTGACTGGCTATGTGCTAACGGCTAGCAGATTAAAACAGATTTCTGTCACCTTTAAACAAGTCTTTATCCCAAAATGTTCTTAGTAGTTCATTCAAGTGCTATTTTACAAATCTTTGTCAATTCTGCAAGTTATTCTGGTTGAAATATTATATTCCTGCAGGAAGTTCCTCAGGTGCTGCACAGGATGTGCTACAAAGAGCTAGGTGCTACTGCTTTTATTCGCACCTGCAAATAACATAATGTTGAAAATGGTTATACCTTAGTGTTTTCTTAAACCTCTATGGAATTATTGAGATTAGAGTCATTTTTAAGCAGCTAAACAGGTGATTTTGTGACAACTTGGATTAGCCGCTAGTTGCCTGTTAGCTTACTGTTAGCTAAACATTTTCTTGTCAGTCCAGTTAGAATTAAGCTGTTAATTGAGGTTGCTCAAAAAACTAACTACAACAGGTAAGAATTAATTGTAACACACCTGATTTGAATGAAGGGCTGATTAACAGGCTTCTTCAGAACTTGACATGTTGAGGAAGTAATGAAGTCATTTTTGAATCAGGTGTGTTGAAGCAGGGAAACACCTAAAACCTGCTGGACTCCGGCCCTCTGGAAGGGAGTTGCTGACCCCTGATTTATAACCTTTTTCAGGTGCTTTTAAAAATCTGTACTTTTCAAAGCAACCATGAGAAAAAATAAATTTTTCCTGCAGTGCTACTTTTGATCTTTACAGATAAATGTTGCTCTTAAGGACTTGAAGGTACCAAGGAGTATCAAGGCAGAAATAAATAAAGTTGAAATGTCAAGAAAAAAATCTAAATATTAATCCAGGAAAAAGCTGAAATATACTCTTTCCAGAAAAGTCAGAACAATGGGGCTGCAAGCTCAGTGGTCAGGCATTGGTCTTGCAACTAGAGGGTTGTAGGATCAAATCCCCACTCCGGCTGGGTTACTTTGTCATTGTGTCCTTGGACAAGACACTTTACCCTCATTGGCTGGTGGGGCCTCTGTGTCTGGTCTCTTTGCCTCTGTAGCTCCATCAGCATGTGAATGACTGACTGATGTAAAGCGCTTTGTAGTCCTTTGTAAAGCGCTGTACAAATGCAGGACATTTACAATAATATTTCCATAAAAAGTCAAAATACTATTTCCAGAGTAAAATTGAAATGTCAAGAAAAACGTCACTATATCCAGAAAAAAAAGTTTACTCTTTCCAGAAAAGTCAAAATACTATTTCCAGAAAAAATACAAAACAATATTTCCAGATTATGAAATGTCAACAAAAAAAAAAACCAAAGTAGAAAAATGTCAAATTACTATTTCCTGAGTAAAGTTGAAATGTCAAGAACATTTGAAATCCAGAAAAACAAGTCCAAATACTATTTCCAGAAAAAAAAGTTGAAATACTACTTCCACAATACAGTCAGTAGAGTAGGCTATTTCAAAAAGAAAACAAAGTTTTTGTCCAGGCAGCAGTAATAATTCTCTATTTTTACAAGTTTCAGATGTTTTGATGTAAGTGTTCATGTCTTTTACTGTGAAGAACTTTAAATTTATTGTGTTTCTCAGTGGACAGTGCTGTTAAAGTAGTTAATGTACCTCACATTCAAGAAAATGTCTTGTTTTTTAAACTCTTTTGTTAGATTTTGACTACATTCTGGCCGTAATATTTCTACTTTTTTTCTCATGTTCACTTCAGTCTCACCCCTTGCTCAGTTTTTACTTGGTGGCCCTCCATGTACCGTCATATAAAGGAGCTCATGTGAGTCAGAACATCTCAGATTTTTCTCTTTCAAGGTGTCGACTCTTTAAATGATTATATTGTATGGCGTTGTATCAGCGCAGGGGAAATAATAGAACATGTGGTGCTTTAGGTGAACAAAAGGCCTTTATAAACAGCTGTAAATCCACCTACCCTCACTAAGCAGCTACAGGAAGTGCAGTTAGAAGAAAGGAGGGGGCGTTGTAATCATTCATTACGGTGTTTAAAGGGGGCGATGGGCACGGGGAGATAAGAGCTGGGGACCATCGGAGCATGCGGTGTTTACAAGGGGAATTCCTGACATTCCACAACTGCAGCCATGCCACTCCGATCTGCACCTCCACCCACTGATGGTCACCTTCTGTGCCACGAGAGACCGAAACAAAAAAGTCCAGAGGATGTTGGTTTAAATGTGTTACATAAGGCGAGGTCTCACTGCTGAGGAGACCTTTAGGATTAAATGAATGATCAAAGAGGGATCAGACCTTCATCTCCCTGGAGAGTTCAAATTCACACAGATGTATGTTATTAGTGCAGAAAAATAATTAAAACCTCAAATTTATAGTTTCGTCTATTTAATGGAAATTTAAAATGGCGTTTGCATAAGTTTAATCAGTTTTTCCTAACAGATTGTAATATGTTTGTCAGAATGTGTTTTTGGTCTAATTCTCTAATATTTGTCGGCGTATTTTTCCCTGAAACGTCGCCCTTTTCTTCTAGAATGCTGTCATTTTAAAAACGTTATTTTGCGATGCGTCTAAAGTTGATCAAAGTGTTCCAGCATCTTTTTTTCATCTGTCGTGTTGCGTTTTGCAGAGGCATCCTACTTTTGTTAGCTGCAGATTTTCCCCCCCTTTTAATGCCAGCATGGGGTTGTTCTGATTGAAGCGCCTCGACAGCTTGAGGATGAAGCACGCTGTGACATTTTCTGCAGACATTCATGTTCATTTTAGGATGAATTGACCTTCTACAGAGTAGACATTTAGAGCGGTCATAGCAGGAAACACACAGGAGTAATTCATACCTCAGAGAAACACCTAATGAAACAAGGTATTTTTAAACAAGAATGACTCGTTTTTAGTGAAATATCTTTAGTGACTTTTGCACCTTACAACATAAAAGTTAATATTTTTTGTGTTCCCTTTTGGAAAATACCAATATCCTTTGGAGTTGCACTTTACAGCACAGCATATAGAGTAGATTTACTCAGAGAAAAGATTTAATTTCAGCATTTTTAACAGCAAATGACCTTTTTTGTCATCTACTAAAATTTGTTTGTATAGGCTGAAAGGAATCTATTGAAGGAGGAGGTCATAGGGCTTCAGTCTTTAACACTTTGATGGTTATTAGCAGCAATGCATTCTGTTTGAAACATTTCTTTAATCCATCTTGAGGAGTATTTCAGTAAAAATACATCTCAGTGGGGATCCTGGACGGGTTAGTTTAGTTTTTGCATCGATCAGGGCATGTTTTGTTATCGGATGACTGTGCCTAAGAGGATTATGGGAAGGCCTGGTGGGAAGGGAAGATGTAATCCTATGGGGGTCACTCATGTAAACCCATAAATGGTGGGGGGCTCATGTGACGGAGGGGAGCAGCACTAGCAGGTGTCTGCTCGATGATTACTGGGTCTCAGGCTATGAGGATTACTCAGAGCCTCTAATGGATGTCAGACTGAAACAAATCGGCATCCTCACCCTCGCAAAAGTGCAGTCCTATCAGGTAGGAACAGAAAAACATAAAAAGCTCTGGCGTTTGGTTTCCTTGGCAACGCCATCCATTTGAATTTCTGTAAAATCACCTAAAAAAAAAAGCTCAAAGATCTCTTCATTTATGATGTTTTGCTACCATCAGTTAAGTGGATGCATGTAGGTGTTTGCTTTCGAGCTCTTCTGTAGTTAAATCACTTTTGTAAAGGACAGATTTGCCTGATGGAGGCAGCAGATTAAAGTGGCACCATATGCTGAGGAACTCCACCACGCTAGAGCTGATTATTGGGCTCTTATTCCAACGCCAGCAGCTACTTAATGTGGTGGACTGATGTGACAGCTCACCTGTCTTTTTCTTAAACGCTTTATCATCTTCTCTTCACTGTTCCTGCTCAGTAAACCCAAGTATTTCCTCCTGCAGAAAATGTTCATTTTTTTTTCACCTTTCAAAGCCAGCGTTTTGATAGTGTGACTGGAAAAGGAAAAAAGGAGTTTATGAACCTTCTCTTTTCTTTCTGGTCTGTGCTCGTGACACATATGGCTCGTTTCACGGCTCCTGAAGAGTCTGATTGATGGGTTAAAGAGTGACACAGCTCGGGGTTTTCTTGTAGAGTGTTTGGCAAAAGGTGAAGTCCTCAGCCGGGTCATGTGAGGTAAAGAGAAATGCAGGCGATCGAGAAAGCAGGAGGATTTATCACCAGAGAGAGCCACCTGCCAAAATGCTCCTCGTGAGTCCAGCCTCAACGGTAAAATGTTGCAGCTTCACAGTTTTATGAACGATTCATCAATTTGATCCAGACTTTTCTTTGATGTTTTAACTTTTCCTGAAGGGCAAACCTTCACATACAACCACAGGTTTGAACTTTTGTTTCTTTACTTGAAGATAATTCAGTTATTGATAAGAGGTGCAGCAGTTCTGGTTCTGATTTTGACTACTTTGACCATCAGACGCTGATTTTGGTCGATTCTGATGCATCTCACAGAAACATAGGCCGCTACATTTTTTTTGGTTGAAGTTTTGGGTCACTTCTGGAGGTTAAAAACTTTCACATGAACGTTCTGATCACCAATTTTTTTAAATCTCTAGTTTCTTCATCTGCAGACTAACTTGGAACTTACAGATCCTCATATGATTCAACTAGTTTGGCAGTTAAGCTATGAGAAATCACCAACTACATCTTGCTTTCAGCGATGTACAGCGGCGTCTCTTGTTGTCTTGGTGGCTAACAAGCTAACCAACGCTATGGCGAGCACTGGAATCCCACAGAAAGTATGTGTAAATGTTTATTAGAGAATCTTCTTGGTAAAATAACAAGTTTTTATACAATCTTACTCCAAAACAAACTATTCTTTTCCACTGATTGCAAGCGCAGAGCTCCACAGCGCCATCTGGTGGGACCCAGTATTATAAACGTGGAAATAACAAACCGTATGAATTCACAAACCTAATTCAAGATGGCTGCCACTGCCACCTGACCTTAGAAATCACAAAAGAGGCTCCAACTCAGTCAGTTTTACGTAAATTGAGTTAAAAGTTGGCGTTGAAGTAGCTAAGAGGCATTTCAATCAAACTCTAAAAGGTCTAACCTACTGTGTGAAGTCTTTGCTTAGGAATTTGATTTAATGCAAAAATGTTCAGATTCTGGGTGTTTATTTCTTATTTTTGTATCAGGCGCATAAAAAACTAGAGTTTAAATAGATCAAGACAAGGCAGCCTTTGAAAAATAAACACCATGTAATTAATAATTGTCAAATGTGACGAGTCTAGAATTACAATCCTCCTTTATCTCTGAAGAGATGACACTAAATGTATCTCTTTTACTTCATAGTGACTGAGCAGCTTCACATCCAAAGCACAGGAAACGTGCTCACCTGCTAGTGTGAGAGCCAGAATAGAGATGTACTTCTGATGTCTTCTTTGCCAAACGTGTCAGCTGCTGACATTTCGCCGTGGCTTTAACCACCTTTGGGAGAATCCCTCAAATATGAACCCATCACCACTATTCACTCCCAATTAGAGAGCAACATTTTCTCCCATTCTTCTCCTCCGTTGTCTATCAGATTTGTGTCCCCATGGGGGGACGGGGTCTTGAAAGCTGTTTGGTAATCTGAGACAGCCACACTCCAGAATTAATTTCAATGCACAAAGCAGAGTATTAAAAAAATCTGTAATGACAAGTGGGATTTTGCCTCCTTTGTGTGTTTGTAAATGTGTTTCTGGTGCTGGTGGTTAGAGATGGTAGTTTTGGCAGCCTCATCACCATGGAGACAGTGCCATTACTGTGTGGGGGATGTTGATCTCGCAGTGACAGGACTGGTGGTGAAAAAAAGGAGCAACAATTCAACAACAAAATCCGACTGGACGGTTAACAAACTGGCACTCCTTCGTGTTTTATCCAAAATGTTTTCATGGCCTTGGACCACTGATCCTCACGGGTCGTGTTCACACCGAATTTATCTCGTTTGCTGGTTCTGCTGCGATGAGCCAAATGAAATCACTGCTGACGTTTGCAAGGAGGAGGCTGAGCGTCCTTTTGGGGAAAGAGACGAGCTGATGTTTCAGGTTTTCAGATGCTGCAAAAAACTTGAAAACACTGATTTGATCCACAAACGAAACCTGAATTCTTTTATTTCCTTTCCACTAAGAACAGTTTCAATATTTAGTGTTGTGATTTTCATGCACATCTGAAAGGATTTTTAGTTTTAGCTTGTAATCCAAAATTAGGGGTGCACCGATACCAGATATTTTCAACCAGAGTACAAATATGAGTACTTTCATATAAGTGCTTGATGATACCGAGTACTGATACAAGTACTACTGATCTAAAACATGGTTTGGTACAACCGAAAAAATAAGTCAAATACTAGTTTAGCCTTTTAAAAATAATGATCATGAACTGATTAACCAAACATTGGTGTGAGGATTCGGACAGCATGTATACTGCTACATAAAAACAACAACTACTACTACTAATATTATTACAGCACAAGTAAGTTGCTCCAGAGTTAGCTCCAGTTAGCTGTTGTTATCTCCTGCTGCATCTGAACTGAGTGCTTTTAAGAGTGAGAGTACATGACCTTAGTATCTGACCGATTCCCGATATCGGTATTGGTGCATCCCTATCCAAAACATTTTCCTTAATTGGTTTTTATAATAAGGCTCTCGATTTACTGGTTGATCTACCTCCCAGTCCTCACCTATGGTCATGAGCTCTGGGTAATGACCAAAAGAACGAGATCGCGGATACAAGCGGCTGAAATGAGTTTCCGGATGGCCGGGCTCAGCCTTCGGACATTCGGGAGGGACTGCTCCTCCAGAGGAGCCAGTTATGGTGATTCAATGCCCTAAGTCTGGAGTCTGGACTCCGATTCCTTTTTTCTCTTGATGACTTGAAAAGTAGATGAATGTTTTGTGGGAAGCTGTCTATAAAGATTTTTTTTTGTTTGCCCTGAATAACAAGTTTGTTTTTTTATGTTGACATTTGTGAAGTTAGAAGAAAAAAAATCACTTTGAACAGACTCAGAATATGGGTCAGATTTTATCTTCTCCTGCACTGCTCTCAGAAATGAGGAAAAACAATTTTTTAAAGCTTTCATCTCCTCGTTTCTTAAACTGCTTTTAAGTCGATAGTTCAAGAGAAAGAAAGAAATTTGCTCAAATGTAGAAAATCAGACCGCTTTTAAAAAGTATTTTCATCTCATAAAGAGAAAGTAGCAGAACTGTTGAGAAAACTCACTCAAAAGTTTTAAAGGTCCCTGTGTTCTATAAGGAAAATACAGTATAGCATGCAAAACCACAGGAATGACCTTCCTGATTTAAAACAATTGATTCACAGCTTTCTTATTTGTGGTAAGGAACTCCTTTTCTGCAGAAACTGTCACCACAGCAGCTTCCTCTGCCTTCCCCTGGGCACTCGCTTCAGTCCCGACTCCTCCGCTGATGAAAGCTCCTGCAGCTTTTTCGAATGCGTCGTCCCACGTCCAACATCAGAGAGAAAAGAGAGAGAAGCTGCAGAGTGATGGAGGTAGAAACACCTGCTGATTCTCCCCCAGCCGGCTTCATCTCCCCTCTGAGCCGAGCAGTTGACATTTAACAGCTAGAGCTGTAAACAAGCTGCTGGAATGTCATTGACACTCATTTTGTGGCTTTGTTTAGCTGCCGACCGATCAAATACTGAGTCTGACGAGATGCTGAAGCCTTTTCAGGCTCAAATTAGGTGTCAGCAGGAGCACTGATATGGCAAAACCTCTTCATTGTTAAGTCTATTATCACAACTCAAACACAATGATCAGCTGTGATTTGGACACATGAAACACTGATCATGTTATAATAATATCTGGATGTGTTGAGGATACTGTATGTTAGGCAACATTTTATTTGTGAATTTAATGTTTCAGAAGCAGAAAAAATTGCGTTCCCAGGCAGGAGAGGATATTTCATCCTTTAAAGTTTTGAGTTTTTCCTGGAGTCTCCTCCCAGTGGGGCACACCAGGAAAACCTCAGAGACCTCAGCTGGATCCTTTCAGTGACATAAAGTAATTAAAAGCCTTTAACTCCTTGACAAAATGCATATAGCCAATTACATTTCATGACAGCATTTTAGACTAAGGTCATTTTGTTAACAAATGATGAAGTTATAGTTATTTTGCTCAAATCTAGAGGTGGAATGTGCAAGATTGTGGTGTTAGTGACTCTCAGCCATGGGGATAGTCAGTTAAATATGCCAAAGGTCCATATCGGTGATGGGGTTGTTGGCATGACTGGTGTTCTGGGCAAACTTTGCCAAGGTGTTGCCACAGGTGAGCGACTTTCTTCCCCCCAGGACCAAATTCCGAACTACACATGGTGCAGTTCCATTCAGGTGGAGGGGCGTGCCAGGTGCCGAGCTTGTCGTGGGCCCAAGGTAGCTCCTCAATGGCGCTGTGCCCCCTCCCCTGGACTGGGGACCGGGTCCTGGATTTGCTGCACAGTCCAGACAGAACCAGCTCCGGGTCCAGATCCGGACATCAAATGTTAGCTCCATATCTGTAAAACAGAGTGATAGCCATGTTTATGCTTGCTTTGGTCAGTTGGCTGTGGTGGCCATCTTGAATTGGATTGACTCCAAAAGTTAATCAGTTGTAGACGTACAGAGTAGGATTACTTTATGGGAGTTTAATTAAAATCTGCCATTTGGTTCATTGAGGTATTTTGCTAGCAAACACACAGACAGGAAAAACCATTATAGCCCCTTTTGTCTATTAGCAGGTCTGATAACAAATAAAGTCCATTCATTTGGCTTCTTTTACTCCAGCGTTATAAATAAATACAGAAATTCTTAACTCAATGCTATTATTTAGCCATAAAATGTGTTTTTTTTTTAAAGAACTCGGTCCAGTTTTATAGGTGTGCTACACTTAATCTTTTATACACACCTATTATTTATCCCCTGATGGGCAGAGAGCATGACTTATGATAATCCTGTGTGCTTCTATGATGAAATAGAGCAATTACTGTGTGTTTTTCACCTGTTTAATGTAAGATTGGGTGGGCGTGGATCATCTTCATCACTTAATCACAGCTCGCACATCGTTTTCTCAGCTTCGTCTTCAGCCTGTCTCACTCTTTTGAGTTTCATCTAAAATATTAACCACTAATTTCTGAATCTGTGTGTGTGTGTGTGTGTGTGTGTGTGTGTGTGTGTGTGTGTGTGTGTGTGTGTGTGTGTGTGTGTGTGTGTGTGTGTGTGTGGTGTCACTGATCTCATCCAAACCAAGCAGAGTCTGGTTTGTTCCTCTGCTTGTTGACTCATTTATTAATACAGCTGATGAATCAAAGCTCCTCATCCTCTGGTAATTAAGCTTTTTTTTTTTTCTTGAAAAGCATTTTAAGTTTTTGCACACAAACTCCAGGCTGGTGCTGATAATTAGTGAGCTCAGTGGCTGCACTGATTGCTTCATTATGTCTCCACCAGGCAACCGTGAGACACATTTGGTGAATGATGGAGAATAATCCATGCAAAAGCGACCGTTTGTGTGTCGTTACCCAACACCTATATGTTCACTGTTAAGGAGCTTACGCCGCGAGCTTAATCCACTTGCAACACACTTAATGCAACACCAAACATCAGCACAAATAACCAGCATCTTTGTGCAACTCAACGTGAATCCTGTTACGAGGGAAACAAAGATTCATCAGCAGGGCTCAACTAATTTCAGCTTCCTAAAAGTGAGTCAGAATCATTTGCCTGGATTGTTCACAGCGGTTCAACCGGATGCTGCAAGCGGGGCAGCAATTATCCACCCAGATTCATTTCAAAATGATTATTTTTGTGCTTGTAGATTTCAGTGGCTGCGCTGCAGAGGTTTGAGTCAGCGACATGTTTAATCAGGTTCTTTCAAACTGAGAGCTGTAAGAAGTTTCTAGAAGTGGTGCTACAATTAAAACCCACTCTGGTTGGGCTTCTTTGTGTGCGACTCAATAGACTGTATAATTGTGACACCTTTATTTTTCTTCCTTAGTGAAATTTATTTTTGTTCTTCTGTATTTGGAAAACACTTTTGCGTTTTTATTTTAGTCTTGTGTTAGAAAACTAACAAAAAGGCTCTGATCATGTCAAAAACAAAAGAAAAATTTTGTCACCACTTGTATTATCTGTGTACTAATATTGAATGTAAAGATATTTATAGCCATTTAAAAAGCAGCTAAGTACACTTCAAGTGCAGAAAACGTACACATTTAAAGTTTGATAGTTTTTTGATGATCTAATGGCTGTTTGTTGAGAGTGGGATTGCTGCCAGGAATATTTGAAAACCTCTAAAAGGTATTTTCATGCCAAACCTAAAAAAAACAACCCGACTTTTACTGGAAAGTCCTGCATTTCAGTGTCGGGTCTCTCAAAGTGTTAGTCCTTGTAGCATTTATTATCTCCTACTACCCAAAGGTAGGGTTAGCAAAATATAAACCACAGAATTTTAAAAAACTCTCAGTCTTCATTGGATACGATACATCTACAACTGATACATTTTTGGAGTCAACCTGACTCAAGATGGCCGCTGCCGCTTGTTATAATTAGCAAACACAAAAATGGCTCTAACGCTGTCAGTTTAGTCGACATTGAGCTAAAATATGTTGACAGATTGAGCAAGGTCCTGCAATATTGCATGAAATCATGCAGAATGTTGTGCTGCGGCTTGTGTCTCACTAAGCTAACAGGAAGTGAAGCTTACGAGCCGCTCAGCTCAGTGTGTGATCACGGGCTGCAGGAATGGTACCGCGACAACACTGGTCTGCAAAGGAGTGTTGTAGCAGAAGAAACTGGTACGCACACATGATATCTAAAGCGTATGTACCTGCAGAACGCCTGTGTGCACCCCTGGTTATGAGGGCAAAAAAGGTTAGTTTTGAAAACCCCACACATCATATTTTCTAGTATTAGTCGATGCTAGGAAAGCCTCTAAAGTTGGTGGATAGCTTAAAAGAGGCCTGGATGTGATAAATGGTAACTAGAACTGTAAAAAAAACAATAGGATGGGATCAATTTCCTCTGTGATGGTTTGTAACATCAAATCTAAATTAGCAGCAAATTTATTTATTATTGAAAACATGAGATAATAATACACCAGAAAGTGAAAAGTCACATTTACTCAAGTCTGGAGGTGATACATTTTAGTTTTTTAAGTGTCGATAAAAATAGAAATGATTTTAAAGCTAGAAGAAGATGACACTGTAGAAATTATTTTAATTACAGAAAGATTTTCAAATATTATTCTTTTGTAGTATAAAGACCACACTGTTCTGATTTCGTAGGGTTTTTTTTGTGTCATACTTATTCTCAACATTCGTCTCTAAAGGGTCCAGTTTGTTGCCTGACATTAATCCAAATAATGTGTCAGAACTCAGCCGCTCGGTCACCTTTTTCACTGCGACTGGATCCCTGCAGGACCTGCCTCGGTTGGATCTCCCTTTTTAAAATGTCAGCCCTGTCAGGTCCCCCACGCCGTCATATCTGCTGTCATCAGGTAAACATCAGTCCCAGGGCCGCATAGGGGCTCAAGTCATTACAGCTGCGCCTGCCACCGTTCCCTTTCCATCAAACTTTACACGTCTAGCCCCAAACCAAACAGCACCTCTTTAATCACTACTCTCTCCTGCAGCGGCTGAAGGAAAGAGGTCACCCCTGTCTGGATAAAAGACTCCGAAACAGTCCCAGCCACAAACTCATGCTGTTTATTCTTTGCTGTGAGTGGCTTATTAAGCCTTGTCTGTTTGGGGACTGCTCATCCAGAAGTAAATCCTCCAGTTTCAGGCCTATTGTCCCTGTTTTGTTTATGTTGGGCGCATCTGCCCTCGTCTGTTAGCCTGATTAAAACTGAGACTCGATGTGTGATTGTGTCAGCATACAGCAAGCCAGACACACTCAGTACCAGCGGCTCTTGGCATTAATCCGTCTCACTAATGGTGGGGGATGGAGTCGGAGGAAAAGAACAACAATACATCTCTCTTTCTGTGTGTCTTGCTCTTTGGGCTCAGGAACACGTAGTGTGATATCTTGGACGTTCAGTACGGATGTTGCTTCTTGTTTGCTACCTGGCTCATACTATCCTCTGCTTCACCGCTCAAGGAAACGAGGTACAATAACCCCCCTCATGCCTCCAGAAAAACATCCTTTGTTCCTGCCATTGTCACCAAACAAGAGGTTGCGTCTAGAGGTTAAGAGGGATATGAGTGTAGCGCAAGACGCGTCATGGAGTTTCTGAGGTGTTTCTGTTGTTTTCAGCCCATGAACTGAAACAGGAAGAGACACAGTGGAAACAATACGAGTTTCCTGCTTTGTATGTCTTTGGTACAGTACAAGCTAACTGTGTCTACCCCATGGACATTCCTGAATGTGACAAGGGGCCGTACTTCCTGTCTAACTCCAAGCAAACTGTAGTTTTTTTGTGTTTCATAGATTACAAGATAGTACATGTACAGGAAAGAGTGAATTTTTCTCTCTTTTGTTCAAATATTTGTTCACTTACATCTTTAAATTCCAAAATGTTGGTATTGTTCTGGAGTACGGCAGTTATTTCCTTTTATGATTACTTCAATTTCCGTTTTAAGACTGAAATGTATCAGATGTTCAGGATATTAGGCTTCATGTATCTGGGAATAGGACTTAACACAGTCAAAGTCCCTATTAAATGCTGATCATATAGAAATGTCTAAGCAGAAATTTTTAATTTTTGAACCCTTTAATTCAAATGACTGTTTGATCAATTGCACTCCGAAAACCTTGATTATCAGCCTAAACACTAAACATCTTTGGAAAAGTATTTAAAACCATATATATATAATGTACTTTTAGAAAAGTTTTTAAAAAACTAAATGAGTTTAAAAAATTAAAAGTACAATGGTTGAAAAAGTAAAAAGTATTGTAAGTAAAAAGGCTTGGGCGGTATTATGGTTATACCGTATGCAGCCGGTATTGAAAAATAGCAACGGTATCCATTTCAATACCGTCATGAAAAAAATGCACGGCCTGCGCTGGACTGCCGGTGAGCCGACGGTAACTTTGGGCTGGTCTGGGGCGCTCGCACAGCCCGCTATCTGGGCAACTCGTTTTAATCAGCACTTCCTTGTTGCTGTGCGAACTCGTGGATATGTTCACGTGCACTTAGGGCTTCAGTCAACAGCGGAGTTTTGCCGTTTGGCCGTATTTCCGATTTTATTTTGACAAGGCAAAAAACCAATCAACGTCCGGTTGTTCAATTTCCGTCTCAGAAACGAAAGAATGAAGAGTACACGGATTCCCCCTCCGCTTTACTCAGCATTTCCTTGTTGCTGTGCGAGCTCGTATAGTCGCGGGTCTGTTCGCGTGCTTACAGCGCTTCAGTCAACAGCGGTAGCTGTCCGAATCGAACATCAGCTGTTAGTGCTCATGGTGGGAGACATGATGGAAAATGCCCGGGCTGAGGGTTAATACCAGTAATACCCGGGAAATTGTGGAGGAAGTTTGACGGTATCAAAATTTGGATACCGCCCAAGTCTAGTAAAAAGTAAGAAAAAGTATAGATGATAAAGTAAAGATGTGTAAAAGTTTTTTTTAAAGCCTTAAAATTTGATTTATTTTGTAACTGTCTACATGGGGACATACAAGGCCTTAATATTATGATCTATAGAGTTAATTTAATCAAATAATAAAACTGATAAATGACTGAGTATTTTAATAACTGACACACATCCAGGTCTTTATAAAGTCTCTAAAATGCTCATAAGGTCCGACCCGTATGTATTCAGCTCTAATTCCAGACTAGTTTGTCTCTTCTCGATCCTTCTGATTAACACACAAACCCCCTGAAGGTTGCCAACCCTAAATTAAGAACTATTGTTTCATTGGATTACACTATTTGAGAACCATGAGATTCAAAATACCATTACACAATACTCTGAAATGCTCCTTTGTCTCTTTCCACCCAACATGTTGAAATAACGTTCCACCCTGTTAGGTTGATTTAAAGGGATTACAGATGTTTTGTTATTTATTTTTGCCTTAAAGTCCAATGCATTTGCATCGACGGTCTTGATCTCCGAGATGTTGGTTTATGATCTTGCAGCACTACCTTATTAATCGCCTTCACAGCACATTAGATTAATGTCAAATTCGTGCACGACATTTAAATGATACGTATCACTCAGACATGCAAGTGATTTCTTTAGAACCGTCTCTCCTTCACACCCTTCCCTCCAGAGCAGCTCGTCTGGATGAGAGGGCAGCTGAGTTCAGCTCATGTCACCGTTTCCTCTGGTGGGAAGCACTTTGACAAATGGTCCCCCTTCAGTTTAATGTTGCAGCAGTGCGCTGCAGTACACTAATAGAGCTTCAGCCAAAAGTTTATATCAAAGCTTGTGCTGGTGTTATTGCTCGCAACGATTTAGTGACTTCTTCTTTTTTTTTTACCTGCTTGGTATTAGAAGGTAACGCTGCTTTCTGCTGGAAAGCCAGAAGATGGATATTAGCTGATAGCACCCTAGGTGTTTGCAGAGCTGTTGCTGTGTCATGTTGTTTTGCTTTTCTGTCTCAATTTAAAATCTCAAAGGAAGAATCTGCTTTTATTAAATATCTAAAGCTCAAAACACTTTGGTGAACAGCTGACGGAAGTGGAGGTTGCCAACTGCGAATTTAAAATATAAAAAAGTGGTTGAATAGTTCTCAGAAATTCTTGTAATTTATATGTACTTTTTATGATTTTTTTCCCCCCCAAAGACAATTCTGCACATTTCAGCAGGTGGAAAAGCAGAAAACATTTAATATTTTACTCTTTTTTTTTTCCCCCTGTGCTCTTGGTTCAAAAAGTTCAAAAATAAGTGGGACATGTAATTTAGGAAGATTGATACTTAAAAGCAAATGTACGTTCACATTCCTTTGCATTTTGCATAAATTAATATTAATGCTAGCCTAATGGGAGCTCAAAATTCAACTAATTTAGCATTCAGCCTTTGAAAAGCAAAAGAGAAAGACCCATAAAGAAATTCAGTTGGACACATGTTGAGCATTATTATCCTCCTGCTGAGTCTTTCTGCTCATTTCAACCCAAAAAAGCCCTTTCTGGCCATCAGCAGGTCTGCCTTCACCTTTATTGACACACAGTGGGATGCTATAAGTTCTGCAGATGAGCTGTCAGAGTGTGGACAACTTCTTTCCTGCGCTAACAGGAAATCTGATGTTCTCCTAACCTCCACCCACAGACTACATGCCAGTGGATTTGCACTGCCAATCAAAAGTTTTCTGCACCGTGACTTTAACATTCACTCACCTAAAATACAGAGAAGATCAAAAATGCTTGTTGAGCTCATTCAAGGAGGGATGAGGAGCTAGATTCTATTAAAAATAAATAAAATGTCCATTTGGCTTCTTATGGGAATTTAGAGGTCAGAATGTTGACTGAAGATTTTTTAAATATCGGAGGTCTGTTTTTAAGTCAGGCTTTTGATATTAAAGGACACTTCAGGTTATTTGAAATGGATTTCTGTGGAAATGTTTAGAGCAAATAATATTTTACTTTTTGTGAATATCTCTTTGAACAGCCTCAAATATAAGGAATGTGAATTAGCTTGACATTTCATTTAAAACGATCAGCTTATTTAAGCAGGGCCAAAGCAAAGTTGCCTAAAATATGAATCATATCAGTTTGTGTGAACAGTCCTTTTATAAACCTTTAGACCTCCAATTTCATATTGCATGATTATTCTGACAGAGATGTAACAAAACTCTGGCTGGACGTGCCTCAGGCTAGCGTTAGGGTCCTGAGTTAACAGCTGCTACTTTTGCTACTAGCTTTCACTAATAAACATAGGATTCCATGTAAATAACCATGTAACACAAAACTGATGGTGATATGATTTAATAAAATTATGTTCCTACAAACAGCAATGACATTAAGACTGAAGTTTTTTTTTTAAGACAGACTCTGGTCGTAGCCTCACTTGCTGTTAGCTTGTCACTTTGGTCAGAGCTAACACATGTTTCTCTAAATTGAGATTTGTAATGAGCTTCAAGTAAGAAATTAGATGTTCTCAAAACAGAACCCAACTTTAAAAGTTCTTCTGAACTATCTTTTTGAAGAAAATGATGAGTGCTGTTTTTGTTTGGTTTGTGTCCTGTACTACAGCTTGGCTTTGTTTGAGAGAGATGTCTAATTCCTAGACACACGTGCAATCATAATATCCTCCTACGCTCTTTTATTGTGCAATCAAAAATGTTTTGCAAATTGTATTTATTTATTTATCAAACACTACAATAAGCAGCTACATTTGGTCATTGCAACCATTCCTATAATGAGGCAGGCAGAGCTCTGGTGTGTTGTTTTTTTTTATATTTCTCTGTGACAGAAGTCCATAATAAGTAGTTATAGGTACACAATTGTCCATATAAGTTCTTGAGTTTATTCTTTTTTTTTTTTTTTTTTTTTTTTTTTTTTTTTTTTTTTTGTTAAAAGAAATACTAACTTTGTAGCTGAAACACATTCTCTGACAATGATCAAATATGGTTTGGTGTTGCAAAGCTAAAAGGTTTAAAGGCAATAATGTTGCACTTCAGGGGTTGAGTTCAGCAGGAACTATAGCTGTGAGTTAAACTGACAGTAGGGTTTGGAAAATTACATTCACATGAACCACCATGAAAATTTGGAACTTAGAGCAGATTTATATGGGAAACAATCCATTTTGGTCTTGGCTGTGTTTCTACTTTCCATTAGGTCTTCAATCCTATAGGATGTAAACTCTGTTTTTCTCTCTATTTTTCCAAACTGAGGCTGTTCAGGATAGGTAAGATATCAATTATTTATAACTTTTACACAGAAACACTTCAAAATTACAAAAGATACACTCATATTATGAATAAATCATAATTTATTTTTTTGTAGATCGTGTTTTGGTTTAAATAATTCCTTATGATTTAAAAGTAATCACGCCGTCTCGGCTTGAAATGTTCTCTTGACTTTAGGGGATTTAAAGCACAAAGACTGGATCTAAAGTAAAAATTTAAGGAGAAACAGAGGAAAGTCTTTATTCAGATGAAAGCCTGACTTGAGGCGAGGGGAGAGAGATGAGAGAGGTGCTGCAGCTCAGGGCTGTTCTCCAACATCGAGCCCCCCCTGTGGTAGAACTTTACAGAACGTGAAGAACCGCTCTTTCTGACATCATCCAGCCTCAGAGAATCAAAGAAACCACAGAAATTCATCATCCAACTAATACACAACAAACCATTGTCTCAGAAATCAAACCAGGAGCTGTAGAATAACATGATTTGAGTCCTGTTCTCAAAATAGTCATTCTTAGTCATGATCGAGAGTAAGAGTGAAACATTCATCTGATGTTTGATTGATTAGGTCACCTATCAAAGCTCCTTCACCTCTATCCTCTAGGTGTAAACGTAGAATCTGACTCCTATTACATGGAGGATTATGTGCTCGTTATTGGTTTCTGTGGCCTTATTGAGCAGTGCTGGTCAGATAATCAATGTGGCAAAGTGGGATAAACAGACTTTACATAGCAATTTGGCCAGACAAGTCCAGGCTACACGGACTAGCCCCAGAAGGTCTGGATCTGTGATTTAAAATCAAAGATCAGTCTCAGATCTGATTAATTATTTTTCTCAGGTGTTTTAGATCAGAGAAAAACCAATAAAAAGGCTTTATAGCTGCTGCTTAGTTCATAAGTATTAATTTATTTTGAAGGCTGATGATTTTTCTGCCCTTTAACCTGGTTTTAATCTGAAAAGCTTCTCATTTAAAGCAGACTCTCTAAGTAAAAAGGGCAGATCTATCAATCTTATGTATAACATAAATGCATTTTTCCTCAATTATGTTTTTTGTGCTTAAAATATTTTTATTTTCAAGACATTAATTTCCTTACAGGTGTTCAGACTGATGCATCAAATGCTGAAGTGCCTCATGAGATATCAGAGTTACAGTAAAAAATATGAATTCATCAGCCTCCTTGAACCCTTTTTGCCTACTTTGGAGCAATGTTGTTTTTTGATTCCGTTTCTGAGAGACGTGACGCTGTAGTTTCACTTTCCTTCAGAGCAGCAGCCGCTCACTCAGTCAGAGGGTCACATCAGGATGAACAGAGAGAGGAGGAAAAGATGGAGGGAGGGGAAGATGGAGAGGGAGGGAGGGATATTTACGACTCAGGCAACAGTGAGGGTGAGCTGCATCCCAGTGTCTGCTCCTTTGCTGCCATAAACTCTCAGGAGAAAAGGAATAAGCTGTGCAGAGATTTGCAGGTGAGCCCAGAGACTCTAGGTACGTGACTGTCTGTGCACCGTAAATATCAGGTCAAATATCATCCACTCAGGCGGGTTTATGTTGGGCTCAAACATCCTGAGGTGTAAAGTAAAAAACTGTTTTTGAAAAAGCTAGCTTTCTGCAGGCGTCACATCAAAACTCTAAGCTTTTCAGAAAATGTACATTTCTAAATATTACTATTTCTAAAGAAAAGGTCACAAAACCGATAAAAAATATGACTTTTCTAAGCATACTGACATTTACGAAGGTATAAAAGACATTTTAGTTTAAAAAAAACTTTTTGACATTACAGAAATGTTAATATTGAGAGCACAATAAAAAAAACTTATGAGAACAGACTTCAAAAGGGAAACATTTCTGAAATCTGCAGCAAATAGGAAATACAACATCAAATAAAAACATTTCCAATTAGAAAATAAAATGACATCCTATAAAAGGCAACAGCAGTTCTGAAAGCACAGCAACAACAAACTATTCCTGCAACAAACATGTTTTCAGAATACATTGTAACTTTTCTGAAACTCATACAGTTTTAGTTCAGGTTTCTTATTTCTCTAAATGTTTTTCTTTCTAATCTTTTTTTTTATTATTTTTTCTTTCTAATCTTTTGATGTGTTTTGAATCCAGGTATCGAGTTTCTGTGTTCAGCTCACTTTTACAAGATCAAAAACTTTGAACACAACAAAGCACTTTTCTGTTTTTGTTGATTTTATATACTTTTTTAGTTCAAGCTGTTAATGTATATCAAACCTGGCGAGATTTTGTCAACAGGAACACATTTGAGTCTCTAGTGTGACGCTGTCTGCCAGCATTTCCCAGTGCCTGATCTTTATTCTGTGTTCTTGCCTGGTGACATCAGCCTGTCACAGGTTTTTCCCAGAAGCCCTGTGTCCTGTCGGGGTACCAGACCCACCGTTGTGCGTTAGACAACATGTCTACCACAGACTGGCCTTCATTTGGCTTTAAAGCAGAATTCCCTGTTTAAATGCTATAGTGTTAGGTAACTTTGTGCTTTAGACTTTGATGTGACTGCTTTAATGAAAAAAAAAAGATTTATTTTAAAAACTTGACATCTGAAACTTCACAAAACGGCAAAAGAAAACAAAAGTTTGCCTTCCCACATAATTGACTTGTGACTTGTTTTGGCAATTTGAGCAGTTTTTCTTTCTCTATCATTTACACACACACACACACCTACACACACACACACCTACACACACACACGATGTGAGGATTGCAGCTCTAGACGTGTCCCATTTGACAAACCCATTTAGTCAGACTCTGCAGTGATAGTGAATTTTTACTGACTCAGGCTTCAATCAGAACTGATGATGTGAGTTTAAAACCAGGAAGGACATAAACATTTTTACTGACTCTGCTGCAATCAGAGCTGCTGGACTTAGTCAGTCCCTGAATGTCGGTCACTGGTTTGTGTTTTGGTTCTTTGTATTGCTGCACTGTAAAAAGAAAACGTTGATCTACCTTTTAAAAAAATGCTTCAATTGGTAATAAGCAGTTGAATTTGGTTTTCCAACCCAGATTTTCTTTTTACAGTGTGCCAAGATCTACTCAACTCTCTACACTGTAAAACAGACAAACTTGATTCAACTTTTAAAAAATTGTTTCAATTTCTAATAAGCAGTTGAATTTGGTTTTCCAACTTAAATTTGTTTTAAACAAACTTAATTAATTGGATAAACCCTGAATTTCTTTTTACAGTGTGCCAAGATCAACTCAACTTTTGAAAAATTGTTCAATTGGTAATAAGCAATTGAATTAGGTTTTCCAAACTTAATAAATAAAACCAGGAATTGAACCTGCAACCTTCTCACCGTGAGACAACAGTGCTACCAACTGCACATTTGCAACCACATTTGCGACAAGTTAACTTGTCAGTTAACTCTTAATTTGGCCACCAACCCTTCCTGAAATTGACAGAGTTTCCCAATATGTTTGAAAACTGACATTTAAAAAGGAAATTTGTGTTTATTGAATTTGTTTAAAATTCCCATGACATTTTGTCACCAACATTCACAGCCCCGGTGAGATACTTGTTTCAATCCATGAAAGTCGGTCTTGAGTCTATTCTTGTGAGACTAACATCATTTAGGACTTTATTCTTTAAAGTGTTGGACTTTATTTGAGCCAAAATCACAAAATGGAATTAATTTCATCATCACTCATGTGAGACTTGATTTTCTTTTCACTTGGTTGCTTCCAGACTTCAGACATCTTGACTTGCTTTTTGCTCTTGACTTCTTCTGACCCTAAAAGTCTTGAGTGCTGACGTTAGACGTGTCCCGGTGGAGCCGATATTTGACATGTTTCCGTTACAGATTTCATAATGGTAAACTTTCTGCTTGTGAATGTAGCCGCTGAACAAAGCTGCAGAACTTTTTCCTGGTCGTCATTTATCTTCATGTTGGTTTCATCATCTGCTCGCAGCTCTTCTGATGAATTGCTTCAGTCATTGGTTTGTGTCTGTGTGCTGAGCAATAAAGAGTCCAGTAGAGTCGCTCTGCTCTCCCTGAGTGGGTGTTGAAGCCTTTGAGTGGATTTTCTTCGCTGAACGAGCCTCAGACTCATTTATCCTTTGAGAGCCACAGCAGCATAGCTGCTATGAAGTAACGCTGTTAAGAAAAACCTACTCAATCATTCTGTGTGTTTCCATGCATCTCAAAATCAAGACATGCACTAAAAAACAGCTGAACACCTGAGAGAACACTGTGACCAACCCACACATGTTGAGCTCCTCTCTGTCAGTAACTATTGAAAAGTGCATCATTTTTATAAACTGTCCTAGTTTTTCAGTACAGATTTATCCAATATGTTAACCTACAGGGAATAAAGCTATGTGGATTTGAACTGACAGCACTGAGCACATAAATCGATCTGATGCTGGATTCTGAGACATTTAAGTAGAATTCAGCAGACATTTCCTTAGTCATTTTTTGTTTACATAACAAGGTTGAACCAAGTGTTGATTATTTTAAATTTATTTATGATAAAGCTGTCAGTGCATTTATTACACTGCTAAGAAGACATGGATACACTGATTGCAACCTTTTGAAGCCAACAATAAAAGCACTTAAAATTTTAGGGTTTCTTTTCTCAGAAATGTCCTCTGAAATTCTGTTACTGCATAACAGTTTGAACTGTAGTGTTTCTGTCTTTGTTGTGGTGGATGCACAATAAACTTTACAGGTGAGCACTGAGGACGTCCTGATTAAAACAGGTGAAGGATAATAAAAACCGTTTTTCAATTTTGCAACATTTTATACTGCATACTATGCAGTTTTGGCTTGTTTCTAGCACCCCCTAGTGTCCGTTTTAAATCACTGTTGTAAAAAATGTTGGCAAAGAAACACCTTGAAATGTCTCCTCAGCCTTCATAGATTTCTACTGGAGCGGTTCATCACTCATTCAAAGAAATCAGCTGTGTTCAAGCAGGGAGAGATTTTTAAAAAATCATGAATCATGAGCTAAAAACACTCCGGCGCTAGCATAACAGCTAGCCACATTGAGTTAGCCTAACCCTCGTGAGATGACTTTGTGAGACTTCAGGGCACCAGACCAGAGACTCAGAAGTTTGTAGCATTTTCAAATATGCTATAACCTCTGAACTCTGACCCCTGTTGACCATCACAAACAATAATCCATCTTTTTCCCAATAACTTGGAATACATTGACTCTTTTATTATGTTTAACCTGGATTAACATTCCCAGATCAAGGTCGTTTTTCCGGAAGACCACTACAGGACTCTCTTTTAGTTATAATAACTCAAAGACCTCCTGGCTGGCTCGCCATTTATGTAGCATTATAAACTCTATTGTGGTACGTGAATACGTGGTACTCTGGATCCAAGCAGCAGATAGGGCTGAGTGACTTTTCATTAACCCTGTTAAGGGTCATATTAGCACATACTGGCTCAAGAAAAAGATTTTAAAATATGAAAAAGTTAATTAATGTGCTTTTGATGCAGTGGTTTAAAACCAGTTTACATGTTCTTTAGAAAATTCTCCACAAGTTGCTGTTTTATACAATCAGGTTTTTGTGGATTGAGCCTTTTAATATAAATTTTAACTGTATTTTCACATCTTTATTTAATGTTTAAGGTTAATACTAGTCTGTTTTAAACTAACTATGATCCTTTAATCATAACCAGGTAGGTGTGGTTGCTGGAAATGCAGCAAAAAAATATCTTATGATTGAAATCAGGCAATGTTCAATGTGTATGTGTTAATCATGATTGCCCAATCTCTCAAAAATAGAGTTGTCAAGCAACAAAAAAAAAAAAGAAAAAAAATCCCAGTTTGTTCCCAGTCTGTGAACTCACCATGACTAAATGCAAATTCATGCTGGTAAAATGGATCTTACCTGGATGTTTTCACTCCAGGACCTTAATTTCCAAGTCATTCACAGATTGAAGGGTAAAGCATTCTGTAAATTAAAGTTCTTTGAGATAAATCAGAATCAGTGGGACTAAACTTTATGAAACAGCAATGAGAACACAAGGTAGATGAGTAATGACAGGGCGATGACAGTAGAGTGGTTATTGAGGCATTGTGGACTTTCTGTCCTTGTTTAATTGTCTGTGCGTCTGTATAATGTCATTTTACAGTTCGATAGATGTAAAATCAAATCGAATGGTGAAATAAATCTTCATGTTGTGATGGCGTTGGTAACAGCCATGTGACAGGTAGGGTGTCTCTGCTTTAACAACAAGCTGGGAGCCTAATGTTCTTTTAATGACTGGTGTGTTGCTGTAGTGCGATTAGGGCCTGATGGGAGGTGAGTGTGCTGATTGATAACCTGCACAGCCTCTGCCAGCCTCCATGACACAGCAGTAGCCAGGTTTACCATCCCGAGCCTCGGCTGGATATGCAGCGCAGCACAGGGACTTCTCTTAGGTTTACATAGGTTAGAAAGGTTCCTAAAAACATGGTTCTAGCTCTGCTGCTTGCTTTAATTTGGGACTGTTGGTGCATCCAATCAATACTTTTAATCATCCAGCAGTTGTGTGAATCCTGGCTGAATAATTAAGTTATCAAAGGCTTTAGGTCAAAATCACAGTTGAATTACTGGTATTTCAGCTTCCTTCTGAAGAAAAATGTGCTTTTCACTATTTAACAATCATGTTTACCAGCATACTTGTGAAGCAATATGTGATTGATGCCAAGCAGTTTGGCAAGTTCACCAACATCAATAAAGTCCAAATCTGCACTACAGTAAGTCAGGGAGTCATCGTGACTGTAGAACAGGGTGCAAGCGGAGGGAGAATCTGCAGGCAGAGCGCTATAAGGGAATGTTTGCTGATTTCTATCAAATGGAGAAACAACATCAAAGAAAATGCAGACAACATCTGAGTCTGTGCGTCCACTGGGATTCCTGTGGAAAGGGCTGGGCAGAGAGATTTGAAATAGAGCTAAACTCTCTGAGATCACACCAATTTGTTGCTATGACACAATTAATTCAGCAGCAGACTCGTACAAGCACAAAAAAGATCAATCAAAGAATAGTTCAGATCTTTTGAAAGTTCGTTATGAAAAAAATTTAATATCTGTTTAAAGGGCCTGAGTTTGGCTAACAGCTAGTCCAAACAGGGCTAAGATCAAAGTGGATTGTTGCTATGTTAAAACAACCCCAGTATCAAAGTTTTCCAAGCTACTACTTGATCAATTCTTTGCATTAATATAAATTCCACATCATGTGTTTATTCTGGCTGAAATAACAGTATATTCCTACAAGAAGTTCCATAGGCTGCACTGGAGATGCTATAGCTGTTGTGCTGCACATGAACACAACATTCTTAGTAAATAACTGTCTAATGAAAAGTTAGAGGCAACAAAAAGGTTAATTAAAGGTACACTAAGTAACTTTTTCATGCTTTAAATCTTTTCCTTGAGCCAGTATGTGCTAATAAGACTCTTTACAGGGTTAATGAAAAGTCACTCAGCCCCATCTGCTGCTTGTGTCCAGAATACCACGTTTGCAACTTCTGAGTCTCCGGTCCAGTGCCCTGAAGTCTCACAAAATCACGTACCTCGCGAGGGTTAGGCTAACCCAATGTGGTTAGCTGTTATGCTAGCACCAGAGTGTTTTTAGCTCATGATTCCTGCTTTTTTTTTTCAATCTCCCTGCTTGAACACAGCTGATTTCTTTGAAGGAGTAAATAAACGCTTCAGTAGAAAGCAATGAAGGCTGAGGAGACATTTCAGCAGTTAGATTTCAGTGTTTCTGAGCAAAGACGGTGTTAACGTTTTTACAACAGTGATTTAAAGCAGACACTAGGGGGTGCTAAAAACAAGCTAAAACTGCCTAGTGTGCCTTTAAATAGTTTTCATATGAATTATCTGAACATATTAAGAGTTGAGTTGTTTTAGGGTGGCATAAAACTACTTTGATCTTAGCCTAGCCATTAGCTCATCGATACAGTCAGAACTAAACCGAATCTCTCCACATTGAGGTTGTTCAAAAAGCTAACTGCTGGTAAAATATTGTTTATAACATTTTCCACAGAAACTCACTTTAAAAGTTCTGAATCAATTTAAAAAAGGAACCTCTTCAAAGAAGGATTTGCAGCCTATGCTGAGGTTTTTTTTTTCTGTCTCTTTAATTTGCAGCATGTGTTTGTCCAATTATCTCCAAGGCACAGCTTTCACACCTTTCTCCATTCTGCTGTGATTTAACCTCCTCAGGCAAGAACAGCCTGGAAGCCTCCCCTATATAACAGCAAAATAAACCAACATGTGAGAGTGTAGCCTCAGAGTTGTTATTGGAGGTCCGGTTATCAGTTGACAGTGAGAGTGAAACACTGTGGTTCACACCGTCATCATCGACTCCCACACTCCCCCTTTTCCTCCTCCTCCTCTCCTGCCACAGAAAAACTCTCAGGCTGCA
Organism: Callopanchax toddi; assembly: GCA_006937965.1. NCBI lineage: Eukaryota > Metazoa > Chordata > Actinopteri > Cyprinodontiformes > Nothobranchiidae > Callopanchax > Callopanchax toddi. The sequence goes on from SSNR01000004.1 coordinate 4,937,561, forward strand.
ACCACAACGGGCAGCCAGCCAGCCAGCCTCCTACAACCCCTCCTCCTCCAGAACATGACAGCAGAATTGAAGGAAGTCCAAAATTAAAAGCATTGTTGTCCCTGTAACTGGTGGCCGCAGAGCAAATCCAGTGACGGGGGCTTATTTCATTCTGCCGTCTCAGGTGACCTTGGCTGTGGCCTCCAGTCTGCTCGCCCTCTCCAGACACACTATTCAGAACGGCGGTCCGTGAGCTACGAGGACGGGGACCTGTCAGCAGGACCACCAACACAAAGCGTCCTCTGACGAGCAGAGCGAGACTGGATTGTTTTCTGTTCTCCCCCCAAAATCTGCCCGAGCCCTAAAACGTCCTTGTGAATGAATCTGAATTTACTGTAATGTACCATTAAGGTTGCCATGGTGATGGTTGTCATCTGTGTGCATGCCAGTTGCCATGCAACTTTTCCCCCCCTAGCCTTTTTGGGTTGAAAAGCAGCACTTGGAAAGTGTTTCATACAAATTTTTTTCTTTTTTTCATTTAATTTATGTATTTTTGTTTGTTGACAGGCTGAGACAGATGGTTCTTCCTGTATTCTTTTGCCTAATTTCATGCAGCTTTAGTTTCATGCACATTGCAGTGTTTGTCAACGGTAACACTACTGCTGGCTGAGGAAGGATGGAGACCTCCATCTGTCCTCCCAGATACACATAATGGTTCGTTATTTTTCCCTTTTCACAAAAAGCTTCAACAGCTCATAAAAAACACACATTTTATTTTGTACCTTCAACCAGTCAGACCAGAAGTTTGTTTACTATTTTTGCTTTAAAGTTTTAATGTATAACCTTTATATGAAATTATACACAAGTTCTCAACTGGAAAATGTTATTGAGTGAAAACAACCAGTTTGTATAAAACCTGCAGACTTCACATCTTTTGAGCCTGTTTTCCTTGCCGAGGCTCTATTTTGTAAAGCAGAGGTTGCATCTTTGTTAGTTTGAATGCAGATCCCACATCCTGGAAGAATACATCCTATTTTCTGGAACGGAGTCTAGCTTTCTGTGTTGGTAGCATCAACATGCCTGGTGCTTTGACAGAAACACAGCTATCCCATTATTATCCTTTACCTGCACTGCAGCTCAGAGCTGAAGTATGATTCAGCTGCTCAGCAGGAGCCCTGAAGATCTGTGTCCTGCTTCTGCTCTGTGATAACAAGTCTAACACTCCCCTGTCACTATCTTCTCTCCGCTGAATCCACCTACTTGTAGTCTGTCATGATGAGCTGCACTGATGAGACATAATAACCGAAGAGAAATGCTCTTTTTATCTTGATATTCAACTCATTATAGGACAAAAACATTAACCAGGGGGAAGGGGTGAAGCTCTAAGTGGAGGATCAAGCTGTGTGAGGATGGTGGATTGAGACTGAGGCGGATTGTGTCATTTCTACAAATGTTAAACCAGAAAAAGAAATGGCTTTCTGCCCCTGCTGCGTTTTGCAGCTTCATCTTGTTTGCAATTACCGACACCGATAATACGACCGACCTGTTAAAGTCAGAGCTGTGAGTTAAGATTTTCTAAACACTTAGAGGAAAAGCTCAACTGTGCACATATGTCATCTCAAAAGGCCTATGTGTTCTGTTATTATACATCTGATTGTTTTTCTTTATTCTAACAGGGAGTTGATCCGAGAGAAGAAATGAATTCTATTTGTTATTTTAAGCTTAACTCACAACTCAATTTTCTTGTTTCATAATTCTGTTTGATTTATCTTCCAAACGTAAACTTTTGAATAATGCGGAGTTTAAAAATATCACTAAATAGCTCTAAAATAAAGCAGGATTGATGGAGCACGTCATCAAATCAAATGTCTCTCTTTTTGAGCAAAGATATCAACATTTTTATAGCTTTAAAAATCTTTCTTCTGACATTTCTAGTTTTTTTTTTCATTTAATAATTTCCTCTTTTCAACATGTCTTTTGTTTATTTCAACATTTCAAATCGTCTCCCATTATTTCAAACTTTTTCTTTTGACATTTTTTAATTATTTTGTTTGTATTTTTTTTATTTTGATTAAACTTTTCTTTCTTTTAACTTTTCTCTTTCTTTCCACAATTTATTTGTCAATATTTCTTTTTTTCTTCTTTTATTTTAAATTCCTTTTTCTTTCAGTTATTTTTTATTAATATTTCTTTCCTTTCAACATTCTAACATGTTTTTTTCCATTCTTTTAATAATTCTTCTTTCCCTTTAAACGTGTGGTTAATTTTTTTCTTTTTTAAAATTGATTAAAAAACAAATTCAAAAGGAAAAAAAAAGCCAAATGGAATAATTGAAAAACTGTTCAGATAAGATGATTCATAACATTATGAAATGTTTTTAAAAATCACTTTTATAGCATGTATCAGTTTTTTAATTCTTATCCTATAAACATAATTTTTCGTGGTATCCTTTATTACTTTCATTACTTTAATTGTTCTCCCTCTTTTTGGTTAATGTTGTTACTGAATGTTTCGTCTGTCAGAAACATGTCTGCTGTCAGATTTCTGCTCCACATATTTCCAGACGTTTAAAAGTTTCCACACTGACAGCTACGTATCAGGTGACTCAGATGTGTTGTGTTGGGAACTTGTTGCATTTATGAACAGCTTCATGAAAAGATCAATGCTTTTGTTGTCCACCCTCAAATGTCTCCCACAGACTGGACCTGATCCAGTTTTATCAGTAACACTCAGAGGAGCTCGTTCACACCGGTAGAATGAGAGGCGTTCAGGTCTGACATTTACATTTCTTATAAGTTTATGTTTTGCTGAAGTGATCAAAGGGGCTTTTACACAGAGAAGCAAACTTTCTTTGTTCGGGGGAGAAACGAGGCGTGTGTGACCTTTTAATTTAGCAGAAGACCACCATGAGTCATTCTCTGGTACTTAATGACAAAAATGCTGTGGTTGTCTTTGAAAAACACTCACAGGTTAATGTTTGATGCACCATAATCGCCTTTCCTGAATGCATCAGGATGTTTCTGATTAGAAGCTGTGTGATTCATCTCCTCTGTTATGAGGGCTGTTTTCTTTTTTCATGTCTTCCTGATAAAATGTGTCCAGATCTAATCATGGAGCGACACCTGTAACCATGACTTGAATTTGATGCTGACATCAGAGCACTGAGCTTCATTGTACCCCCTTTTCTCTTGCAGAGAACCATGAGCACTGTGGAGGAGGAGCCGGATCACATGATACCATGAAGACAAGTCTGCCGGTCCTGCGCTGCCAGCTGCTGAGTGAGTAAATGTGTGGAGGATTGATGGGTGCTTTAAAAATACCTATCGCACACACAAAAAAACAAAACAAAAAACTGCAATAAAACAATTAGTTTGGACTTTTTCCTCTTTCCTGAGGTCGTCATCCAGATATTTTATAAATAATATTCTGATTCACTAATAATGTTCTGCACCTGTTTTTCTTGTGCATCAGTTGCACCCACTATCTGCTCCTTCTCTGTATAAAATTCATCAGTAGTAATAATAACTGGATATGCTGGCAGAAACATGTCAGTCAACTTCAGCAGGTTTGTGCTATTTGCACTTGTTTAGTGTCTGATTGTAGTTCTCGCTGCACAAAAGATGGATTTCCACAGTTTCTCTGTAGGTGCACTGAAGCTCGATACTCATCACTGGAAGAGATGAGGAATTAGACGTTTGCTGACACGCTGTCCTCTGTTTGTCCTCTGTTTGGTAAAGCAGTAGTGCAAATGATTTTCTTTTTTTCTCTTTACTTTTTCACCTGAGATGCAAATCTCACCAGCTCTCATGAGACGGTAAACGTGTGAGGAAAACAGTGCAAATCTTTGAGAATCAGATGCTTGTTGCCACAACAGGATTTTACATAATTATTGATGAATTTTTCCTCTGAATGCATGCGTTGAACTATGGGTAAACTGCACCAGCACAGAGATGCTGTTTGATTGGAAGCACAGAATAAGGTGTTCTTTTGCGAGGGCTTTGTGACTTAAAAAATACGATCAGGCGCTTCAAACATGCAGTCTTTTAGTGGATTCAGACCTCAGTTTCTATTTTTTACATAAAGCAGACACTGCAGGTATAAGTAAAAACCTTATTTGTCTCATTTAGTCTCTTCTTTCTGAGATTAGCCTGTCATATCACATGATTTGCTACACACAACCATCTGGAAACGCCTCTATTTGAATTTTTAAAATACGTAGCAGGTACATAAATAAAAGATTGGTTTGTTAGAAGCAAATCAGACAGATAAAATTCCACAAGCAGATGTATTCTGTTGACTGTATTAACAAATGTATTACTTTAGAGACTTCCTACTTGTACAACAGCAAGTATAACACTTAAATCACTTAAATATAGAGCCCCCCAAAATATTCTTGTGCTTTTGACAATCTGTGGAAATACACCTCCAGGCTGTGCAGGTTGACTCTTTACGTAAACTGTTACGTCTCCTTAAGACTTGTCAACTCTGCTGTTTAAAATTCACAAGCTCTGGAAGGAGGTGCACAAATCTCTGGCAGGCTACCAGAGAAGAATGTCACATGAATATGGAAGATGGAGGTCAGACTGAGAGCCACAGCGCTCCAAAACAGTTAGCTAAAATGTCTGATGATATCTGGTATTCATCCCCCGAACGCCACCTGGGGCAGAGGAGCCACAGGCGGCCTCTGACAAATCTGCCTCGATCCCTCAGAGGCGATCAGCCCGGACTGCTGTGAGCTGAGGGCTTTAGGCTGCTGCAGAGGTGAAGCCAAGTCACATTGAAGGAGTCCAGAAAGTAAAAAACTGTGTTCTAGCATTGAATAAAGTGAAGATCCCATAGTTTTTGGAGCAGATGTAAACCCTCAGTTTGAAAACAAAATACTTTGTTTCTTTCATGCTTTGAGCTCAGCTGATGCCTGGGTTTCCTCAGGCGCATTACTCTTTCATCAGGTTTTTCTTTTTACATTACCTGGAGCTGAAAGGCCCACCTGAGACCAGGCGTTTCTCACTTCTCTCCCGTGTGACTGCATATCTTTAGGCTGCAGCAAGACAAGAGATGCTGCCGATAGAAGAACGACGACATGATCATTTATCATGTCAGGATGAGACATTTCTGTCTTCACTGTTGGCTGCTTTTTACTGCTCTGATGCACCTGGAAAAATATCCCAAACGTCTCCTCTTCAAAGTGTATTTTCATCACAGTTTCTTAAACATTGAAAGTGGGCTGATGGGATGTGTCGGTGAGAACAGACGGCTTAAAAGTCTTGTGAAAGTTTCCAACAGCAGTGGAAACGCGGACATTCTCTGTACAAGTAAATGGATCCAGATTCCAGACAACTTCCTGTTTAACGTCTCTCCTTCCTGTCAGATCCGCTGCTGCTGTGACAGCAGCTAAATCTCGACCAAAGTAAACACCACCAAGGACTCTTTGTTGTTCTTGTTTTTGCATTCTGATTCCCAGATAAACACGTTCAAAGCTGCCGTAACCTGACAAACAATTTCTGAGGCATTCAAACAGGAAAGCCATTATCCTGTTCCGAAAGCCTTGCCCGCTTATCTCAGGGCTTGCATCTGTAGAACCCAACCCAACACACACACACACTTCTACTCCGCCTTTCTGTCACCACGCCCCTCCAGGCCTCCTCCATAAGTCCCAGACGTCCACAGGATGTGCCATATCTGTCTGTGTCCACCCACGGGACAGGAGATCTACCCAGAACGGTTCACACCCAGGAGCAAACCAAAGGAATTCAGCTGTTTGTGTCTTTGCCAAGACGATAATGTAATAAGTCCAGAAAGGCCTTTGTTCATGTTTGGGATCAGACAAATAAGGAAAATTAATTACAAGATACATTTCTTACAGTTGAACTTTTAATATTGACAGATGTCTTCCTCAAATGTTTCAACGTAATAAAAATATGATCAACAGTTGTAGATGAACAGCGCCCTAAGGAACCAAATTTTAAGCAAAATCTGCCGATAATCCAACCAAACGATCATTTAAACAGAAAAAAAGTATCTTTAGTGAATAAAAAACAAACGGATTGTATTATTCAGACTGATGTTTATTCAGCTGGCACAAAATAAAAGAAATCATCAGTTTGCAGATTCAAATAAGAACTTCAGAAATAAATCAAAACTTTATTCCTTATGGGAGATTCATATCATCCGTTGCTTTAAATGCCAGAATTGAAGCTGATGTCGTGTTGAAAAATGATGGTGTTGTAGCTGTTTGATGTGTAGCTCAATATTTATCAAACTGACCGAGTTGGAGCCATTTTTTGTTAGCTGAGATGGATTAGCTGTGGCAGCCATTTTTGAATCAGTTGACTCAAAAGGTGAATCGACTGTAGATGTACATCCAATCATTGCTGTATGAAAACTTAGTTATAATTGCTCTGTGAGATATTTTGCTAACAAGCATGCAGCCTGTCAGCAGAAACGCACAAAAACATTTTCACCCACCCAAAAACATATAATGCAACTCCAAACGTAGAAGATATTTCATGAGAACTTTAATACTTACACACCTCCTGCACATTTCCAGCATATTTAACTTCATTTACACACATAATTCAAGGATTCTTTGTTTTGTTTTCTACATTGTACAACACGTTTTTCATATTTTTCTCATTTCCTTCTATATTTTAAATATTTTTTGTGTGTGTAGAGTATACTGCACGCTCATATATTCTAATCTTCTTAACTATGTTTATGCTTCTTGTTAAATAGGTTGTTATTTTTATTCTTATGTTATTTTATTTTACGGGCAGACGTCCAAGCATGTCACTGCATATCATATTGTGCATGTGACAAATAGAAATTTGAATTTATTATTATTAAAAACCTGCTTTATTTTTGTTGTTCAATAATAAAATGATGAGCCTGCTGATTCAGATATTCAGACTGTAATTTGAATTCCTCCTACAATCGGTTTGACCTGCTGGCACTGATTTTCTTTGAGGACATCTCACTGATAATAAAGGAGGATGAAGCATTTTGCTTTTATGGTTCCATCAATAATAAATGAAATGCCAGACAGGGTTGTGTTAGTTGGAATGTGTTTAGTGAATGAAGTCCTTTCTGCTGATGTAAATGAGTGATTCTCATTTTTCAAATAAAAGAAGAAGAGTGAAGGAGTTGACCATGAAATAGCCGGAGCCCTGTTTAACTCTGTGTTTCTTATTCACATACGTCCATGTTCTTCCTGTTATGCTGCACCTGTACACTCACCCAGCTCATCAGAGACGCTTCACCCAGCTGATTGGAGGACGGTCACTTCATCGCCCAAACCCAGGGGTCTGCAACCTTTACTGGAAGAGCAATTTGATACCATTTGTCCCAGTAAATTTAATTTGTATAGAGCCACAAAATCAATTTGACCCGTAAAAATTAAATGTTTATGTTCCAATTTGACTCATTTTTTGGCTTTTTTAAAATTATTTCAAGCAAAAAAAAGAATAAACTATTTAGTTCTTTACAAGAAAAATACCCTTTCTTCTTCAGAACTATAAAGAGCCACATCAGTTCTTACAATATTTGTAGAAAATGTGTAAAAATAATGTGTTAGAGATTATTTAACAACACATGCAGTTATTTCACAGGTGTTGATAATAATTCAGTTAGTTATGTTGATGTTGATAGTATGTTTTATGAGAAACTATAATATAAACATTATTTCAATTGATTATTATATAGAAAATTAAACAAGTGTAATAGAAATGAACAGCATCAGTTAATGAGAAACTTCTTATTCAAATTGTGATATACAGCTAATATTTATTTATTAGTTAAGTAGGAAATCAATAAATGAGGACAGATTGATTATAAAGTGATAGAAAAAGATCATAATGACAACAATTTAACACATTTACTCCCTGATTTTAGTCAACATTATCAGTTCACATTTTAAAGACTGCAGGAACTGATTTATGTCAGCAGGGGGCAGAGTTGAGCTCTTTAGTGGTAATTTAAACCAAAACTACTTTTATCATACTGGAATCAGCATATCTTACAACATGTTTTGCCCTTTAGGATAGGAAATATATCAAATAAATATTTTGTCACATTCAGATATCAGTTTAAACACATGTAGACTCCAACTAATTAATCTTCTAATTGATCAATGTGTCATGAATAAATCAAGGTCAGATGTGGACAGAGAGCAGCTACAGAAGTCTGGAAGCAGCGAATGTGTGCTTTAATTTTTTTGGAGTGTGGGTCATAATTGAGAATGATGGAAACATGGTTTTGATGCATCAGTTTGTTTTGTCATCATTCTATCATCTTTTCTTTTACTGATTTGTTAAAACTGCACACGATGCATGTGAGTTTAGCTTTTAGAAGGGTTAGAAGTGAAAGTCATCTGGATGGTATAACCAAATAAGAGCATGATTGCAAACCTCTTCCTACATTGTGATAAATTTGGTATTGTTTCCTTTTATATTTATTGACTTAGTACTTTTTAATAAAGTATGATCGATCGGATAAAAATGGAGTGACAGAAGAGAGTGTATTACTGAATCGTCAGGTAATGATTAGTTCATGAACATTTGTAAATTAATGCAATGGACTGACTAATCAGCCTATGATTGGTTCCCGAGTGCTTTAATCTTGTACAAGCTTGTGAAAAGCGTACAATTTGTAACACTCGAATATCTTCAACATTAATTACCCATGCAGTCATACATTACATTGTGTTGTTGCTAGGCATTGGCTCCTTATTTTTAGTCCTTTCAAGTGATGGAGGCATTACACCGAGTGCTAAATCATCACTTCTTCATTATTTCTTCAATAGACTCATAAAGAGACAGAAAGGTGGGAGACGGGCTGAAGGAAACAGCGATTTTCAAGTCAAACAAGGTGAACACAATCATATAATCATAACTAATATAGATACAGACTGTGGTGGTTGTGGGTCATCTGAAGTCCTTCTGTCCTGCTGTAATAATCCTTAAAGCAGTTTGAAGACGTGTCTCCTGACAGCCTACTGATAAAAGGTTTTGTCTGCCTGAAGCTGATGGATCTGGTCTGTTTCTGCTTGTCAAAGCCTTAGATCAAAGACTCCCTTCAACAAAGCTCCACATTTAAGGTTTATGATTACTTTGATTTAAGCCTGTCAGCCTTTATTCCTCAGCAGTGTGATATGAATTCATTTTGTATTGAGGCGTTAAACAGAGGTGCTGGTATGATGGGTTATTGGCTCATTGGTATTCTGATGAGCTCTGTAGATAAAGTCTTCTTCTTTGGCCCCGGAGGATTTGTGGGGTATCCCACAGAGGTTTCTGTGATATTAAGCAGTGGTTATGTCAGCATAAATGAGGCTAAATGTGCAGGTCCATAGGGCTGGCTGAGTGGTGACAAGGACACCTTTAATTACCGCCTGTAGTTCAGTGCCCTGGGTTTGAAAACCAGCAGGTGTGCATCTTTTTTCATTAGATTAGGAAACATTATAGTAAGTTACTTGTTTTACATTTACATCTTATTCATGTAGTCATTAATTCATTCAAAGATGTTTACAAGTAGAGCACAGGGGTTTACATCTTCCTGGAGGGAAATTAGATTAGCACTTTGACTCATTTGCACTTATACATTTCTGAAATATGATAAAACTGTAATAAGAAGAGATTAAAGATTATTTTCAGTACTCAAAATTGTAATAAGCAGTCATGACAATTTTTTTGTTTGTTTTTGGATCAGAATTATGGTAACAAAGAAACAATATTATTAGCTCTTAAAACTCCTAAAACAAATCACAGAGGCTTGGATTGTTATTCAGCAATTTAGAAGGTTGTTTGTCTGCAAAAATTATAATGTTTTAAAACATTTTATTTCAAAATTGTTATGCTACTTTAAATAATGCAGCGTACAAGAAAATAATCTGTGCTCATACAACAATTATCATCCCAACTCTGTTTATAAAACAGCCATTTTTACAGTCCTGAAAACTGCAGCTAAAGATTGGCGTTAAATATTATTTGAACAAATGCATCAGATATGTTTCCCTGCTACTAGACAGCTAATGCTAATCGCACAAGCATCATGTATAAACTCAAACTAATATCTTAATTTTTTAGTTTTTAGGCTAAAATTAAATATTATAGAGAAATTTGGCATTTAATTAATCATTTTGTTTAGTTTTAGCTATACTGAACAACATTCAAGCTAGTTGTGCTAGGTTTTAGCTTAGTTAGCAGCAAATGTTTGTATGTGCTGATTAGCATAACAAATTGTTGTTAATGAACTAGGAGGGGTTTTGTTCTTCTTGGGATCTAAATCTATAAGAACATTGAATTTAAGACAAGATCTTGTTTTTTGCTAGCTAAAAAAAGCTAGTTTACACACTCAAAATAATGACAGTGGTGGTTTAAGGTAAACATTTGATCTAATCTTCATTTGAATTCTGTGTCCAACTTATTTATTGCACTTATTTAACAAAAAATCCCCCAAAAATCTGTTTAAATATCCTAAAAAATGAAGGTAGACCAGAAACAGCCAGGGTTTTCCCCTCTTTGACTTGTCACCTTGGCCACACTGGATCTATATTTTGTTTCCTCTACACACAGTAATGTTATTTCCTGTCATGCTGCTGAGTAAAGAGATGACAGAGCAGTAGTGGTGCAGAAACAAAGATAAACCATCACATTGATGGATGAGTTTCCAGCTCCTATTTTTGGCTTCTTGTGTAGAACCTCCGTTTTGAACTGAGCCAGCTGTTCCCTGATGATGCTGCATCCAAAACCCGCTTCATAGGCAGATTGTTGATACACACTGGAGCTGCGTGTAGCGTGGAGTGACCCTTTGGAAAAAAAAGAGATAAATATCCCAGCCTCCTCAGCGAGTAGCCCTCCCCTCGTGATTGAGCACGTTGCCAGGAAAGTGCATAAGTACTGATAGCCTGCATACCTCACACAAAGGGCTAAAGCATGATTGATTAAGCTGGAAGATTCATGACTCACAGCACCTGAACAATATATAAAATTTAGTCATAGCTTGAGAGTGAGAACAAAAGAATTTAATCTTCAAGAGTAAATATGTTGATTACCATTCCAGCGGTGTAAGTTTAGATGGAGCGAGCACCACTCTGGCCCATGACATTGAGTCCGATGGTGAATGATTGGTGGGACGAGGCCTTTCCTTGGATCAGCGCACAGGATCCTGCTTTACACCATGATTTATTGATGTCCCAGAAAGCATCAACGGTGGACTCCCAACGAATGTCACTGACTTCCCCTGCATTCACAATAGTCTAATTCAGCAGGTTTCTTGCATAAATTGCTCCTTTACTCCATTTATCTTGTGTAATGCAAAACAAGTTGAAGTCATTAGTCAGATAAATGAGGGCATAATCTCACAGTAATTCAACTTGGGCATTATTTTTCTCTGCGACATTGGCGCATGCTATTCTTAGATGATCAGCTGGGTGATGGAGATAGGAGAGCAGGTTGGTTGGTGTATGATAACAGCTGTGTTTCACCGTCTCTTCCCATAAAGCATGTATATAGGAAGGACAAAGGGGGCTTCAACTCAATGTGAACAATAAATATTCTTGTTTGTGTGTGTAGAGTGACAGTTCTGACACTTTACTTGCTTCTTGCATCATCAAACTCTGTTTGTAGGCGTTTTGAAAAATAGCATGCAGGATTAAGAAAAACCAACATACGCTGGTGAAAAATATTTGTCTCAGAAGAAGGTTCTGACCAAGACAAGTATTTTAAACCTGTGCCTCCTACTTTCTCTGCTCTCTTTCACCTTATTTTCTTCAAATGTTCTTTTAATGGTTGTGTGATCCACCATTTTCCCCCCTTTAGTCCATGCCTGATGAAACACCTACACTGCTCTCACTGTTACTACACCTCTGGTCTCCACTTTACACATTTCCCCTCACTGTATATGTTCCTACTTTTTCAGTTTAGTTTTTTCTTGTTTTTTTTTTGCTAATACTGCTTAAGATGTGATATTTTTGCATACATAAAACAGTTAGATGGAAGCGATTCTCCTGCAGTCTAAAGCAGCACCTTCTAAGATTAGCCTTTAAATGCAGGCTCTGAGGAGCAGCTTGTATGTGAGCTGCTATTGTTCTGTATTAACTGCAAGTTAGCCGAGTGAGGGGCAAAAAGTTATTTTGTGGCTGCCTGTGTGTGTGTGTGCAGTTTGAAATTCTTTATTTGTTAAATGATGTCTGTGTAGTTTTTACCTGCTTGGATTCAGATTGGCACTGATTTGAACTCAACTGAAAGTGCTGCTTCTGGGGCCGCAAGAGTGTGCACAGCTTTAGCCCCCACAAGTCAGCTATGCAAGTCACAAGCTGCTTAAAGATACATTTTTAAATGTATTTTTGCTAAATAATCTGCTTTGTGAATGCACAACACTGGCTCACTCATTTAGTTGTGTTCCGTCGATGAATGAGTCATAGATTAGTGTTTAAAAACCTGAAAACGACCAGGTTCAAGAACTGGACTGAAAATAGTTTACAAAACAGCTCCTGAAAGACTGGAAGTTCATTAGTACCTTTTTCCAAAAATCACAAAAATGATGCCTCTTCAAGTACAAAGTATAAAGAAATAAAGAGACTTTTGCATAGTGCTCTATCTCACTTATCAAACCCCAAAAAAATGATGTTTCTATGAGAAATTACCCATCACTGTGCTAAATGCTAATGGCTGCTTTTTTTCCCCAGATAATTATTAATTTAAGGAATAATCCACTGGTATCTTTGATCTGTCAGTCATTTATCTTCTCCCATTTTCATATGCTTCACTGATTAGTTGAAACCTTCATATTGTTGTGTGACCTTTCATGATTAAGGTATCCTCCTGGCCTCTTATTCAACATTAACAGGCCAGTAGTGCTTTGTATTCAGGAATGGTGAATATTTGGGCTGTTGGTTGTCAGTGCTGGCTAACCTAAAAGTCTGCTTTTTCCCCTTTAGCATCTCAGATATGATCTTTAATAAAACATTATCCCGCTAAACTGCAAAGTCCCAAATGAATATTAATCTCCATTTCGGCTGCATATCAAAGTGAAACCACATGATTTATGCATAACTTCTGATCACCTGGACAAATCAGGAGAATGAGTTCCAGGGAGTTTAGGCGGTTCCGTTCTAACATTACTCTGTCTGTGAAAGCAGTTGAGACTCTTCATTAGCAGCAGTTTTTAGAGTCAGATTGACTGAATGACACAAACCTGACAATGTTTCACAAACACCCTTTAGCACTTAATTTATAAGCTTTGCTTGATCGTGTGAAACAGCATCATCAGAGACATTCAGAATATCTTTTCATCTGACTTTTTATCTTTTTTGTATATGCACATCCTTCATAATCATTAGTGAAATCTCCAAAGGCAATATCCTCCACATTTGATCTGATGATTCACGTCGTCATCACGGATCCATAAAGCCTTAGCACCTTTGAAAGGTTTGCTTTCCCGGTTTTATTCCCCCTGCCTAGAGGATTGTGTCATGAAAGGACGAGAAAGCGTAAATCAACAATGACCGTGGATTTTGTCCCTGCAGACCTGACACTGTCACTGGCTCTGTGGATCAGACGTGCGACAGACTCTGTTAATGGAAGACAGAACTCTGACCCTCTGTCCTGCAAGTCTGTGTGATTGAGGAATATGATTAATAAATCAGAGGCCAAGTTTACTTTGATTTTCTGCTGTGATGTTTAAACACAGAAAGGACAGAAAAGTCTCATATATAATTTCTGACTGTTGCTTTGACAGCTTTATTTATATATATATATATATATATATATATATATATACATCCTGTCCCTTTCTGATTAATCCTCTCACCTCTTCTCTCCTGCTCCTTTTGAAAATGGAAACTTGGTTTCCATAGTAACCAGTAGAGCGCACTACAATATGATGGTCTGAGCATTTAGGTCGGTGGCTGGAGACCCTGTGTTTCACTTTATTCTACTTTAGACTTTATTTAATGAGATGCTGATTTCTGTTTCGACTCCAAACTGTTATATTTCTCTGTTTCATAATTTACAAATTCAATTAGCTTCAATAAGCTAAAATGCTGGATCAGTTTTATGCATCGATGATTTTCATCAGTTGTTTGCATTATATTCAGCCAAAGGACACCTCTTTAATCCTGTTATTCAAGCAGGAAGCCAAAGACACACAGATTGTAGACAATACCGTACCAAAAGTTAAGCTCACATCTTTTTGAAAGACAATTTAGCTTTCAAAGATTTAGTACTGATCAGAACTTCTTCGGGCTTTCTGTGGGTCTTTTAATGTTTTCTTTGGACTTTGGCTGCTTTTTGCACATTTTCTGTCCAGATTTTGAACCTGAGCCTCGCAGCATATTTATGCTTAAGAATGAGAAGTGTAGGAAAAAAGAAGTTGTTGAAAGCCTGCAAACCCGTCTACAGCAGATATACAGGACATAAATTTAGATGTCTGTAGATATGAGAAAGAATCCAGCGATGATGAACCTCTCAGGTCATGGATCCGGCTCTAAAGGCTCCACGGTGTCCTGTTTTGGGGATGTTTGCATCAAAGCTAACGTGGGATCTTTGTGGTGGGGGTTTGGTCAGCACAGAAGCCTTTATGTCCCATCAGATTAATATCTGTGCTCTGCAATTTGGATTTATATTCTTTGAGCAGGTTTTAGATCATTTTTGTGGGACCTGCTGTTGTTTTTCTGAAAAACAGGCTTCCCAGAAGAAAACGCGGTCATAATGTTATGATCCGTACAACTTACTATATTTCATCATCTTGTAACAAAGGCAGACATCCGCATTCGAAGATGGCAGCTGTGTGTTTAATGCCTTTTTTAATCTCAGCTGAATTCAAATAAACTCCCCCCAGTGGGAGACGTGCTAATGTGTCACATGAGCTCTGTTTGACCGTGTCAATAAACGATCAGAGCAGAGGGAAAATGAATAAGCTCTTCCACGCTCCTCCCTCCTCTGGCTTTCATGCTGTCTGGATAACGCGGGTGAACCAGTAATCCCTATAGGCAGCTGCTAATAGCTTGTCACTATGCAGCCTCTTTATGGGATTGATCTTGAGAAAGCAAGTCTGTCACATGGTTTTAGGATATTAAGTAGGACATTTTGACACCGTGATTGGTGTAATAAATGTGCATGTATCTCCTTAAAAAAAACAAGTTCTATAATTCAGCTTAGGTTTATTACATTTTAGGTTTTATTACAAAAGCTAGTGATAAAAGGCTATTTATAAAACAAAAATGAGCAAATGTATTAGTGTTGCATCCATTCATAAATGAGGTGAAATCAATCGGTTGTATTCTACTTTTTAACCTTGTAAAGTTGATAGTTCTACAAAGGTTTCTTTGGCTTTTCTACACAAAAATGTTTCAAAAGGTTAGTGTTTTTTTTAGTTCTGCATCCAAAGACGTTTCCCTATAGCTGCTGCTAGCTCATACATGAACAAGTTCACACAATGCAGCTCGACTAGTGGATAATGTTAATGTTTTTTAATGAAACCAGGTGAGTGACACTTCAGTTCAGCTGATTAAATGCTGAGAAGCATAATGAATGCAAGATGAGGCTTCATGACTCTTTTGGACACCTGAGGGGTCGTATTCAGCTCTTGTCTAAGTCAGGATGCTTGAGGGAAATAATTCATATTTAAAGCTGAGAGACATAATGGAAACATAGATTTACAGGAAATTAGTTGATGTTTCATTATTGTAAATGGCTCAAATCAACTTACTAGATTTTTTTAAATCACATTTAAAATTACAGTTAATATTACCTCATAGATTTCTAACACAGGGCTGCATGGTGGCTCAGTTGTTAGCACTGTTGCCTCGCAGCAAGGAGGTCGTGGGTTTGACCCCCAGCTCGGCGGCCTCTCTGCGTGGCGTTCGCATGTTCTCCCCATGCATGCGTGGGTTCTCTCCGGGTACTCCGGCTTCCTCCCACAGTTCAAATACATGACTGCAAAATGAAATGACTGTGCCCTGAATCCCAATCTGGTCCCAAAGTAGCTTATTTAAGAGTTTTCTACATAGTAATGTCCTGATTATTTTTATTCTCTTAATTTTTCTGCAGGTGTTCTGGCATTTTTAGCACTGCCAGTAGGACTGGTGGTGTCAGCACAGGAGCTGTACCTCAGCCAGACATCCCAGGACTCTGTCGACATGGCAGCCACCCACAACAGCCTTCTCAATCCCATCAAACCTTCCCCATCGTACTGGCACCAGGAAGGCTCCAGCAGTGGGGAATGGTCATCCAAAGGCACACACCCATCGAGCGTCATCCTTCCTACTGCTGGTGTCCCTCCTTTAACTTTGCTTCATGCAGCCTTGGCTCCTCCCATTCACAAGACAAACACTGTGAGCACTGATAGCCATGTGACTGAACCACAGGGGCTCAAGTCGAACACTGTATACCAAGGCCTTGTTCACACATTTGTCAGGGTACCTCAAGTCCAAAACCCGGTCTCTGTTAGCACTAATCAGGCCAGTGGCAGACCTAAACTTTCCAGCACAGTATTCCCAAACATAGCCGTTTTGCCCAACTCAGACAGAGGGGATACACTCATTGCAGACCACAGAAAGCCTCACAAGTTAAGCGTGGAGGAACCCAGTGACCCCAGACAGCCTTCCTCTCTGACTTCCCGCTCTTCTTCTTCAGTGGATGTTTTTTCTGTACGGGGCCTGAAACTCAGGGAGCATGCTATCGGATCCCCAGAGCTGCCTGTGCACCACACCATCGCTCTGCGGGAGGTGCATGATGTGAACGAGGACCCCACTGCTCAGCTGCTGATAGAGTCAACGGAAGGGCCTGTTCCTCTGGTCGCGAGGCCGCCTGAAAATTTTACATCCACTGTGCCCAACACAGTCCAGTCCACTGATCCAGGCCTCAGTTCACAGAATTCAACTGACAACCTAAACAACCACACTGCTGCCACCACTGAGGAGGGTCTGGTTGTTCTGGGTGAGGCCACCACCGACAGCCCACCGGTAGGACGCCAGGAGGGGAACGTAACCGCTCCTGCAGGGCTGACCTCTAACAGCAGCGCAGTCGAGGAGACGCCTGCTCAGGGGAACGGCTCAGAGACCCTCTCCACAGCCAGCGGGAACTTCCCTAACATCCAGGACCCGGTCACAACCAACAACCCCTGGAACTCTGGGAACAGCTCGGGCTCCGCTGACGACTCCCCGCCATCCCGAATGACCATCTGCTTGAGTCGGATGGACTTCGTGTGGATCGTGCTGGCTATCAGCGTGCCGGTGTCCACCATCTGTGAGTAAAACCTAAGACGTGAAAACACACATTCTGACAAAACTTAAAAAATAATGAAATAATGATTAGAAATAGTTTTGCATTAGATAGATTTGGTATTGAGTCAATCTAATTACCTGTATGTTACATCTAAATATTTATTTTACAACATTTGAATTTCTCTTGAATAAAGTGTGAAAATGTCCTGTGGGTGATTTGTGATCCCGCCTTTCTCCATCAGCTTAGCAGCACTGGCTGGTCCACGCTTGCCTTCGTTAGTGATGTTTCCTGGGAAGCTTTTTGACAGCCGACGAAAACTCCTCAGGGTCTCATCTTATTATCAAGACTGACTGAGAGTAGATGTTGCACCTGAGGCGAAACACTTGTGTGCATTTTGATCCGCTCAGTTTGGATATCTAAGAAATGTCTTTTCTTTTTGCCGTCCTTCTGTAGCCGTGCTGTTGACTCTGCTCTGCACGAGGAAAAAGAAGAAGTCGACGAATCAGGAGAACAACCTGAGCTACTGGAACAACGCCATCACCATGGACTACTTCAGCAGACACGCCGTGGAACTTCCCAGAGAGATTCATACTCTGGAGAGCGAGGTACAAACACGCCAAGACCCCGTCACCGTTCAGCGCTGAGCACTCTGAAGTGGCGGGACCTGTTTCAGTATCAGTCAGCAGAATGCTGCTAATGAGTATGGAAACAACAAGAGGATCCAGGTCCAATCTTCTCTGTCAGCAAGCCTCGAGGCCTGCTGAGGCAAACATGAGCATGAGCCGTATCACTACAATTTATAGCTTTCTGTTTTAGGAACAAGAAAATAAAAAACTTCCCTGCAGGAAATCTAGTAACACGGTGATGCTTATGGATGTAAACACTCTCATTGGTGTCATTTATATTGCATTATCACTTTCCTGGATACAAAATCCTGCATTGAATTGGAAAAATAAACCACGATCAGACCCTTTAAGGTTGTAGTTCAGCTTATTTATGATCCACCCAACACTTGATTGGTTTATTTGACAAGACTGTTCAATATTATAAGCATGCTTATTAGCTTAAATTTGATCTTTTAAATTTAAATAATTGTGTTACTTATTAATAGAATGCATCCATTTACTGATTTCTTTTCTTAAAGGTTGCTGATTTAGTTGTTTGTGTAACTCTTTATTAATTCTATTGTTATTCATTTAGCAAATGATTATAAATCTGCACAGAATCTCACCAGAATACACGAGCAGTTTTGTGAGAATAAAATGTAAAAACCTTTTTTCATTGCATTCATAAAGATTCATGTAGGAAACCTCCATGTTTTTCTATCATTTTATTTTAAAGAGTAAAGATTGACTCAGGACTGAACAGATGAGCTACGGATGTTTTTGGTGCATTACAGCGCCATCTGCTGGAAAAGATGTTTTCCTCCTGTCATTGCTTTATCTTTTTGCATGCTGTTTTTTAAAATCGCCCTCTTTCTGGTTGTTGTTGTTTTATTTTATGTTTCCTGTCTTATATTCCTCTGCTGTTGCTCACTTTGCATTCCTTTGCTGCCTGCGGGGTGTCAGGAGAGAGAAGATGAGGTTGGATCTTGTGTAGGATGCCCCTGGTGACTCCCAGGTGTTGTTTCCCCTCAGCTTTACCTCTCCTTAGAGCAGAACTCTCCTTTTGTAGCCTCCCCTGGTGCTATAGGTAAATGACAGCTCTCTCTAGGGGTCCTGGTCATAAATCTAAACGTGGGCGTTGGTTTGATTAGATTGGACCTCGCTGATGAAACTGCCTTTTTCACACCTCCTTCTCCCAGCTCATTACCGCTGACTCACCATCAGCCCCCTCCTTCACCTCTGCTGCTGCTTTCTTCTGAGTCATCTCACTCTCTTTTGTTTCTGCTCGGGAAGCTTTCGTTCTTTTGTTTTTCTATTCATCTAGCTGGGTTAGACATCTTTATACACTAATTAAAAACCCCGGGGAGTATCAAATCCATATTTTATCCTACTCGCCTCCTAGCTCATAGTAGATGGTAACAAGATGGGTGAATCTATTGTTTTTTTTATGGTTTTGCCACATGCATTGATTTTAATTAAATTTCCCTGTATGTGTGTTTTAATTTGCAGGAGCATGAAACTTGTCTACCCCCTAATGGAGACTACAGCGGCAGTAGCGTGGTCCTGGTTAACCCCTTCTGCCAGGAGACCCTCTTCATCAACAGAGACAAAGCTTCTGTCATATAAAAACCCTCCTCTCCTCCCCCTGTTGTTGTCTATTTTATATAAATATATATATATGAGGTAAATAATCAGAGACTTGGACTTTATACTGTATATTATAAACACAAATCGGAACAAAGAGCGACGTAAACAGACACTATTTCCAACAAGGATGCACCTGCGTATTTTTCTGATGTACATTTTCTACAAAAGGCTTAATTGTGATAAAGGTTTCTATATTGTCTTTATATAAAACAGAGTATATGTGGGTTTTGTTGCATTACAGTGGCTTAATGGTAATTGCACTGTGGATGTTGCCACATGAAATCTGCTTTAGAGAAAAGAAAAAAAAGTGCTGTAAAACCCTTAAAGCTGTTCTTTGTATTTTCTTTTCTTTTGATTAATCCCAAAATACAAAAAGCCTGTTGAACTTGAACTTAGCACCTACATATTTAAAGGGGGGGAAACAGAAATGTGTAAATATGTTAAAAATCAGGGCCTGTATTTATCAGACAGGAAATAGAAATAAAATAAGACAAAGTTTTAGCTGCGTTACGATAAAGGAGGATGAATAAAGAGCTAATCTTTAACAGCAAATCAAAATAATTCTTTATCAGGTTTGCTAGAAGCAAAAACAGTTTGACATAATTTATCTGATAATTAAACATTTTTTGTTCGTTTTAATCATTTTAACCTTTTAAAAGAGATGTTGATTGTCAGAAATTTTGTATGTCCAATTTTAAAAAGTGGGAAAAAAAAGAATGTGTAATATCTTTTTTTTTTTTTTTTTTTTTTACTATTTCAAATATCTTAGGTAGGTGAGTTTGACATAACTGAAAACTGTTTTTCTGTATAAAAATATGATAGTCTGGATAAAGGTATAAACTAATGTATAAAATGCTTTCCTAATATTAAAAGTTTGTATGTAAAAATTAAGGATTTATTAGATTTTCAATTTAAACATGACCAAATAGAAGAATTGAAAGCTGTTTCTTGATCATAATTTCAATTTAAAATAAATAATTTACATCAATAATATCACTTTTTTTTAGCATTTTCAAAAACAAAATACTTGAAAAACTTTGTTCAATATTTTATTTCAGTTGATTTCAGCCTTAATTTAAAAAATAAAACAATAACAACTAAAAACCTGTAATCTGTATTTATTTCTGTTCAGATGTAATAATCCAGGATGCAGAGTCAACCACATTTCTGGCAAAAATAGGTTTCTAATAGGTGAAATTGATAAATCTGTTTGATAAATGCAGGCCCAGATTATATTGATTGATCTGACCTGATTATTTGAGTGATCTGGAAACAATTGAAGAATTTGAGTGAAATGTCACAGACTTTGAATGATTTTCCCCCAATGCGTCACCAGCTTCTCTGAGGAGGGACCACGTAGATGTCTTAATTCCTTATGTTGGCCCTTTATGTGTGTGTGTGTGTGTGTGTGCGTGTGTGTGTGTGTGTGTGTGTGTGTGTGTGCGTGCGTGTGTGTGTGTGTGTGTGTGTGTGAGACAGAGGAAACGGTGAGTTTTCCGAGTGTGCATGACCGAGTTTTCTGAGTGTGCATGACCAGCATAGATGAATTAAGATGTGCTGCCCCCTTAACCAAATATCACGGTTATTTTAGGTCGGTTTGATCTGTTTGTCGTTGTGCGTCTGTTCTTGTGTGTGCCTCTGATTGTGTGTCTGTCACTTGTCTGTGTTGTGGAGTGGTTGTATCCCAGTGTGAGAGGGTTTCTCACCACTGAAACAAATAGAGCAACTGTAACTGTCTTTCTCCATAAATGTGTTGAACGATTGTGACTTAGTCTCTGGACCACATACAATGTGTTGGACTGTGCTGACCAATAAAACACTGAGACAAAAAATTTATGCTGAATATTTGCTGTGAGCACACGTGGAAGTGGTTTGATTTGATTTTTTTTAAAAGTGTGTTTGAATATTTTGCTTGATTTTTGAGCCTGTGGTCCTATATCATCTGTTTAACTTTGCATAGCTGCAGTTTAATTCAATAATCGATGCTGCCTGCCTCTGTTGTTGCTAAAGATTTTCTGCATTGCAAGGCGTCGCTCTGAAATCACCGAGCCAAAACGGTGATGCTGAACAACACAGCTAAACATGATATCTCCTGCATTGGATGCTCACAGCTGGGCTTGTTGTTTTGCACGCTCGAAACGTGAATATTTTACAAAATGTTCAGTGGAGCAGTGTTTAACATGATTTTATTTTTTGTACTGTAGTAATACACTGTACTTTTTACTGCTGAGCAATAAAACAAAGAAAAGCCTTGATTGACTGCGTCTGATTTAATCTTTCAATAAGTTGATTTGACGAGCATCTCTTTTCCTGATATTATTGATAACTGTTGACATATAGTCCTAAATATTATATGAAGCATCATACCTGCAGATGTATGTTAGATATCATACTTTTAGGTTGAAACAAAGTGGTGTGAAAAGTTTTGCTGACTGCAGCAGATCCATTGAAGCAGTGAGCTGGAACGTTCTCTTTGTGCGCTGCATCCCTCCTGGTGCCTGGAATATAAAGTCAGGTAAATAATATATTGACACTTTTGCTGCTGAGTAAAGGATTCATGTTACTCCCAGATTTGTTCAGAAAGTAAACACAGGAATAAACTTTAATACAACATATCAGTTTAACAAAAAAAGAAACAAAATGTTTATGTGAATTTGTTTAGGTAGTTTAACTTAAAATCACAATGACATTTATTCACATAAAAAAAACATTTTTAAAATAGTCCTGTTTACCTTCTGAGCCACTCTTTGTATTTGAATTCTGTAACTTCAGGGCTAATGATCCTGGTTAACACTTAAGAGTTTTCACCTTTCATCTAAGAATAATAAAATTAATGATTTGAGAATGAGGGGATAATTTCAAAGAATTAATTGTATTCATTTTGAAAAACAATAACTTTATCTGGGAGAGAACATAAAACAATGTTAGATATTAATATTAAACAATGCAATCATATTATGATGGACTTCTAGTAATGGCTAGTTTGTTGTTCTTGCTGAAAGTCAACTTAATAAAATTAAAAACTATTAAAACTACTAAGACATAAGAGTCAACATCTGAAAGACGCAATAATAGTTTTTTAATACACACAAAATGATGTTTTAGGCCACATTTTAACATGGGTTAGTAATAGTTATTAGTATTAGTGATAAGATTTATATAGGTAATCTTAAAATGAAAATGTTGCAAAATATTCCAAATTGAATTCAAAGTTAGATGAAATAACAGTAATCAGAAGAGTAATAACTTAAGCATTTGTTGTTATTTTTATCCCAATAATTCTATTTATGTTTATATTGAATTACATATATTTTGTGTTTTATTTTCTGTTATTTTTCTGTTATTTTAAGTTTTTCTCATGAGCTTTAGAAGTCAAAAGGATCTTATTTAGTTTTCTATTCATTGCTATTTATTTATGTTTTTATAAATACAATCGTTAAATTATTTCTCAAATTGTATTTTTTTTTTTTGTCAAAAATAATGATGATGTTAAAAAAATGGAACATATCCGGTTCAGAGTGGAAGAGCTTCCGGGTGAAGGTAGAGGTTTGTCAAATATCCCCTGCATGGCATGGTTGACAGGATAGCCAGCGATTCAGACGGAGAACTTGGGCGTACGTCTTTTATCGGGCTCTAATAAATGCTTAAAGGTTAGAAAACGGAATTTTTTCCTATTTTCTTCTTGTCCGAGCAGCTGTCCTCACTCTCCGAGAACAGAAATTCCCATTTGTCATTGCTCGGCTAGCTGACTAACTAACCCTCGTTAACGTAGCTCTTTGAAAATGGCGGATGTACCAGCAGAGAAGAGTCTGGACGATTTCTTTGCCAAGCGGGATAAAAAGAAGAAGAAAGAGAAGGGGAAGGGGAAGGAACCCGCCGCCGGGACCACCACGTCGACTGTATTGAAAAAGACAAAGAAAGAGAAGGAGAAATTTACTAAAAACGAGAATCAAGATGCTCAACTTGAAAAGGTAACCAACGCTAACTCTTCGGTAACTTTTTGCCTCAATAGCATCGTTAACCTCTTATTGGTGTCGTGTCAGATTTTGTTTCCAGATTTGAATCTGACTGCCTAAGTGTGTTGAAACGCTGTTTTTAAGTGTGTGTTGTAGTATTAAACGTCATGAGGTTATTTTTGTAAGGATGAGACAAAATGCCGGTTATTAGCTAACATATGGTTGCTAGTGACACACATTGTGACAGGGTACAACAATTGTCATGACACCCATCTTAAGCTCTGTTTTAGGCATTGTTTTAGTTAGTAACATCCTAAAGCCTGTCCTTTATGATTTTAGGTGCTATACGTTTAAGTTTTCTTATATTTATACAAGGAAATAGCAAGTCTTCTATTTTGTGGCATTTTTATCAAGTTGTGAATACTTCAAATTTGTTTTCATTTTTCTATCAATAACAGCATATTCATACATCGAACTGAACTGTCTTGTCCAGTATTGAAGGAATCTGTTATTCATTCATCATTAAATGTTGAGGCCTGTGCAACTAGTTTTTGTTAAGTTTATTGAGAACAAATGCGTTTCTTTGTTGCATGCTCATTTTTTCCACACAGACTTACGATGTTTAACTACAGTATCTAATTTTTTTAAGGAGGACGAGGAGTGGAAAGAGTTTGAGCAGAAAGAAGTGGACTACAGTGGGCTTCGTCTCCAGGCACTACAGATAACGTAAGAACTAGTTAATTTGAACTAATTAGTTTAGTTTTCCACAGCATCTGCAAGAAATGAAGATTCCCTACAGTCACATATTTTTTTTCTAAAGCTGCCCTTGTGTGCAGTATCACAATTAGATCAGATTTCAATGACACAAACTAAAGACAGTCAAATTGTCTCAGGATCTTTACTATGTGCGACACACGTAAATGAACATAAAATGGTTTTTGTCCAGAAAAATATCCTAAATGTTATTGTAATCTGGATGGATGTTTTCAATCGGGTGCATTTGAATGACACACAGTTTAAACTGGGTGTCAATTAGTACATTTGCAATGTTATGTGGTGACAAATTTACTGAAAATATCCAGGACATAGCTGTACTAAGTCTATTTGTATTTTGAAGACAGCTGAACTTCATTTTTCATTTTTAAAATTAATTAATTTAATACATTTTACCTCTAATTCAAATAACAAGTAAACACATCCATTCACTTAAAATACAAAAGGGACGTAAAACTCATAACTACAAAGTTCTGCTCTCATAACTTTTCTCTCTGCAGCTCCGAGAGAAATAAAAACACTTGAGATTTGACCATATGTGTAAACTATTATCTGGGATGTGTTTTTTTTTATCTTCAGTTTCTCTTTTTCAGAATAAATATTCTTAAATGATAAATTATGAAAATCTGATGGGTGGAAATTGAAAACATTGATATAAGGGAAACACAATCTATGAAAAAAAGATTAGAATGGATTTCACCATAAATGCAAACAACACAAAATCTGTGAAAAAAGGACTGAGTCAGACTATTACTGAAATTACTACATTAAACTACAGGGGAAAGCGCTTCAAAATTAGTAGAATTTTGTTATTTTTTATGACGTTGACACTTTAATGGAACTTTTTTTTTGGCTAATGTCAATATAACTATAAAATCATCTGTAAATTATGTAATTATATAACAGCAGTTAAAATGTATATATCAGCACTTGCAAGCTGAAGTTATCTTTAGGATGTGATCAAAGCTGTATTTTTGATGACGGCACTAATTTTGATTCGATACTCCACCTTGGCTGCGTTAAACACAGAAGCAGTTTGAGGCAAATTCATTACAATCGTCTCCAAGGAGTTAATGTGTGAAAATTAAGAAATGAACAGTGTGAAAAAGTTACGAAAGTAGGTTTTAAAATACAGAATACAACAGTTTTATCCAAATCCAAGAGAAATATTAATTTATTCCAAGAAAACGACCACTGTAATAAATTTGTAAAGGTTAGATTTTGCTGCTCAGGACCTGTTCCTTCCAGTGGTTTCCTACTTGCAGTCTGGTAATTTAGCAGTTCATAATGTGATTGAGCAGCCTCTCCACTGATCCTGATACAAGTTTCTTCATTTGCAGCTGAGAACTGTAGTTTCAGTTCTGCCCTCTTAACATCCTGCAGAAGGTTTAGCTCTGGGTTATGTGGGAATACATCAAACTCACACAGGCCGGAGAGACAACAAGAGCATTATAAAATGCATTTGTTGAGTTAGATCATTACCGTTTCTAACTACAGTCCAGCACAGTTTGAACATTTGAAACGAGAGGCATCTCATTGTGTTGTTATTGATTTGTCACAAAGTGCTCAGCGGTTAAAATGTTTGCAGTGGACCACTTTATATAAGCTATTATTTAAAATGAAAAACCGTTTAATGCATATGCTTCATGTTGTTTGCAGTGATGAAAAGGAGGAAGAGGAGTATGAGAAGGAGGAGGTAGGAGAGGATGGAGAGATTATCATGGTTAGTGGAGACAAAGTATCCGGTCCCTGGAACAAGTCTGGTGGTGCTCCTCCTCCTGCTGCTGCTGCACCTGTTGGTGAGTAAACTGATTTCAGTACTTGTAACAGCTCATTTAGGAAACTAAAGGATAGGGTGTTTGGGTTGGCTTTTTCTTTTTCAACTAAATGCATGATTTTTATTTGATGTGACAGGAATTAATCGTCATTGCTTTTCTGTCTAATTGACCCACAGAGGAAGAAGAGGTGCCCGAGTCGAGACCTTCTGGTGTGTATCGACCTCCAGGGGCTCGACTTACCCCCAGTAGACGAGGTCCCACCCAGGGCCCTCCTGAGATCTTTAGTGACACACAGTTCCCCTCTTTACTGGCCACCGCCAAGCACGTCGAGACACGCAAGTAAGCCAAAGTCAAGTCGGCCTGCTTAGCTCATTGTGCTTGTTAGATTTGTCTCTTTGCAGTTGAATATAACTCATGTTTGTGTTTCAGAGACCGAGAAATGGAGAAGACCTTTGAAGTTGTGAAACACAAAAATCGCGGTAGAGAAGAAACCAGTGGTGCTTCCATGCAGCACTTGCAACTCGACAACCAGTATGCCATCCTGGGGGACAAGTAGAGGTGCCTCCCTCCGTCCCCTGGCCCCCTCCAGCGCGGTTCAGCTCGGCCCCCTTATAAGGAAGTCGAACTCCAGCTGTGTGGACCGCAGTCCTAACAGAGCTCCTCCTGCCAACATTACCGCAACGCTCACTCACACAAACACATCTAATCATACACAATACCCCTGCAGTGACACTCCCTTTAATTAACGCACACACAAAAAACATCTGGTTGGCAAAACTAGAGGACTGCATGTGAAGGGGCTGACAAAAAAGGGGGAATAACTGAAAAGGAATCCGCAAAATAAATCCAAACATACGACGCTGCAGCAGCAACAAAAGGAGGCATAGTTGTCCTTTGTGGATTGTACTCAGAGCAGCGGTTGTGTGGTGCAACTTCTCTCTGGACTTCAACTTGCTTTGACAAAGCCACAGAGGATCAAAGATGACTTTAGGCAAGATTGTTTTACAAACTTCTGTGAAAATATCTATTTTTTGCAAGATTGCTACGACCCAATCGCACGTGGTTATTTTGAGGTGTGCCTCTGAGTTGCGGTTGGTTCTTCTGGGATGGGGGGTCCTACCTCAGCAGCATAGCTGGTGGTGACTACGTGGACTGAGCTTTTCTTTTCTTTTTCTTTTTTTTGCTGTGGTGATAAGGGGGCTTCAGTCAACCCCTCTCCTGCGTACGCATTGGCCTTTAGGCTCTTTCATTTAGAAACTTGAAGCGTTTTTCATTCATACATTGATGACGACACTGCAAAGATCCATTAACAAGCAGCGATAGGTTGTGTTTCTCATTTAGTATTTCTATATAAAGTGGCCTTACTGCTAGAGAGAGCGAGAGAGAGAAACTGTCATCTGATGTGTTGTCTGATTGGCCGGTGCCTGCATCTGGATCTCACCACAGATAAACAGAAAATCATACAAAAAATATATATATACAAGCAGGAATGTAGTTCTGTTGTAGTTTGCCTGATGATTACAGCTACTAACTGTCTTTCATATCCACCGTTTGATTTTTGCTGCCCGTAATTTTCTTTTTAAACAACTGAAAAAGAATAATTAAAGCTCGTTTGTAATCGGACGCCATTCTCTTTTGCTGACGAGTTGTTTTACTAGAGTTTGACATCGGGTAGCCACAAATACCCTCGTGAATGGGGAAACCGTTTGTGGCTATTTGCCCACTTTCAGTTCAGAACTTTCACAGTTTGCTGAAACGTGGTCATTTGAACCCCTTGTTTTAAGATTTCTTTTAATCAAGTATTCCAACTCTCGGCCTTTGTTAAAGTTGTGTAGAATAAAATGTGCACAATGGCTCTGCAGAAGTTTCAGCAACTGCTATATGCATACTGCCACCAAACAGAGCTAAATGTGATGAGTGATTATGAAAAGAAAAATACTGTTTAGAAATCTAAAGAGCTGGATTTCTGTGCTATGTATGTTCTTCCCATGAAACTGTCCCAACACTTTGGACTGAAATGGATCATATCTGTGATTAAAACCCCCAAAACAATTGTGAAAAGCTGGATTTTCTACAGTGTCAGTTTCCAGCAAAGTTCTTGTCCATTTGTAACCCAAGGCATATATCTTCCTCTCAGAAAAACATACCCAATTCCTGTGTGTGGTCTTATTTTATCAGAGTAGGTGTTCCTTTCCTCTTGTCTTTGCACATCGGATGAATTAAAGTTCCAGCTCTTTTGAGGAAAAAAAAAAAATCAAATGATCTTATACCAAGCTTATTAACAAATAAAAATCTTTTCTCACAACAAAGTCTTAAATCAGTTCTTTAAATACATGTGTCTAGATTGATGACAGGTTTTGTGTGTGATCAGGTTTTCTACTTTTCCTGAAAAGAATAATATAACTAAAATACTTGTGGCTGCTTCCTGCTACTCACTACATTGTTCTGTTAATATTTCAAGAACAGGAGGTGATTTCAAATTAAACTTGGCAAATGCTAAAAGCAGCACATTAAGGTTTATGTGGGCCACATCTGGTGGTGCGGTTGGAAAAATTACCTCATCAAAAAATTTTTAATGTAAATTATTGATTGGAAGGTGCTCAGGGAGTAGGGGCTGGCCTTTAGTCACAGTTTCTGTTCATAACCTTTATGGACAGATCTTTTAGGTGCAGCCCTGGTGTGAAGGGTGTTTGGTGTTTGAAGAATCTTGTCTCCGCTTTTTGCAGATGATGTCGTCCTCCTAGCTTCAGGTCTTGCTGGGGAGATTCACAGCAGAGTGAATGAGGGATGAGGATCAGCACCTCCAAATCTGAGGCCATGGTTCTTGATTGATTAGCACTGTTGCCTTGCAGCAAGAAGGTTGCAAATTTGAATCCTGGCTGTGGCCTTTCTGTATTGAGTTGCATGTTTTCCCCATGCATGTGTAGGCTGCTTCTGGCTACTCCAGTTTCCCCCCTCAGACAACAACATGCCTGATAGGTTAGTTGTGAGTCAACATGCTTTATAGGCAACAAAAAAATAAATTTAGGGGGGGATTGTGTTCACAGAGGAAGGAAGGTGGTAGAAAGAGCGTCTGCAGTGATGAAGACGCTGAACTGGTCTGTTGTGGTGAAGAGGGAGCTGAGCCAGAAGCTCTCAATATACTGGTCAGTCAACCAGTCTATGGTCATGATGAGCTTTGGGTAATGAAGGACTGAAAGCATGCAATCGTGAATATAAGTGGCCATCCTCTGCAGATTCTCTGCTGTGCTTTAGAGATGGGGTGAGGAGTTTGGATGTCCAGGAAGAACTCTGTAGAACCGTTGCTCCTCCACATCCAGAAGAGTCAGCTGAGTTTCAGACATCTGGTCAGAATGCCTCCTGGATGACTCTGAAGCTGTTTCAGGCACATCCTGGCGCCCCAGAGTTGACCCAGGGCACACTGAAGCGATTTAATTAAAACTATTTAATCAGGTAATATCCCATTGAGATAAAGAACATCTTTTCCCGTGGAGACCTGAGGGCTGTTGAGGTTCAGTATTGTCCAGGGATGCGTCAGCATTTGGCTGGGGCCAGGATTGAACCCTGGTAGACGGCCTCTCTTCCCCAAAGCTACAGTTGCCCCAAATATTATGTATCTACATATTTATATAATTCATATTATATAATAATTCATATTATTATGATATAATTATGTATCTAGGATGGTCTGGGAGGCCTTGGGGTCTAACAGGATGCGTTGGTGAAGGTGGCTGGGGAGAGGAACTTCCCTACAGGGGTTGCTGCTCCCACGACCTGATGAGTCAGGCGCTTGTTACAAATAAACTCTGAGAGAAAAAACAAGATTTGGTGTCAAAGCAACACTTCCATATACCTCAAAAATCAGTTTCTTCTGACTTGGAACCCAGAAATTCAGACTTTTAAGCAGAAATTGAATGCACCAAATATCTAATATTGGTTGGTTTTATATGCTTTAAAGAGCATATATTAAGTTCTTTTTTTTTTTACATTCTGATAAAACTCTGTCCAAAAATACTATTTGAAATGTTTATTGAGGGTATTTTGTTTTACAATACATTTTTTTAAACCATTTTTCTAGTCCAAAGTGCCGCTTTTTGCAAAGCTTCTAAAAACGCTTTTTTTTTCATATGTGGACCTGTGACGTCAGCTAAGGGAGCTCCTAGCTAGGTGGCGCTGCTTACAGTGTTGTCAGATGTAGATAAATAAAGTATTTGTAGGGTAATTTAACACTCTGTACGATCAATAATCCCATAAATATGATCAATTGAGCCCTTTGTTGTGTGGAGTTTGTGTAACAGATGCTTGTTTTAATCATTGTGTTAGATTTTTTAAAGCTAAACTACTTTAACATCTCAGACTGGCACCGCTCTAGTCTGCCAGCTGCCTGCTCGCTGTCGGCGATGAGTTGTTAGTTTTAGGTTAGAGCACTCTTTAATCAAGTCGGTGTGAATTCATTTTAATAAAAAATGATAAATTATTATGTTTATGAATGCCAATCGCCAGTCTGTCAGGACACTGAGTCAACAACGGGACGGCTTCCTTACCGGTATGGTGACTTCTGTTTGGAGACGAAAAACCCCGGTGGTCCTGGTCTAGTCCAGGACTGGATGTGATGGAGTCCCACATACCGACGAAAAACATTCAGTGTGACTCTAAACAGGCGCCGTTACTTCGATCCATTCACCGGAACCGCTGTTAGCACGCAGCAGCTAACAAGAGCTAACCGCTGTTAGCATGCAGCAGCTAACAGGAGCTAACGGGGAGACTTGAGTCTCGTTTCCATGCCAGGTTTGGTACGGTTCGTGGTGGGTCGTAGTTCGGTACCGATCAGCGATTTCATGAGAGCATTTCCTTCAGGTGTCTGACCCTCACCTGGCTGGCGGGGTACAGTAAATCCATGCCGTGAGGCTCTCCAGAGGGGCTTCCCGTCCGCTCCCAAGAGGGGATTCCCAGCGGGGTTTCCAGCCTGACCCGACACTGTTTCGGTCAGCCTCGAACCGTTTAGCTGCATCCTGTGAAACTTTTTATAAACTCTTTCATTTCTTAACAATCCACCTGAACGCAGCTCAATGTTTGGAGCTCTGATGATCAAAACCTGGTGCTAAACGCTGGTATTTTACCCAGACCCAAGTGAGGAGGTGGTTCACGGTCTACAGCTGGACCGACAGGGTACAGCCTTACAGGACTGATTGTTTTTATCTTTTTTTTTTTTTTATCTTAACAAAATAACTTCTCACTATAGTAATAAAATAATAAAATAACGGCACTCTGGGGGTTTGTTTTGCTCGTCACAAGTAGTGAATAGTGGATCAGTTTTCTATATAGAGAACGAACGGTCTCCCTGAACTGTCGTCACTTCCGGTTTGGTGAAAAAATTGACAATTCTCACAAAAACGAATCCAAGAGCCTAAATAAGCTGAATTTGTGTAAATTTTTATTCAAAAAAAGTTTCTATTATATTTCTCTAAACATTTGTTTAAGGGAGTGTCTAACTTAAAATATGCTCTTTAAGTGAAACTCAAAGGAAAAGTCTAAGTATTTCCTTTCAAGTTGATAGGTTCTACTTTTTCAATATTTTTGAATACTTGAGTTATGCTTTTCCTAATGATTGCAAGGCTCGCTTAGATTGGATTGGCGTTTGTACTTATAGATATATCTATGGTTGTACTGAGCTACCGGCGTCCGCCCTCCAAGTCCCTCTGACCACCACTGTAGGCAAGGTGGGTGAAGTGTCTTTCCCAAGGACAAAACGACTATTGTGTTTATGAATGCTATTCGCTAGTTCTACTGTTTTATTGGACAACTAGCATTCACAGCTAAATGCAACCCTCATTAAACACACGTGCTTTGCAAAATGTCTGCTGAGAAACCTTCCGTCATCGTTGACATTGGAGTGACGCCCACAAGGTGGTGCTGTAGTTGTCCACATAGTATTACTAGCACCTGGCTCTGGCTTTATTTGCAAAAACAGCAAATACATGACACATTAATCAACCAAAGATGGCAAATATTTATTTTTTACAATCTATTTTTAAACATTTGAGATTTATCTACAGTGCAGGTTTTGATGAAACAACAGAGGCTTCAAATAATCTAAATTTAACAACTGAAAGTAAAAGGCATGAAAGCAAAAATAGAGCAAATGCATGTTGCCATAAAGAGACATGTCTTTCATATATTTTTATTTTACAGCAGAAGTTGAAAAAGTAAAATTAAAATATTATCAAAACCATTATATGATTTTCAGTTAGAACCTTTATAAAAGTGCAGCTGAGCGTCCATTTGAAACCGACAGAACTGTAAATTCTGTATGTTTTTAACATAGCCCTCTCAAATGGTGCTGATGGACATCATACCCCCCACTCCTGATATAACTAATAAATAAGTCAGTTAATCAAGTTTTTCTCTGTTTCATAGGTGACACATTAACAAGAATTTGCATTTTGCTTTACTCTCTGAAAAAACATGACCAAAATGTTCTATTCCCAAAGGTCTGTTCACCTTGATCAGTTTGTTGTTTTGCATGTCTGCTCCCGTTCCAAAGGTTTTGCATTCACCTTTGATACTACTCGTAATGTTTGACTAAGGACACTGACTCTAGTAATGAAACCTAAAGCTACCAAATCAATACATTTACGTGACATAATTCTATAGACTTTATATCAGCTTAAGTTGTACACCAGTGTTTCTTCATGAAATGTGTTTCTTGTTGTTTTTTCACATTATTGTATTCAAATCAGAAAATCCTGACTACTTTGAGAGTATCCCATTAAGTAGCTGGAACAGCATTTTCAATGCAAAGTCATTAACGATGGAAATAAACCATTTTTTCCTCAATTTAGCGTTTTTATGTAATGTCAAATTACAGTAAATGTCAACTCAGAACAATATACAAATTATTAAATATTAATCAAATTATTTTCAATTGTTTTTTTATATTGTTTTTGTGAAATCTTTATTTCTTGTCTAATTTGTTTCTTGTGTAGGATTTCACCTTTTCTGAATTCAGTTGATCAATACTGTTTATTTTGTCTTCTCCTGCCGTGGTCTTGATTTTAGCTCAACTCTTAAAGCTTTATTTTTCACCTCAGTTTAACTTTGAGATTAACTTGAAGAATAATATGAAAATGGTGTTTAGAAAGTGACCATTCAAGCTGTTAAAAATTAGGCCACCTAGATATTTTCATAGTTGTGTCACTCTTTTTTATTTATTCAGCTGCCTCATGCTTAAGTCTTTTAATTCAAATTAGAAGTTATGTTTAGCCATCTTGAGAAAGCAACTTGTCCTGCACCATGTTTAAAGATTTCGATGCTAACATATAGGCCATTACCAGCCATAACTTACAGAGGGCTGAGGTTTGATCTGAGGCTGTAGAGCAGAAAAGATGCACTATAAAATCTGCCCGTGACACGAGGGACAATTACATCACCCGGTGTTGTGTTCAAACTCAACAGTTCAGTTCACATCAATTAAGTTACCGTTTAGTTCACCAGTGGAAAAAAAATTCAAATTCACAACCCCAAAATGAATTATTTCACATTAATTTATACATTTTTCATACGTTGATCATCTAAAAAGGTTAGTGATCTATTCATTATGTCATTGTTTCCACTTTGTTTGCAGCCCTCTTTTTCATGTCTGCGTCCTTAATCTCTGCGCTCATTTGTACTTCTTTCACATAAATATCTGAAGTTTGTACTAATATAATCAGGGTTACTTTAAAGTCTGCAGAGTTAAAGCACATCATCCGACAAAGCTTCTACATTAAAGACTTATTAGTTGTCATTTCAACAATCCTTACATGTATGATGGACGGAGAGGTGACTATAAATGGCATTGTCTTTTTCCAGTTGCTCCCTACAATTTCTCTCTAGCAAAATTCTATTTGTGAAGAAGAGCATGACGTATAGTTTCAATCATCATTTCTATCAAATAGTTTATCAGTTGTGATCCTTGGAATACTGAACGGAGATCGTATCTGTGATGAAAAGAGAAAAGGTAAACACACAAAAAAACATACAATTCCTTTGCGATCTTAACAAATGAAATCCATCTCATGTTATATTAAGTTTTTATTTTAAGACAACCAAAACACGTGCAGGCAGATTATTTGTCAAGGTCAGGAACTGAGTTCTTCCTCCATTTTTCTTAGGTGTGAGTCTTCTTTTTTTTATTTGTTGCTTTTCCTGTAAAGATGAAATAAGTCAGTCAAAATGCAATACTTGTGTAGTTTTCTAGATCAGATTATATTGTATTCTGACATATAAATGGCAGCTGGGCTAACAGTTTCTTATCTGGTTCACCACTGTCTTTGGTGGTGGAGGTGGAACACCGGGACTATTTTTAAGAGGGTGCCATCCAGAAACAAGTTGACCAGGGAGTGCTGTAGATTGTTAGTTACAGCACCTTACTGTCAACTCTTATCACAATCTCTACATAAAATGTGATTTATGGAACTCATTATACATAATATACGTATCTGAGATGCATTAAAATATATTGGAATAACAGGTGTAGATATCATTAGCTAAAATTTACATAGTTAGTTGGTTCAGATAAACCAAGCCCCCAAACCCCCCGCCACCCCGGACAGAAACCAAACATCACCTGTATTTACCACAGCCTGAAAATAAATGTGCTATTTCAGTCACCAGTTAACTGAAAAATACTGATAAAAATGTAATACTTGAATGAAGAGCGCTACTTTTTTATTGCTGTGCTGCAAAAGCAGCTCCCTGTCGCAGCTGCTGCACGCTGCTGTCACATCGTCAGACAGGGGCTTCTCCAAGTTACAGACAGTATTTTTCCCTCCTCTCACCATTGTTGTCATGTCAGTGCTAAACAAATATGTTCATAGTTTTGTAATTGATTTATTGCAATGCCTTGATTTTAGTGAGGTTAGTACACATCATAGCCATAATAATTGACATATTAATTTCATTTGGTGTTTAGGTTTGCAGCCTTGGATTCCTCATTTTTGGTTTTGACCAAGAATTTTCATTTTGGTGCATCCCTATGTTTGAGTCCAGGTGCCGTTTCCTGCTTCTCCTTCTGCACCAGGTCAATCGTGACAGTTTGAGTATTGGTGATGCTGTTAGTTACCAAGTTAGTAACAAGTTAGTTACATGAACACAAAGCCTATCTGTACATTCATACATACATAATGACTCAACCTTGAGTTCCAGATTTGTTGTGTCCTTCTGTGCAGAACAGATTTTTAAAAATCACTTAGTCCTGATCGTTTGTCACCTACCTCTTTTTGTTTGGCCTCTTGGGGCGCTGTAATTCATTTTTTGTTCTGAAAATGTAAAACATGACACAAAATGACAAAAACAAATATTATGAAGCTTTGTTGTAACATTGGACATCTGCATGGGAGCTGCAGTAACAGAGACCAGTCATGTAGCAGATCTCAATTCTACGGTGGCCCAGAAGGTTCAACGAAACACAAAACGTATGTTTTAAACTATCATTGTATTATTACTTCTGTTGTGGCTTTGGATATCATTGAACCTTCTGGGCCACCGTACAATTCTGATTCTTGCAAAGAAAACAAGTCAAACTTCCACAGAAATGTGCAAAAGTTCTGATCAAGCCTTCTTTTTCCCCTTTCCTTTGATTAGTAACAGTTTTGAAGACTTTAAGAAGATTGTTAAACATTTGTTTATGATTTTTATTTATATTTCCTAACTTTCTAAAAAGTTATTTGACCTCAATTGTTAGAAAAAGGCATGATTAAGACTCTAGCTCAGCGGTTCCCAAACTTTTTTTGCCACTTAGACTTTAACTTCCTCACTGGTGGCCTTTAATAAAAGATAAGAGAAGATTCATAAAAAGTTCTTAGATTTTGTTTTTAAGTTTCTATCAGTGTCTTAACTTTGTGTTGTTTGAATCTCATTATATTCAGTCAAATACATTTTGTACCTTTTATTTTTTTCTCCTGTAGTTTTGAACATTTGATCATGTTTTTACAGTGGCTTACCTGTTTCACCTTAAAACCAGTCTGAACTGAAAGGATATGCCATGTACCCAAACGGGGACGAGTATCCTGCAGATTTTAGATTGTGTCAGTTACAACTCAACTTCAATCAAATTGTTTCTCAAAACGTGATACAAATCATACATATATAGTAGGCATAGCTGAAACTTTGAAACACACAGTGACGCTAATCCAAAACCTTCATGGTTTTCTATTGGTTTAAATAAAAACACATTTCTACAATATTCAAACTAGAAGGACACTCTGAGAGTTACGTGTCCTTAACTTTTTACATTGCACATTGTTTTTGATCTACTTCTTTCTCCACTTACTTTTGTTGGATTGTTTTGTTTGGGTTCTTGGGGCGCTGCACTTCGTTTTTGGACCTTAAAATGTAAAAAACAAAAAAACATTTTAATTGACGAACAAATAACTTGAAGCTACGTTGCACATTGGACATTACATGGGAGCAACAGTAACAGCATCTTATCATCCTGTTGCTGGAGGGTGAAAACTACTGATTCTTGCAAAGAAAAAAGTTACTTCCACAGAAAGGTGCAAAAGTTTGATCAAGCCTTTTTCTTTTCTTTTCTTTTGCCTCAAAGAAGTAACAGTTTTGCAGACTTTAAAATGATTGTTAAACATTTGTTTTTAAACAATGACATTTATTCATATTTGCTCATTTTTTTTAAGTTCTTTGACCATATTTTTAGAAAAAGGCATGACCAATAGTTTACATACATAGCTTATTAAAATTTGTCTTTATAAAACATTCACTGGTGGTGGTCTTTAATACAAGATAAGATTTATAAAATGATTCTTACTTTTATCTTCTTTTTTATTTTTTTTACAGTGGCTTACCCATCTCACTTTTCTTGAAGGTAGACTAATGGTATGCCATGTACCCAAACGGGAAACCGCAACCTGCTGATTTAATTGTGATAGTTAAAAATACATACACTTCATTCCAATCAAATTGTTTCTCAAAACATGATACCAATCATACATACAGTATTTACATAGTAGGTGTAGCTAAAAGTTTGTAACACAGAGGCGCTAATCCAAAATCTTTGTGGTTTTCTATTGGTTTAAATAAAATACATTGCTCCTACATGATGGAACAATAGCTTAATGTAGATCAAAGATACAATGGTAAATGGTAAGTTGGGTGAAGTGTCTTGCCCGAGGAAATGGAATAAAAAAACTACCCTATATTTTATAAAGTTCATCATGTCTTCTTTTTACGTTACTAATTAGGTTCTTTTCGGACGAACAGCTGATAAAGACGCGTCACGTAAACATCAGTGACACTTCTGATGAAGACCTGAGCAGTGGGTCGAAACATGTCAAGGAAAAGGTAAATAAGACTTACCAAATACTATATGTCTGCATTAAAAGAACCTAATTAGTTAGTAAAATAAAAAAACTACCCACTAATCAAGAGCATAATTTCTTGATTTGAAAGAAGGATCCCTCACTTTCACACAAAATTATTCTCCTTAAACTCTAAATGTTCCTCTTCAAACTCAAAACAATCCTACTTGCTTACAAAGTTGTTCTGCTTCCTCTCCAAACTGTGGTTCTGCTCTCAGACCTAAAGCTGCTCAGGCAAACTTCCTGTGTGCTCCACTGAATTATCTGTCCTTGAGCTTAGACCTCATGCACTTGTGACTCACACTCACGCTCTTGGATTTCTCTTGCTCACACTCAAATCTTTATAATTTTTTTTGATAATCCCACCCCCCACTCATTGTTCCAACCAATAGAATGAGGACAACATGGCGGACTCCTAGAAGGTGCATTTGTTTTGTTCACTGTTCCCTCCAGATAGCTCACTTCATTCAGCCAATTTGACCAGTATCAGAATCAATCAGAAAGGCTTTATGACCAAAATAAACTAGGTTCAATATTTGGACTTCTGAGAGATGGACAGATCTTCAGCAGAGATGTTCTGAGGATAAGCTAACGGTGCTAAATGCTGCCAACTTCTATTAGATAATCACAATAAAGATGTACACTCACTGGACACTTTATTGGGTACTGGGTTGGACCCCTTTTGCCTTCAGAACTGCCTTTTCCCTTTTTTGGACCATTCTCTGTAAACCCTAGAGATGGTTGTGCGTGACAATCCCAGAAGATCAGCAGTTTCTGAAATACTCAGACCAGCCCGTCTGGCACCAACAACCATGCCATGCTCAAAGTCACTTAAAGCGGCTCTCTGGAGCATTTTTCTATGTATCAAAGTTTTCTAAATGTTTTAAATGATATTTCAGGTCTAAACTTTGATCTATGGGTTGAGTTCCACAACATCTGTCATTCTGATGAAGACCCTCCTTCCTCCTAGAGACCCCTTTCCATTATTTCTTGCCGCCGACATTTTTCAGCCAATGAAATTCAAATTTCTGCATTTTCTCAACATGCACGCGCATCGACCAAACCTGTACCAGTAGGGGGCGCTGTCGTACAGGACGCTCCGTGTGTTTCTCTGTTTACAGTCTCACAGCTCATTTCTACTAAAAACCTACCCATTCTCCAGCTAAAGACGGATTTATTTTTATTTTTAAACCTTTCACCTCACAGAATGGCAAGGCTTGACAGGGTTACGCATTTATTTTGGTCAGAAAGTTCATCCAGGGCCGAGTCAAGTTCAGCTTCAGAGTCCAGCAGCAGCTCTCTGCTAACAGAGCTAATATCAGAAGCAGCAGGGACAGAGAGGGCTCTTCAGACCCTCGTAGTGTTGGAATAAGATTGTGAACTGTGAGTGATTAAACCCTACACATTGAGCGGTACAGCTTATGCCCAAAGTATATGCGCCGTGTGCACGCGCGCACACGCGACCGTACGCGCATCGAGATGTTTTGAGGAGGAGCCTTTGGACGCTAGATTCAAAAACTGCTCTCTTGATGAAATAATCCAGAGAGCGGCTTTAAATCACTTTTCTTCCCTATCCTGTTTGAAGTGCAGCAAATCATCTTGATCATGTTTACATGCCTAAATGCATTGAGTTGCCTAATTTGAAAGCATAAAAGTATAATTCTTATATTTTACTGTTCTTAATTGTATAAATGTTTCCTACCTCGGTTTCAGCAGAAGTTTCAGTCAGAGTTGTGTTTCCATTTTCCTGATGGGTTAAAAAAAAATCTGCATCACGTATGACTGTTCAAAATTAATCTTCCTGATCTCTACATAATATCTGATGGTTTAGTTTATTACGGTATACCTGCATTTACACTGGTGTGATTCCTTTTCCACAAAACAAGTACACAAGTACAAAAGCACAACTCAAAAATTAAGCAATCTAGGAATTAAAAAACTGATTTTCTTTGTTGAATAGATTTGAAGTACAACCCCTGTTTCGTCTAAACATTTCAAACTGTCTGCTGTCATCAAAAAGATTCAACATTCAAACTGTGAAATTAGTTTCTCACATGATGTCTTGTCAACTCACCGTAGCGTTGCTTGTTGAGTTCTGGCCCTCCAATGGAACTAAACATGAAGACTGACACTGAAAATTGAATGTAAAAAAAAAAAATCAAACTTAGTCTGAGAAAATATTTGGTTTAAAATTTACCAACAATATTTAAATTTTTTAATATAATCTTAAATTTGGTATTCCAAATTTAGGTAAATCAGCCAATTGATAATTTGAATACGTCTTGTTCTTATCAGGGTGGCGGAGGCAGCATCCCCTGTAGGGAAGCCCAGACTGTCCTCTCCCCAGCCACCCCCCACATACTCCTTTGGTGGGACCCCAAAGCATTCCAACGTCCCAGGCCAGCCTAGAGATGTAATGCCTGCAGTGTGTCCTGGATTGGCTTTGGGGTATCCTGCCTTCAGGACATGCCTGTTCCTCCTCAGGGAGGCGTCCTGACTAGATGCCTGAACCACCTTAGCTGGTTATACCATATAACCGTATAGACTCTAACATATGGAGGAACTGTGTTGATAGCTTTTACCATTTTCCTAAAATCGCGAGAGAAGTTTGATGAAAAAATTAGAGTCTGACAGAAAAAATCCTCTCCTTTTACATGTAAAATGACAGGATTTCAGGGGGGGTTCTGGACCTTTGAGGGCCATTTCTGA
Organism: Callopanchax toddi; assembly: GCA_006937965.1. Lineage (NCBI taxonomy): Eukaryota > Metazoa > Chordata > Actinopteri > Cyprinodontiformes > Nothobranchiidae > Callopanchax > Callopanchax toddi. The sequence goes on from SSNR01000004.1 coordinate 4,977,582, forward strand.
GAAAACCGTAGGTCCTAGAGAAAAGTGACTCAATATTAAATGAAGCAGACAAAAAAAAGCTGCAAAATGAGATAAAAATCATGCCTGGACTCCAAACGGTTTGGGAGATACACGACGTTGTTTGTGACTGAAAGACTTTTCTTAGACTGCTTCACTCTGGGTCATGTGACCTTAGAGGGTGAGAAGGCAGAAATTAAAATGTTTTCATCACGAACAACATCAAATATTTCCTACACCATATGGACTACAGTCATAAATTTGACCTCTACGATTGAGGATTTTTGTCTGCTTTCTGGTGAAGTGATTCTCATGTCTCTGTGACCTACGGTTTGCTCACAAGTTGCCAGGAAAGGTGCAGAGTAGCCATGAAAAAATGTCTCTTTTCCATCTGGATCTCTGTCTTTCAACACTTTGATGTCTTGTGAAATCGAATCATCATTATTCGTACATAAAACATAGGACATGCATGAAATTCACCTTTAGAAGCAGGAGGCTTCTAAAGGTATTTACATTTTTCTGATCGGTCTTATACTTTTCAAATGGGAGCATGTTGTTTGAGCAGAGTGATTTTCTTTTTAAACTGCCATTTAAACTACATCGTAAAGCCACCTGTGAGATCTGTCAGCAGGCAGTCCTGAAGCGAGCGTTCTGATTGGATAAAATTTGGTGCAATGTGTCAGCTTGCATATGATTCTCATTGGCTGATTTTTGCTGCAGTGAAAAAATTGTGATTGACAGGTTTCCTTGCTGTTTTAGCTGCAGCTACAAACAGGGACTGGGACAAGACACAGAAACAGGACCAGGACTAGAATCACACAAGAAACTGACAGGTCCCAGAACCAGATGAGAACCAGAACCATATGAGAACCAAGATCAGAATCATTAAACAGGATAACACACAAACCAAAACATAATATATTAAAGCAGGGGTGTCATTCATACGGCCCGTAGGCCAAATCCGGCCTGCTAAGGGGTTCAATCCGGCCCGCTGGATGAGTTTTGAAAATAAAAAAATTAGGGCTGGGACTTTAACGCGTTAATTATGATTAATTAATTATGAAAGAAATAACGCGTTAAAAAAATAACGCAATTAATGCAACTTGCATTTGAAGCAAGGCGGAGCGCTTGTCAGCATAATTTCCTGCTGTCCAGATGCTCAAATCAGACCTTTGACGCACGCAGCCCGTGTCACGGTCCTCCTTCGGAGGATCCAGCCCGCCCCACTCGCTTCACCTGTCTACGCGGTCGCTGTAAAACTCAGCCCTCCGCTCCGTCCTTTCACCACAAAAACCGAAAAGGATCGGCGGTGAAACTGCACATCTCTAGCCTTATAGGTTTATTCCAGCCAGTGGAAACGGCGGGTCGCATCCAAAGTGCATTTGTTGGATGACAGCTGACTGAGCCAAGCTGAAGAGCCACAGCGCGCCACCAACCTTGCCGTCCTCCTCGCGCTGCGCCTGTCAACTTGGCCAGTGACAAATCCTCTGTACATCTAGTCACAGGAACATGAGGCCACAGGCCAGGGCTTCCGATTGCGTTAGGCACAGAGATCAGTGCCCAAGCTGAAGCGTTTGTGCTCTGTGCGTCCGGGTCCGCGCCTTTGGCTTGTTCCTGGCTCAACACTCGACACGCACACCAGCGGCAGCATTGCTGAGCTGAAGCTGATATTTTTAAACTAGAGCGCTGGACGTCAGCTGGGCGCACAGATCAGTACCGTCCTGACACTGAAGAACAAAGACCTGAATGGGTTTGGATCCAGATCTGGGTTTCCCCTCAGACCTGATCTAAATGAAACCATGGTGAAACTGATGGTGTCCAGTCAGCATCACCTGGATTTACTGGTTTTATACAGTTTTAGAGGAAACACTGAGTTCCTCAAACCCAGACCCTAACCCTATTTGAAAAGATAAACCAGTACAGAACCCACACTGGTCTATAAACAATAGAGACCCTCATTGAAAACGAGGCAGAGTCTCCAGACCAGACCGTGGGTCAGTTTGAACACTGCAAAAAATGATTCTCTCATCCAGGGTGTTTCCACATGTTGGAAATCTTTTATTATTAATATTTTAGGACAATAAAAGTTTTGTGTACTTCTGCACAATTGTCTTAAGAAATATTTGTTTATCTTGTGTTTTGTAAAAGAGTTTTGAATAAATGTGAAGATTTTCAAATGTACTTGTAATTTTTCTTGCATGAAAACATGGGGAAAAACATGCACTTGTTATTTATAGGTCATTATTTTAGGATTGTACTGGTCCGGCCCACTTGACATCTAATTTGTCTGCATGTGGCCCCTGAACCATAATGAGTTTGACACCCCTGTATTAAAGTGAATGGAGCTGATATCTCAATGTTGAGGTCAAATAGCATTGTCACTGCCCGATCCGTACCCGGAAGCACGATCGGTTTTGCGCATGCGCGAAGCCTACGTCACTTCCTCTTTTCGCCAACTTAGCGACATTCAAGTCTTTTGAATGGGACGGTTAGCTCTCAGTTAGCCCTTAGCTTTTACCAACAGCTTAGCCTCTTTCTTGACTGCTCGGACCATTTAAACAATGGATACCTATGTGTATAAACATTTTAATACATTATGTATGTATAAAGATGTATTATATACTTGTTAACACCTTAAAAGATACTCTGAACCGTAACTACCGTAAAATACTTCACTGCGAGTAGACGCGTTCTGCACATGCGCAGAACCGATCGGGTAGACCTGATCTGTACCGTCCGACTCTGCGCATGCGCAGTAAGGATCGGGCCGTCCTGATCCATAACTCCCTTTTTATTCTTTATTTTCTTTGATATTGTATGAAACGTTGTCATTATTGTAAACTTTATAATAAATACTTATTACTGTTAACATCTTAACAGATACTCTGACTCGTAATTACCGTAAAAAGCTTCAGTGGATGTAGACTCACTTCGCACATGAGCAGAACCGATCCGTTACCGATCGGGCAGTGACAAGCATTAGTGTGCTAACATGCTTGCTATAGTATAGCATGTTAGCATGTCTGTTTGCTAATGCTAATGTTAGCATTAGCATGCTAACATGCTAAAGCTAACTTTTGCATGTTAGCATGCTAATCATAAAATTTTTTTCACTTTTGGCATGCGGACAGGTCAAGCACAAGATTAGCATGCCAGCATGCTAATGCTAACACGTTCGCACAAAATAGGGTTTTTGGGCATTTTGGACACTACCAAGAGGGAGAACCTATACAAGTTATATAGCAAATCGACCGGCTCGCTCATGTGATGCTTGGTTAAAATTCCCATAGCGTTTCGATTAACTATTGCAAAGTTATTCACAAAAGACTACTGCAGAAATGGTGCAAAAATGGATTAGCCCTTTGAATTTCAGCAAAAACTTACTGATGTTTGAGAGCCTGCCATTTCGACACACTTTAACCTAGAAACTTTATTCTTGGTTTAAAATAGTCATGGGACTTTGGACTCTAAAATATTGAGGAACCATGTTGATTTCACTGATGCCGCCGGTAGTAAGTAAGTAAGTAAGCAAGTAAGTAAAGTTTATTTATATAGCGCCTTTCACAGATATACATCACAAAGCGCTTTACAATATAAACAAAAAAAACAAACAAAAAAAAAACAGAGAAAATATTGAAAATAAAAAAACAAAACAGAGATTTGGGGGTACCAAATACATTATTTGTGCAAGATTTGGGGTACCATCAGGGGATCTACATTGTAAATTATGAGATAAAGTGGGACATTGGCTTGGGTAACGAACTAACATTTTAGGCAGAAATATTGGGGCAAACTTCAATACAATATTTGGGGGGGGGGGGGGGAATAGCACGCATGTAGCACGCCCTCTCAAAGTTTCTTCAGAAACTTTTCTAGTTTACTTTTATTGTTTTCAGCTTTTGATTTTAATTCTTTTTTGAAATGGCAGCTAAGCTACTCGTTTCTTACCTGGTCTGTGTTATTCGTTGATAATGGAGGTGGAAAAGTAGAAGAACCCTTTAAAGGGTGCCAGACACTCTGCTTGTCACTCAATTCTCGTTTTGTCTGTTGATTCAGGAGCATTATAGATTATGTTAGTGACAGACCTTAATGTACACCCCACCCATCATCTCTACATAATATATGATGATGTTCTAAAAAAAACTTGAAGAAATTATTGTAATGACTATTCTGTATGTATTTGATCAAATTGTTGAATCAAACACTAACAACTGTACTGCAGCATATCATCAACCTGTCAAAGTTAGTCAATTTAGTGTCTTTAGTCAAATATATAAGAAAGCCACATTACAAGTGTGACATGCATAGAATATTTCTAAGATGGCAATTTCAAAAAAATGTTAAAAACCTTAAGAATGCTTGAATTATTGCTTTAGAAGACCACTTCAGAAGATTACAAGACAGTGATTTTGTGCCTTTTAAGTTACTAATTATACAAAAATATAAAAAGTAAACAGAAAAATTATCATATTAAAGAAAAGAGTATTAAATTAGATGTAATGTTATATGATAATGTTCTTCAAATGGGAAAAATAAAAATGTAGATCAAAAATAACTTTGTTCCACCTTTTTTGGTTGTTCCTGCTCGACCTTTTTGGGTGCAGCATCTTGTTTGCGGACCTGAAATTGCAATTAATGACATTTTATTAAAATATATAAAACTTCACACTGAGTTGTAACATTGGCCATCTGTATGTGAGCTGCTTTAACATGAGTTGTTTGTCCTGTTGCTGAAGGTCACTGACATTAGGTTTCAAAGTTGCACAACGATCAGCAGCTCAACAGGCGGCTGTTATACAACAGATCCTACACCGATTACTACACAGCAGATTGGAAAACTGCAAATATCTTGGCCTCATAAATTTTGTTTTGACAGAGTTAGACTTTAAGATATATTTTTTGTAGTCTGTAACAATTAGTATTAAGACTTTTTTTAAATCATTTTTAAATAAAGTGATGACTTGTTGGTGTATCTACACATAGCTTCACATGAAGACACAAGTCTAATGTTGCTCAGTGTTTCACTATTAGGATCTCCTCAGTGTGACCAATTCAAAAGCTCCAATGACATCACTTCTGTCTTTGAGAGACAGATTAAGTTTTTTTTAATCAATATTTATTTCATTCAATAAAAACAAACAACCAAAATACACATACACACACACACACAAAAAAACACAAAACAAACTTGAATGAAAGGGAGCAGATAGAAGAAAAAAAAATCTTATAATTTCTGCCCCTTTTTATAAAACAACAAAACTATAATGTATTCCACCAAGTGTCTTAAAGTTTCATCTCTTATCCAGACTAGTGTTCATTTTCAATTCCAGACATCAATTCAATTTACATATGCATATCCACCCAACATACCCGATCTAATACATCCTTTAAATACCTTCAGTGACCTTGACTCCTTTACATCCCTGTCAAGGTTATTCCACAAGTTTACACCTTTAACAGAAGTGCTCATTTATTCTGGTTCTAAATCTTGTTTTTTTAAAGACTTCAGTTCCCTTCAGCATATAACTACTTTCCCTCTTTTCAAACATTCCCTGAGTGTTTGTCGGTAAAGTATTCATATTAGCTTTATACATTATTAGCAATAGTCTCCAGTTAACTAAATCATGAAATTTCAATGCTTTGTATTGTATAAATAATGGGTTCGAGGGATCTTTATAGCGATTATTATTAATGATTCTTAATGCTCGTTTCTGCTAAATAAACAATGGCTGTGTATAAGATTTAAATGTGGATCCCCAGACCTCTACACAGTAGGTTTAATATGGAACAATCAATGCATTATACAATGAAAACAACCCAGAACTATTCAGTAAGAACTTTACATTATGTAGTATTGCAATGGCTTTTGAAATTTTACCTTTTACATAACTAATGTGCGACTTCCAGGTCAGACCCTCATCAATCATGACCCCCAAAAATTTGGTTTCTTTAACCCTTTCAATTTCGATTCTGTCTATTTTCAATGATACATCACTGTTTTTCTTATCATTAAATAATATAATATTTGTTTTATTAAGATTCAGTGTTAATCTATTAATGTCAAACCAGTTTTTTAATTTTTATCAGTTCATTATTCATCACTTTAGTTACTTCATTTATATCTGATCCTGAATAAAACAGTGTTGTATCATCAGCAAATAGAACCTTCCCAAGTAGCTCAGATACATTTATCAGGTCATTAATAAACAGAATGAACAGTTTAGGTCCGAGGACCGACCCTTGTGGCACTCCACAGTTAATATCACTCAGTTCTGATTTAATGTTATTTATTTGAACAAACTGTTTCCTTCTTTCTAAATAACTTTTTACCCATTGATGAGCCACTCCTCTTATTCCATACTGCTGTAGTTTTTGAAGTAACCTTGAATGATCAATAACATCAAATGCTTTCTTTAAATCAATAAAAAAATGCTGATGAAGTAGTTTTTATTGTCTATTGCTATTGATATTTTGTCTGTTAAATCCATTATTACCATTGCTGTTGAATGATTGGTCCTAAATCCATACTGTTCCGGGTTTAAGATATTATTTTTTTCGATGAATTTATCCAACCTTGATACAAAGACTTTTTCTAATATTTTGGAAAACTGTGGAAGCAGTGACACCGGCCTGTAGTTGGTGAAATTGTGTTTATCACCACTCTTAAATAATGCCACTACTTTAGCAGTTTTCATTGAGTCAGGGAATGTTCCAGTTGAAAGTGACAGATTACAGATGTAAGTGAATGGTTCAAAAACAGATTCTGATAGTTTGTATACCCGTCCTCAAACATCTCTCGCCCACCTAAAATAGATTGCCTCACTACATCTAATTATCAGAGAATGTTTGAGTATGCTGGCCAGTCTGTGTGTTCTCTCAAAGCAGCCACACTTATCTGCATACCAAAGGTAAAGGAGGAAGTGGGCCACCAGCTGAACTCGGGGCCTGCTTGTGGGATCAAATATGCATGGTTAGAGACTTCATCTTGTGCTTCTCCAGAGAACAATAGCTTAATGTAGATCAAAGATACAATGGTAAATGGTAAGTTGGGTGAAGTGTCTTGCCCGAGAAAATGGAATAAAAAACTACCCACTAATCAAGAGCATAATTTCTTGATTTGAAAGAAGGATCCCTCACTTTCACACAAAATTATTCTCCTTAAACTCTAAATGTTCCTCTTCAAATTCAAAACAATCCTACTTGCTTACAAAGTTGTTCTGCTTCCTCTCCAAACTGTGGTTCTGCTCTCAGACCTAAAGCTGCTCAGGCAAACTTCCTGTGTGCTCCACTGAATTATCTGTCCTTGAGCTTAGACCTCATGCACTTGTGACTCACACTCACGCTCTTGGATTTCTCTTGCTCACACTCAAATCTTTCTAATTTTTTTTGATAACCCCGCCCACTCACTGTTCCAACCAATAGAATGAGGACAACATGGCGGACTCCTAGAAGGTGCATTTGTTTTGCTCACAGTTCACTCCAGATAGCTCACTTCATTCAGCCAATTTGACCAGTATCAGAATCAATCAGAAAGGCTTTATGACCAAAATAAACTAGGTTCAATATTTGGACTTCTGAGAGATGGACAGATCTTCAGCAGAGATGTTCTGAGGATAAGCTAACGGTGCTAAATGCTGCCAACTTCTATTAGATAATCACAATAAAGATGTACACTCACTGGACACTTTATTGGGTACTGGGTTGGACCCCTTTTGCCTTCCGAACTGCCTTAATCCTTCGTGGCACAGATTGAATAAGGTACTGGAAACATTCCTCAGAGGTTTTGGTCCACATTGACATGATAGCATGACGTCCCCCACACCATTACACCAGGATGGATCCATGCTTTCATGTTGTTGACGCCAAATTCTGACCCTACCATCCGAATGTCGCAGCAGAAATCGAGTCTCATCAGACCAGGCAACATTTTTCCAATCTTCTGTTGTCCAATTTTCCTGGGCCTGTGTGAATTGTAGCCTCAGTTTCCTGTTCTTAGCTGACAGGAGTGACACCCGGTGTGGTCTTCTGCTGCTGTAGCCCGTCTGAATCAAGGTTCAACGTGTTGTGCGTTCAGAGAGGCTCTCCTGCAGACCTTGGTTGTAACCAGTGGTTATTTGAGTTACTGTTGCCTTTCTATCAGCTCGAACAAGTCTGGCCATTCTCCTCTGACATCAACATTTTTGCCCACAGAACTGCCGCTCACTGGATGTTTTCCCTTTTTTGGACCATTCCCTGTAAACCCTAGAGATGATTGTGCGTGACAATCCCAGAAGATCAGCAGTTTCTGAAATACTCAGACCAGCCCGTCTGGCACCAACAACCACATCATGCTCAAAGTCACTTAAATCACTTTTCTTCCCCATCCTGTCTGAAGAGCAGCAAATCATCTTGACCATGTTTACATGCCTAACTGCATTGAGTTGCCTATTTGAAAGCATAAAAGTATGATTCTTACATTTTATTGTCCTTAATTGTATAAATGTTTCCTACCTCGGTTTCAGCAGAAGTTTCAGTCGAAGTTGTGCTTCCATTTTCCTGATGGGTTAAAAAAAATCTGCATCACTTCACACTGATGTGATGATAGATTTGAAGTACAACTCATGTTTCATCTAAACATCTCAAACTGTCTGCTGTCATCAAAAAGATTCAACATTCAAACAGTGAAATTAGTTTCTCATGATGTCAACTCACCGCAGCGTTGTTTGTTGAGTTCTGGCCCTCCAATGGAACTAAACATGAAGACTGACACTGAAAATTTAATGTAAAAAAAAAAAATCAAACTTAGTCTGGGAAAATATTTGGTTTTAAAATTTACCAACAATTTTTACATTTTTTAATATAACCTTAAATTTGGTATTCCAAATTTAGGTAAATCAGCCAATTGATCATTTGAATACGTCTTGCTCTTATCAGGGTGGTGGAGGCAGCATCCCCTGTAGGGAAGCCCAGACTGTCCTCTCTGTATGAATATATATAGTAAAACAAAAATTAAAATCAAACTTTTTCTTATCTTTACCTCTTGGTTGATCAAACTTGTTGTTGGTGCTGCTACAGCATATCCCACAAAGCAGAGCAACAGAAGTCCTCTCATGTTGACGCCTGACTGTCAGCTGGTTTATCTGCTTTGTAGTGTCAATGTAGGAGGTTAAATCTGATCTGTGCCTCTGTTCTAATGTCAAAGTCCAGCTCGTGCAGTCCTTTTTTCCTACATCTGTATTGATTTTGTTGTTTTTGTTCTCCTGAAAATCAAACATGCGTTTAATTTTTACACCAAGTCAACTATTAGTCTGTGTTTTTGACAGCAGTTCATATACCGTAAACATTTTTAGTTTGTTTTTTTTTGTTGTAATCTGTTTAAAATCAAGTATTTATGCTGTGATCAGAACCTCTACTGATGGAGGCAGTGTTGCTCCAATAACTCAGACTGTTAGCTGTGAGCTAAAGACCAAACTGTAGTGTGTGAAAAATCATCTCTTTATATCTTAGTATTTAGTTTAGTTTTTAGATGCTCGCCTGTTACTCCCATTGAATGGTGATTATTAACCTGTTCCTGTATTTTTTTTTATTTACTTTGTTCTATCTTCATTAATAATTGACCTGATTTGTGTTTTATTCACATCATGTAGGACAGGAATACTAATCCCACATGCATGGCAGTATTTGAGATTATGAAATATTTCCTTTATGAGTAAAATTGCAGTCTTTAGATGTTCACAGTAGCAGATGTTACTGTTGAAAATCTAGTTAAAATCAGTTTATTTATGCTAACGATGAGAAGTTTGACTTAACAAATACGTTTTCAGATACATTTGTGTATTGTTTTCTGTGACAGTTGATTTGAGTTAGGTTATACCTTCTGAATAGGTTGTACATATTGTTTCTAGTTTAATAGCACTAAAGGTGTGGTTTACTGAAAAAACTTTTTTCATGTTTTTTCTGATTAATATTGGTCACTCTGAGCTTTTCATGCAGGCTGAACATGAAAAAGGTCTTCTACATGGATCTCCAGCTTTATCTTCTTATGTAAAATAGAGGTTGAAATATTTGAAAAACCTCACAGATCTACGTCACAACACGAATTTGCATTCATAGTCTCGCCCATCTTAGCTCACACCGCCCCTCAAGTGCCTGAATTATTGCACAGGCTAGATATGGCTTGAGCCTAGGGGCCTCGTGTGGTCTGGTGGCCCCATTGGCCAGTAAAATATATGTTATTTTATTTAAATTTACATGCAAGAATATTCTTAAAGTGAATTGACCCACAAAGTCATAAGTGATGCAGATTTATCGCACTCTTGACTCACATTACGTGACAGGTAATGTTCATGTATAAAAACAATAAAATCATGACAGTGTCATATCCTGGACTCCAGCAGGCACGCCTCCTCCTCCCTATCAGCAGGATCAGCTCCAGTCATCACCACCACTCAGCTCATCAACACCTGAGTATAAAGCCATCAGCCTTCCTGCAAGAAGACGCCAGTTCCTTTTGCTACTACTCTTGTGGTAACTAGGCCTTTAAGATCCAGTTTAGTTCTGAGTTTAAATTCTTTGTTCCCTCCTTCAGCTTTCCTCTTGGTTCCGGTCCTCCTGTTCCAGTCTCGTTCATCATCTCTCCACCTGGATCTCTCTGCCGATCGCCGTCAGCCTTCATTGCATCCTGGTTTTCCCTGGCCGCACTCCGACTGCTCACCCTCAGTCTCTGCCTCACCTGCATGCCTGTCTCCCTGCCGGTCGACTAGCTCCAACGAGCCACTACTTGCCTCCATTCCCCCTGCCTGTCTGGACCTGCACTCTCTCTCACCTGGATCCCTCCCTCACAGCACTCCAGTAAGATCTCATCTCAATCATTATCCATTTATTCCATGCCTTTGCTCACCTTCCTCTCCTCTCTCCAGTGAGGTGGCGTACGGTTCCACCCGGGACGCTGGGACTTCCCAAGGTCCACGCCTCCAGCACCAGCATACTTAATAAATATTCACTTTTCACTTACCTTTCAGTGTCTGTGTTCACTCCAGGGTCCGTCCAAACCGCAAATCATAATACAGTGGCATAGAGGTAGAAGACACCGTCTCTCAGACTTGGGTTTGAGTCCCAGACTGGGCATGTCAATGTTTTAAATTTTCCTATAGGAATGCTTTTTTTTTTTTTTTTGCATTAAGGAGGAGAGAGGCTTTCGGAGCAGCTGTTGGATAAGTTCGTAACATTGCGGTTAGCCGCACATGCTAATGTTAACATAGTAACCCCCCACATCCTACAGTCTGCTGTAGAAAAATGTAAGGCCAATCGGAGGTGAAGGGTGTGCATATCATTAATAATGAAGAAACTTGCTGTTTCAAGCAAACCTCTGCATCAGCAAACTTCAGCATCAGAGAAAAGAAGCATCATAGCTTTTTTCTTTACAAAAATGACTCATAGGGCATTGATTTACACTAGAGAACACTGCAAATGTATTAAACAAGTAAAGCACACCTTTTAATGACTTGAATATCAGTCAATGCACTGATGTTTGTCTTTCTTTTAGCTTTGTTGAACCCTTGTATGGGAACCAAGATTTGGTCCTCTGATTGGACAACTAGGTGTGTATAGAAATGAAGAAATTTGTATCCATATAGTATACCATGTGAACAGATCTACTGTAGGTGTAAGAGGGTGTGGGTGCCTGGAGGGCCACCATTCTGCATGCTTAGATGTTTCTCTGCTCCAGCACACCTGATTTGAATGAGTGATTCTGTAGAACTTGAGGATTCAACCAGTGAAGAGTAATTACACCTGTTCTCTGGACCTCTAGTGTGACTTATCAACCTTAATTTTATCAGGAATAGTCCCATTGAGATTTAGTCTCTTTTTCAAGGGAGTCCTGAATTATACCAGAGTACCCTGAGGAAACCCATGCATTCATGGGGAGAACATAACTCCATGCAGAAAGGCTGGGATTTGAACCTGCAGCCTTCTTGCTGTGAGGCAGCACAGATCAGGCTGCTGTGCCACCATGCAGCCTGATCGTTCCACAGGGGACGCTGATGACATGAAGAGGGCAGAACTCATCCAGAAGGAGAGGCTCATCTTGTACACGTAAAGGAAACGCGTGTCACACACAATGTGTTGTGAACTCTATGCTGGAGACAAATTTAATTTCAGAAAACACTGAAACACACACAGCTTTAATTTTTAGGATTAACTGCAACATACAAAGGAAAACAGGAATAAAAGCAGCATCTGACATGCAGTCATGATGAGATAATCCATCTGCATTAGGCAAGGTTTATTACCTGGTGTTACTTTATAATTTTGTGACAAGAATGTTAACAAAAACTCTTCTTACACAGTAGACTTATAGGGTTTATTTAAAGATCACCAGAACACCTGCTTGAAGACTACTTGTTTTAGACATTCCTCCAGTCCTTCAGGTGTTTCTTCTTTATTCCTGCGTTTTCTGCAAAGACATAAAAATTCAGATACTTTTCACACCTTATTTATTTATTTCTTTAAAACTTTTATTGTTTTCAGGTTTTGGTTTGATTCTTTTTTTAAATGGCAGCTAAGCTATTAGTTTCTTACCTGGTCTGTGTTATTCGTTGATGATTGAGGTGGAAAACCAGTTTTACTTGTTAAAGGATGCCATTGACCCGAATGTGGATTTGTCTGTTGATTCAGGAGCATTATAGATTATGTTAGTGACAGACCTTAATGTACACCCCACCCATCATCTCTACATAATATATGATGATGTTCTAAAAAGACTTGAAGAAATTATTGTAATGACTATTCTGTATGTATTTGATCAAATTGTTGAATCAAACACTAACAGTTGTCTGTGATGGACTGGCGACCCGTCCAGGGCGTCCCCCGCCTCTCGCCCCTTGGCCACTGGAGATAGGCGCCAGCTCCCCCGTGACCCTCTGTGGAGGATGAAGCGGTTAAAGAAAATGGATGGATGGATGGATGGACTAACAGCTGTACTGCAGCATATCATCAATCTGTCAAAGATAGTCAATTTAGTGTCCACACATTACAAGTGTGACATGCATAAAATATTTCTAAGATGGCAATTTCAAAAAAATGTTAAAAACCCTAAGAATGCTTGAATTGTTGCTTTAGAAGACCACTTCAGAAGATTACAAGACAGTGATTTTGTGCCTTTTAAGTTACTAATTTTACAAAAATATAAAATGTAAACTGAAAAATTATCATATTAAAGAAAAGAGTATTAAATCAAATTTAATGTTATATGTTAATGTTCTTCAAATGGGAAAAATAAAAATATAGATCAAAAATAACTTTGTTCAAAAACGTGACCTTTTTGGGTGCAGCATCTTGTTTGTGGACCTGAAATTGCAATTAATGACATTTTATTAAAATATATAAAACTTCACACTGAGTTGTAACATTGGCCATCTGTATGTGAGCTGCTTTAACATGAGTTGTTTGTCCTGTTGCTGAAGGTCACTGACATTAGGTTTCAAAGTTGCACAACAATCAGCAGCTCAACAGGCGGCTGTTATACAACAGATCCTACACCGATTTTTACACCGCAGATTACAAAACTGCAAATACCTTGGCCTCATAAATTGTTTTAACAGAGTTAGACTTTAAAATATATTTTTTGTAGTCTGTAACAATTAGTCTTAAGACTTTTTATTAAATAAAGTGATGACTTGTTGGTGTATCTACACATAGCTTCACACAAAGACACAAGTCTAACGTTGCTCAGTGTTTCACTACTAGGATCTCCTCAGTGTGACCAACTACAGAAGCTCCAATGACATCACTTCTGTCTTTGAGAGACAGACTGAGTTCTGCTCAGGCTCCACCCACCTCTTATTACCACAGCCAACCAAGCCTTCCTTCATGTTCTCACTTATTTTTCATGAAAAACTTCATTAAAGCACCGTCATTGCGTTCAGGCTAGCTTGGATAGCTGCTTAAAAGTTCTCAGGCTACCTGTAAATATCTGGTCTGGAAAGTACTAAGTGCTTTGACAGAAGTATTTTTGTTCCACACTGCTAACATGTCGACCTGACTGGAATGTAGCTTTAAGCCTGACTTAAAGCAGCATTCTGGAGGATTTCATCAGGAGAGCAGTTTTTGAATCTAGCGTCCAAAGGCTCCTCCTCAAAACATCTCGACACGCGCGTCCGGTCGCGTGTGCGCGCGTGCACACGGCGCATATACATTGTGGGCGTGAACTGTACAGCTCAATGTGTAGGGTTTAATCACTCACAGTTCACAATCTTATTCCAACAATACTACGAGGGTCTGATGAGCCCTCTCTGTCCCTGCTGCTTCTGATATTAGCTCTGTTAGCAGAGAGCTGCTGCTGGACTCTGAAGCTGAACTTGACTCGGCCCTGGATGAACTTTCTGACCAAAATAAACGCATAATCCTGTCAAGCCTTGCCATTCTGTGAGGTGAAAGGTTTAAAAATAAAAATAAATCCATCTTTAGCTGGAGAATGGGTAGGTTTTTAGTAGAAATGAGCCGTGAGGCTGAGACGCAAACAGAGAAACACACAGAGTGTCCTGTACGACAGCGCCCCCTACTGGTACAGGTTTGGTCGATGCGCGTGCATGTTGAGAGAATGCAGAAATTTGAATTTCATTGGCTGAAAAATGTCGGCAGCAAGAAAAAATGGAAAGGGGTCTCTAGGAGGAAGGAGAGCCTTCATCAGAATGACAGATGTTGTGGAACTCAACCCATAGATCATAGTTTAGACCTGAAATATCATTTAAAACATTTAGAAAACTTTGATACAGAGAAAAATAATCCAGAGAGCCACTTTAACACTGCTGCCAACACTGGAGACAAGCTACTGTGTTACAATGAGCTGTGTTCTTAAAATTCTTGCTATGGCTTCATCAGTCAGTGAGGCTGTATCCCACCCATGCCCGGTGTCATGCAGGGCCTCTCATGCAGGGACCATCATCCAATGTGCATAGCATAAATGGGCCCTAAACACTGAACAAAGCCAGATAAAATCTTGGAAAGGAGGTTGATGGTGGCAGTTGCAAACAGCTGGGACTCATGCCTCTCCACAGGCCTATGGTTACAGGTGACAGCTATCAACTGCATGCCACCATGAACTGGGTAGATGTGATGGAAAAAGAGTCCCCACTGTGGCCACTGTTTGAGTGATTGGTTGGCAGTGGGGAGCTTGATACAGATAACAAGGAGGCAGAAGGTGATGCTAATTCTGAGCTCCTCACCCTAGAAGACAGGGAGACTGCCCGAGCGCGCCTTTGCGGACCAGCGCTTCTGCGGTCCCGATGGGAGACCCCTTGTTCTGACGAGCTTCACATCCTGTTGCAGCATGGCGAATGAGTGCTCACATGACCTGTGAAGCTAGTGGACACACATGACAGAACCTCCAACACACACACTTGCAGCATTTCCAATGCACGTGGCACCGCACCCTTACGCACAGCTCCTTTGACGTGCGCTTCAACACACACACAATAATAGTACATCCAACCCACGCACGCAACTCACACATGCCCAGTAGGGGTGCAACGGGTCACAATCAATCCGTGATCTGTACGAATCACCCTCTATGGTTTGGGACATGGTTCGCGGATCCAGCAGCGCTCACTCATTGATAAATCCTCCCCATCCAGTGCCTGCTCTATGAATCTGCTGATAAGTAATTCCCGTGTGAGAAAGACGTTCATTTTGTCATCATATATCAAGTTCTCTCTATTGGACTTAGTCATTTTAGTTGACCAGAACAAAGGATCACTGATCAATATATCTGATCCACTCTCTGATGCGTGTGCGCTTGGACCAGCTGATCCTCTATCCCTCACTGTGGTCTTTCTCCTCTCTGATGGAGAAACCAGACTCCTCTATTTCTGTCTAAGATAACGTGTTGTGCTGGACTTTTATACGAGCTAATGAATGTTAATATTATAACCAGTCTTCAGTCAGGAGCACAAAGAGCAGCCAGCACCTTGATCGTCACGTCTCCTCACCTGCTGCAGAGCAGTGAGCGGAAGAAACCGCGTCATCGCTCTGTCAGACCCATGAGAGGTGCATACAAGTATTTTCACTACTTACCGGTAATTTGTTTTTATATGATTCAAAATGTTATTTAAGCATCAGATTGACGTCTTGAGTTAAATGTTGTTTGTATTTAATGAGCATTGAGCCGAAAAATGTTGCAGAGTGTTCTACAAAATAAATAAAGAGCAAAGTTATTTGTCTTTAATTTTTCTTTCTGCTGATCTGAAAAATGATCCGATCCGTGAGTTTTTTGCCCCGTGCAGGTGTGACACACACAAAAAAACAGCCAACAGCGGCAGCCTGTCATCACCCTTTAACTTGTTACTAAAGCACATAAACAGGAAAACACTACTTTGGTGTTGTCAATGTAAAATTCTGAGACGTAGTCATTTCTAAGGTTTCTTACCTTAGTTTCCTCTGTAACAGCAGTGTTTTCATTTGAAATCAAGGTTCCATTTTCCTAAAGGATTTTTAAAAAATCTGTATTTAACATACTTAAACTTTGGCTTTGATTTTTTTCTCCTGCTGGTTAAAACATCTACAGGTTTGGAATTCCAGCTTTGTTGCTTGTTTTCAAAAAGAGCTACAATTTGATAGAAACCTGTATTTGGCGTGTGGTTTAGTTATTTTCCTACGGTGGCCCAGAAGGTTCAATAAAATATAAAAGTCACAACACAACAACAAAAAGTCACAATGAAAGTAATAATAAAACAGAAGTGGTGATGACCCTATCTCTCTATTCTCTTCATGCACTTCACTTTATATCCTGTGTTCTTTTTTTCTCACGGTCACCTCAGAAACTAGTGTTTGACCATCTAAGTAGTCTGTTTGGGTTAATGTCAGGGTTAGTTGTTTGTTAGCCTCAAAGTCAATTATTGGTTACAATATCATTTGTAAGTCGCTTTGGATAAAAGCGTCTGCTAAATACATAAACATGAAATGAAAGTTAAAAAAGTTACTTTCTGGGCTACTGTATTTTCCTCCTAATAATCCCATTTTTATTATTTCAACAACAGTAAAATTTAAGACTAAATCACGAGTTAATGCCACATCTTATCAAACATGGTCATTGTTCATTTTTACAGTGTCCTTTCTTCTCTTTCGACCCATGACCTCATCAGAATAATAGGTTATAATAATAAATTATAAAATTTTGTCCTTAAGTTTATAAATGTTTCCTACCTTTGTGTTGAGAGGATTTTCAGTTGTTGAGTTTCCTTGTTCCTGACAAGTGAAAAAAACAACATCACTTCACACTGATGTAAAGCTTTCAAAACTTAATGTTCCCACCTTTTAGTGAAGTCTACCCACATTTACACTGGTCAGATGCTTTTGTCCAGAACAAGAACCAGTTCATAAGTGTATAAAGTTCAACTCATAAAATAAAACTAATACTTTGTAGGTGAAATAAAAGAAGTAGAAAACAAATCAGTCATCTTTAATTAAAGTGTTTGATGTGAACTTTCAATCAAGTTTTATACAAACAGCTCAAACTGATTCAACATCCAAGCAATGAAATTATTTTCTCACACAAAGTCAACCTACCATTGATGAGTTGGCTGTCATGTTGTGCCCCTCTATAGGTTGAATCTACAGGCAAAAAATTCTGTAAGTTAAATCACTATTTCAAATTTTAAGCACATTTTTCTTCATTTTATTAGAAAACTGTTCCAAAAACTCAGAAGGGGGAGAGGTACTACATAAAGTGGAGGAGTTTAAGTATCTCGGGGTCTTGTTCACGAGTGAGGGAAGGAGGGAGCGGGAGATCGACAGGCGGAGTGGAGCAGCGTCTGCAGTGATGGAGGCTGAACCGGTCTGTTGTGGTGAAGAGGGAGCTGAGCCAGAAAACAAGGTTCTATATTTACTGGTCACATTACATTACTGGTTACATCCCAATCCTCACCTCTGGTCATGAGCTTTGGGTAATGACCGAAAGAACAAGATCGCGGATACAAGCGGCCGAAATGAGTTTTCTCCGCAGCGTGGCCGGGCTCAGCCTTAGGGATAGGGTGAGTAGCTCGGACATTCGGGAGAGACTCGGAGTAGAACCGCTGCTCCTCCATATCCCTCGTGGCTCTCCTCCATTCCCATCCTTCTCTTCTGAACTGTGTGGGAGGACCAGCAGTCTCTCCACTTGGAACGTCGATGGCTTGGAGCACTGGGACGTCGCCAGCAGCAAGGATCCGGTCCCGCTCCTCCGCCAGTCCGAGTTCCAGTGTGCTGACATGGTCACACACAGCTCACGCAGAACAAGACAACCGGGCGTCCACCAGCAGGAGATGTCCTAAAACACAAAGCTATCAATAGCTCCGGCTGGGTTACATTGTCGTTGTGTCCTTGGGCAAGACACTTCACCCACCTTACTGGTGGTGGTCAGAGGGACTTGGAGGGCATGGTTTAAAATGCTTCATCGCCCATTAAAAGGTACAATATGGAATTTGGTAAATAATGTAGCTTAAAACGTTTTTTCATGCCTCTTAACAACGTTCTAACATAGTATAGCTATAAATCTACTGTATTGTGGCGATAAAAAACCCCCGAAAGAAATCAATAAAGTGGTTTTCCCGCAGTTCTCTAAAAACCTCAGCCAATCATATGTTTTGGACCGAAAGCAACTTGGACAATCCAGCTGTCTGTCTTGCCAAAGCGCCTCACTTCCTCACTGCTTGGATCCTCCATTAGTGCATGCTGGAAAGCAGAACATCCCAAAAGTGAGAGAAGGACTGAAACGGCCGGCTATTAGCGGTTCAATTTTAGGAAAAACTACCATTGTCCCAAAAAGAAAAACACCTTTTCAGCTAGCAGAAAATAAAAAACGTTTGGACGTAAGACGAGGATATACCAGGGTGAACATTAGCATAGTGTTTCAACGGCTGGTGTTTTAGCAATGTCCCATGTCCAGAGTAGGCGTGGCCTAGGGATTATACCCAATGGGAGGGGTTAGAGCTCATGAACCGTGTTTGTTTAAAACAGCTAGCTATACCTAGCTTGTTTGCAAATTCCCTATTGCATCTTTAACTTCAAAAAACTGAACATGCATGCTTTTTCTTTTCTTTTCTTTTTTTTTTTTTGTTTTACCACAAATCCTGCCCCCTGCTCCTTTAAATTTAGAATAGTTTTCTATGCAACACATTATTTACGGAGTAAAAAAATTTCAGGAAGCTATTATTGTTTAGGATGATGACTCACATCTTCAGTGATTTATAGTAAAATTTTATTTTTGCTGGTTTAAAATGTTCAGACTTTAAATGTGATCCATGTAGTCTTTTGTTGGATTTTAAAAAGAGCACTGATTCCTGCAGGAGCAAATGCCTTTGACATTCAATGCTTATTTTCTCTTCTATTAATCAGTTCTGCGTTTTCCCACCAACATTGAGGCTGATAATAATTTTGGCAGATAATCACATTCTGATACTGTATAAAGCACAGAGGAACATTAAAAAGCTTTCAACTGACTTTCCAGTCAGACCTTTTCACTTTGTCAGCATCAAAGTAGAATCCACATACTCTGGTCTTGTCTCAACAGGTTTTTGAGAAACTTTAGTTGTAGGTGAGTTGTCATTTACCTGATGGGTAAATTAAAAATCATCACTTTACAGCAATAAATTACTGAAAAAGCTATAATTCACTCCCACATTTCCAGAAACATCAACACAATATTCTTCATCATTACTTTATAAATGTTAAATGTTTATCTAATGTTGTTTTCCAGTAAAAAATAAATCTGGAAATCTGGGTCTGCAAAATAAAAAACTTTGTAAAACAATTACAATTGAAAATCTATCAAATTCAGAAAATTAAAAACATTTTGTAAAAAAAACAAAACATTAAAAGGTATTTAATAAAGGACACAGCTGAACAAAGCACAACTTACAAAATTTAACTTTTTTAAAAATTTGATGGAACAAGTCAGATAATGATTTTGAACTGCAAAATGTCACATCCTGTTCCCTTTGGTGCCCTCTGGTGTCTTTTGTTTGTATTAATCTTGCTCCTCTTGTTGTTTGCACAGGTGTTCCTTGTCATCCAGCCCACATGTGTCTCGTCCTCGTGATCACCTCCATCCCTTATTTAAGCTTCCCTGTCTTGTCATGTCTTTGTCGGATTCTACTGTGTTCCTGTCGTCCTCTTCCTCTGGCTTTGGCTAATAAATACCCTGTTGGATTATCCCTGCCTCTCTGCTGCTGTTTGCTCCACTCATCCCTGCACCTTGGGTCCACCTAAAAACCTCAAATCCTAACACAAAATTAAACAGCTCAAACTACGATTCGACATTCAAACTTTAAACTGATCGCTCTGTTTACTCACCACTGATGAGTTTGGTTTGTCACCTGCCGTCATTGGAAAGCATCCTATGCAAAACTGGAAATACAATTATTAAAAAGAAATATTTAATTTTAAAAACCCACCTTATCACTTTCTAAAATGAAACTTTTTTCTAATGCCAAACCTAGCTAAATGAGCCACTTGATCAAAAATGGACTTGCAACAGTGGTTAGTTTTAAACAAAAAATATTGCAAGAAAACAATTAAAATAATTAAACCTAGAAAAGCTGCATTTCTTTCAAAAATGCAATGTTTGAATGCATTTAATGCTGAATGAGACAACTGAAATTGTCGAAAACCAGCTGAATGAAGCTCAAATGAGCTGGGTGCTCATTTATAAAGCTTTGCGTAGAATCCTTACTAAAACTTGCTTAAGCTCAGCCAAACAATTTCAGGTACGCAAATTCCATTTCCGATTTATAAAACCCTGCGGACGCACAGATCCACGCAATTCTGCTTTATAAATCGCTGTCAGACCTAGAACTGTGCTCAGCTGTTTTTGGGTCAGAACCCTCCTCTACACACCCACATTCTGACATATACGGTCAATGCAAAGAACCTCATGAATAATTACATATGCATAAGCCGGTGGGTTTCTGGCTTTTAACAGTAAATCGTGACAACGGAGAGGTTTAGGAAGCGTAATTTTTCCAGAGGCTGAAACTCGAGGTGCTTGTGATGAAGTGGGTGGACGGAAAAATGTTTTATTAGATGGTGAAATGTGACGAATTACGAACACGGAAGTGCTCCGAGAGACGCTGCAGCGCGCCTGCTGTCAGTCTGACAGAGAGATCGTGAAGATCTAAGAAACGTTTAATGACAACATTTCATTTAATCCAAAGGGGAAGACACGTTATGTTGTTCATCCTATCAAACAGTCAACCTGCTGGATAAAATAATCGCTGGTTGAAACCCGAGAACGGCCGGTGACACCGGGTTTTACTGGTTCCGATGGTTCTGTTGATCTAATACTGGACCCAGTTGATCCATAGGATGCTCTAATGAATCTTTCAGCTGATCGATCGTCCAGTCATTATCTAGAAATCTCTAAAAACTCTCTTCCATTCATCCGGAGTCTGACTACTGGCTGAGCTGCGCAGCGCATCCAGCGCATTACGCACAACTGTCACTGCAGGATTCCTAAGTCTCAGAAATCACAATTAATGCTCCAATAAGTGCAGTTTGTTATATAATCTGAAGACGACTGGATAAACATAATGGGATATTTTTCAAAAATGCGACATATTTTCATTCAGATTTAAATTTTTATTCTTTTTAGAGACGGATTGTTGGTTCTGTGTGTGCGAGGGTCTACAAGTCTTTAATTGTGTCATAAATTCACCATGTTTCATCTCACCAGCTGCTCTGACTGGTTTCACGTCTCCAACATGTGCTTACGCAAGGTCTAAAGTTTGCTTAGAGTTGCGCACATTTTCCCGTTACGTTTTCTTTTATAAATCCCAAATTTTGCGTAAAAAGTGACCTACGCAACTTTTTGGCAAATTTTGTGCGTAAGCAAGTTTTTTAAATGAGCACCCTGAACATAAGCTAAACTTTAAATATTTGCTGAAAAATTTAAATTGTTGAAGTTTAATGTTGCTTAAAGTTGTTAAACTTGAATAAATTTGAAAATATCTGAACTGTTGAAATGCCATTGTACAAAATTGAAAAAGTGTAATTTAGCTGAAAAGATTGCTTAAAGTTGTGAAAAAAGCTAAATAAGTGTAAAAGTTTCATCTAAGCTGAAATGTGTAAATACAGCTAAATCAGTGAAAGACTGAAAAACATCTGAATAAAAGTTAAAGTTGGCTATGATAAAACCTCTAAAATGGTTGAAACCGGCATCTGAAGTTTCAACTAAGCTAAACTAAGAAATGACCGTAAAATCAAACAGGGCCAGGAAGAGACTAAACAGTTCAACCTGGCTGGAACCTGATTTAATCAAGATGAACTTCAGCTGAAATGACATTGAAATGTCACAAAAAGCAGAATCTTTTATTAAAAGTTGAAGTTTAAGCAGAAATGTTTTAAATAATTTAGTGAAAGAGTTTAACTCAAGCTAAATTACAGCTAAAGATCCAACATTGGCAGAAATATTTGAAATTTAGGGAAGCTTAGTTTAATTTCAGTTCAAGAGTTTAAAATACCTGATTTGTAGAAATTTACAAGTTGGAATTTGTTTTTAAAAGTCAAATTTTGCTGAAAAGATTGCATAAGACTGCTAAAATTGTAAATAAAGTTAAATCAGTGAAGGACAAATTGAGACATGGCTAAATGTCAAGTTGACATTGGTTAAAAATGGCAAAATCCTCTGAAAATGTCTGAAGACCAGAGCTAATGTTTAATCTAAGCTAACTGTGACATGACATTTTAGTCAGTGAGGGACATACCAAGAACAACTGGATGAAAAGTTTAGGGTTTCAAGGTGTAAGTCTCTCCAATCAGGAAGCTGTCAAACCTTCAAAAGTGGAGGCAGCTTCAATCATTTAAAGTGGTTGTGTTAGCTGTTGATTTGCAATGTGATTAGAAAAAGATGGTCCGAGATTCCAACATGGTTCCTCATTATTTTTGAGTCAAAAGTCTCCTGATTATTTTAAAACAAGAATGAAGTTTCTATGTCAAAGCGTGTCAACACAGCAGGCTCTAAAACATTAGTACGTCTTAGAAGAAATTCTATGGTTTAAGCCCTGTCAACGCGATTTTTGTCGTAGTTTTTTGTGAACAACTTCACCATAGTTTATCGGAGCGCTATGAAATTTTCAACCAGACATCACAGGAAGAAGCCAATCGATTTGATATATAATTTGTCTGGGTTTCTAACCCTTTCGGTTGCATGCGAAATGTGCAAAAACTCAATTTTAAGCTAACATGCATTCAAACCAAATAGAAAAATCATTAATGACAAATATTTTACTACATAGTATTGTGTCATAAAAGAGAAATGTCTTAATTCCAATTGTCCTTTCTTTACCTCTTCAATGTTAATGGATTGTAGTGTTTGTGGTTCTGCCACAACAAATCCCACCAAACAGAATAGAAGTCCTCTCATGTTGAAACCTGACTGTCCTGTCGACTCGTTGATCTGCTTTCTCAGTGCAGGAGGTTATCTGATGGCCCTTCTCTTACCTAATATCAAAGTCCAACCCACTCATCGTTTTTATTTATTTTGCTGGTGTTCTGAAAGTACAGCTATTGATTATTAAAACCCTTCAGTTTAGAGCCAGAGGTTTTGATTGTAGCTCATACAAAATATTTCTGTTTAAAATCAATATCTCCAGTAATAGAGGCAAGTGTGCTATTAGAAACTGGTCCTCTGACCAAGGCCTGCTCTCAGTCCCCAGAACCAGACTGAAAACCAAAGGAGACAGAGATCTGTAGCTCCAAGACTCTGGACCTCTCTTCCACTCTCACTGAGGTCTGTGGACTCATTTAAGAAGTTAAAGACACATCTGTTTAAATCTGTCTTTGCTTAAGTCTGTTTTTATTTGTGTCCTGTTTTTTACTTTTGCTCATTTATTCAAATCTGTTTCTTTTGACTATGTTTTCATGTTAAGCGCTTTGTGACCTATATCTTGAGAGGCGCTCTATAAAAGTTTTACTTACTTACTTACTAGATGAAAATATTATTTATTTTAGGATTATATAAATTACAGGTATGTGAATTTTGTCAGATTGTTCTCTCTCTCTCTGGTTTTTTGTAGTCTGACTGTTTCTGTGACTACTCCTGGGTCAAACACGACTCAAAAAGACAAATGAAAATGTGAATAAAAGCAGTATTTCTCATTTTCTCATGTTGGGACATATCTGCTTTTTAATCAAATGCAAGGCATGTTAACACAAACTTATATACAGTAGATTGTTAAGAATTTATTCAAAGATGACCAGAACAACTGAGTGAGGATCATTTAAGTCTCTCATCCAGAAATGTCTCCACAGTCCTTCAGGTGTGTTCTTTATTTCTGCAAACATATGATCAAATGTCAGATAAATACATTGCTTTCCCATTTTACATTTACGATTTTCAAAATGTGATCATATTCAGTTTTAAGATTTAAATGACATCTGGGTCAGTTTCTTACCTGTATTACTCAGGAGTTGGAGCTGAAAACCCAGACATTCTATAAAGAGGGTTCCTTCCACGAGAATGAATTGTCTGATGAATCTGGAGTATTGTAGAATATGTTAGTTACAGGTAGGTAGTTTCATTCTACCCCAATCTATACATAAAATCTGATACGTGAATACAGTATCGGGTTAACCTATGTATATCGATATGATTATCTAAAATTTCTGATTACCAGTTAGTTCCCATTAAATTGGATTTGGATTTTGGGGGTCCGGGGGATTCCAGTGCCCCCCTGACAAAAAGCTTGGCCCCCCCCCGTGGCCCCTGCTAAGTGGTGCCCCTATTTAAAAGCAGCTGACCCCAGCCTGCCCCCCCTCTAATGTTGGTCTAGAACCGCCACTGCACACACACACACACACACACACACACACACACACACACACACACACACACACACACACACACACACACACACACACACATTTTTGCCCACCTACCTTCTTTAGTTCTTTTTGTCTGGTGTCATGGGATGTTACATCTCTCTTATGGACCTGAAATATTAATGAAGACATTTCATTGAGAAATAAATACTTTATTCTAAGTTGTAACATTGTCCCTCTGTATGTGAGCTGCAGTGACAGCAGTGGTTTATCCAGTTACTGGAAGGTCTGACTTTTACACAACATCACTAAACTCTGCAAAAGCCTTGACCTATCCCTCATTTCTATAAATGTTGCTTTAAAGGAGGCAGACTTTTTATATTTCTTCTAGTACTCTGCAGCAATAGAACTCCAGACCGGTGGCCTGCCTGCTAATCTGGCCTGCTCAGTTATTGCCGACATTCAGGACGAGCTTGATCAATAAATAAACAATCCATCACGCAGCTCATCAGGGCATCTGCCCTCCCAAAGCTCATAGAAACGCAGCAAATGGGCCACAAGGACCCCCGCCCTCTTTTGTCAGTCTGTCAAAGAGCTGCAGACACTCGTATCACTGCATATCACATTTTAGCAAGTGAAATATTCCAGTTTGAGATATTTTGGGATGCTGAAAATGATACAATATGCTTTGATGTGTAGAATAAAACCTACAAGATAGAAATATTTGATTAAAGGAAGATCAAATCCTTCAGAAGCACGCTGAGTGCTGTGATCACATTTTGTCTTAAAAACACTGTTAGTTATGAGCAAAAAATCTGGGAAAAAAATGAAAATGTGGCAAAAAAAATCATTTTCATGTACATACATTTTACATTTATATATTAATTTGTGCATGAGCGGATGCATTAATTCTTTTATACTCTTATATCAGTAGGCGCCCAACCTAACTCACTCTTGTCGTGTTGTGTAAATTGGGTCGTGGTGGCCTGGGCTGGTATCAAATGTCCGGCCTGAAATATTTTCCCAGTCCGCCCCTGCTCCGGACCTTAAAAGCACTTTTAGAGAGAGTGATGATGGCGTGCTGACACATAATTTATCTGTACTTAAATTTCACAAAGTCCCACAGGTTTTCCTGTTGTGATTATTTTAATGCATCCATAAACATATCAACAATAGCACAGTTTGATTGGCAGGAAGTAGTTTTTCACATCAATTCAGTGATTTCTACTAGGGATGCTCCGATCACGTTTTTTGCTGCCGATCACCGATACGATCACATGGATTGACTGTAAATTTCACATTGTAGTAATGATGAGGGCTAATGGCTACTTGATGTGCAAAGAATTAACCATAAATCACCTACATTTTGGAAAAAACACGTTTTTACTGACTTTTTCCAAGATAAAAAAAATACTAAAACTTGAAAGCACAGTGTAGACATCAATCCATAGAAACATATTATACATATATATTTCTAGCCTAGTAGACTAGACCATCAGTTCTGCTCTGCAGCCGTTGTATATATTCTCTATATCCACATCTGGCTTGCCAGGCTAATACGTTTCTAATCCAATTAGTTTGTGGTTGAAATATCATTTTGAGAAAAATAGTTGTTGTTTTTTTTACTACTGCTATTCAGACGCTTAAAATTCAGCTTTGTTTTAACACTCTGGTCCATTTTATGCCCAAGAAGAATGAACTTATTACTGACAATGGTCTGGATCATTGCTAAAGGTTTAACCTGCTGCTTTCTCAGCCCCTCCCTCCTCCCTCCACCTGTCTGGTCCACCTGCTCCATGGAGCGCTGCTTTATCTTCTGTTCCAAAGTTTTAACTCTTTTACTGATCAGCTCATTTGTTTCAGAGTCACGTCATGATTTCGGTCTGTTTGGTTATAGTTTAGTTTTTCTGTGCTCATTGTTTAGTCATTTTCTGTCTTTAGTTTAGTCTTTTCCCTGTGTTTTAGCTAGTTTATTATAATCTTCTGGTGTTTATTTACTTCTGTGTTTAGTTTTCCATGTTCAGTCAGTCTTCTGGGTTTAGTTTTAGTTTCAGGTTTTGTGTTTTTCTTCATGTTTTTATTCCTCTGTGTTTAGTTAGTTGTTCATAGTTTAATGTCTTCATCCTCTGTGTCTTGTTAGGTTTGGTTCCTGTCATGTTATGGTTCTAGTTTTGTCTTTGTTCATGTTTCTGTTTAGTTGCCCCTGTGTTTTCTTCCCCTGTGTTTCTGTCCCCTGTGTTTGATTGCTCATTGTCCTCACCTGTTCTTGTCACACACCTGCCCTGTGTTCCTCTAATTGCTCCTCAGGTATTAAAGCCCTTCTGTGTCCTGTTCCGTTGTCGGTTCTGCTTTGCCATGTCTAGTTCTGCCCTGTATTATTTAGCGGTTTAGTTCCAGATTAGTTTTTTCAGTCAAGTCCTGTCAAGTTTATTCCCTGCTTCATTTTTTAAATAAACCATTTTTGGATTTTTACCTCCGTCTTCTGGTCCTGCCTCCTGCTGCACCATTGGGTCCCACCTGCCACCTCCTTTACAGTTCTACAGAATATTTGTTGAAAATCTGATTTTATCCTTTGTGGTTTCTCATTTGAAATTGGTATTAAATATTTCTGAATATCATCAGGTACTAGTTTGTATTTGACCTTGTATATAACCTACAGAGTGGAAAGGTTTACTATGTCTTTAAATTTCAGTATGTTTGATTGGATAAACGGTTCATTGGTATGTTCTCTGTTTTTCAGCCAATTACCTAGTTTTGTCCAATAAAATTAATTTTATTGGCTGTTTTCTGGTTTCTTGGTCTTTAAAATAAAGTTGAGTCCAACAGAAACAAGAATTGGATCCAGGTCTTTCTTCAGAAATGCTGAAAGTATATTCATTAATACTTTATTTACTTAGTACTTTACTAAGTGTATAGTCAGGTTTACTGAATGGAGCTCATCATTAAAATCAGTGAGGGTTTGTGGTTCTTTTTACAGAGGGGCCCTCCATGGGGCCCATGCGCCTGAGTCCAGCTGCATCAGCAAATATAACCCTGACAAGGACTGTTGACTTTTCATGTCAAGCTTTTCAAACTCTACCCTATTCCTCAGGAAAAGGGCAGAGATTTAACTCAGATCTATAATCACACACATTTAAAACAAATGCTTTTACTTTCTAAACCACACATTACCTACAGAATCTTTAAAAGTGATGAGATGACTTTTGTCACGACCCCAGCCCCCCTGAGTTTTGGTTTTAGCCTTGGTTTGTGTCTTCTTTGTTTCAGCCCAGTGTGTTAGGTTGCCTCCTGTTTACGGTTCTTGTGTTGATTTTTCCTCTTTGCCTCTTGGGTCACTTCTCCTGTGTGTGATTGGTCCTGTTTCTCCTCGTTAGTCTTCACAGGTGTTCCTTATGTTGCTGATTACACCACCTGTCCCTTGTGTTTCCTGATCACTTTGTCTGTGTTAAGTCCTGGTTACATGTCAGTCCTTGTCGTTGCGTCTGCTTTAGTTAGTCCTGGTTTATTGTCATTATCTCCTGTGTCTGTGCCCTTTAATCTAGTTTTGTATTTTGGAACCTTGGACTTTGTGTTAGTTAATAAAATTCCTTTTAAGTTCATTCACTTCATTTGGGTCCTCCACCACACCTTACACCTGACAATTTAAAAGTAATTTTTAAAAACATGACTGCTCACCACGTAGATGATTTAAAAGATTATATTCCTGCTGGTTTAAAGTATTTAGAGGCTTTAAATTCCAGTTATGTGAATGTTTGTTGAATTTCATAAAGACCACTGAATTCTGCAGGATCAATTACATAAAAACAACTACTGTGCTGTTTTTACTCTCCTGCTAAGTAAATGTTGTTCACATCAGATTTCATAGCTTTGTTTCATATTCTTATTTACTTTAAAGCCATACTCAGTAGCCAGGTAAACAAACGAGGTCTCGCTAGCTATTTTACAGAAACACGTCTCGGTGAACTCACCCCTCCCATCGGGTAAAATCCATAAGCCAGCCTCCCGCCGACATAGGACCACGGTTTGCAAAGGTGACAAAGCAGAGTCTAACTCCAGCCGCAGAAATGTTCCCCCAGCTTTTCCTCTTTTCACCTCCAAACGTTTTTAGTTTCCTGCTAGCTGAAAAGGTGCTTCTTGGGGGGGGGGGACTCCGGTATTTTTATCTTAAAATGGAATCACCCGCCGGCTCTCTGTCCTACTTCTACTTTCACTTTCACTTCCGGGATGTTCTGCCCCAAAATGTGTCCGGGTGGATTAATGCCAATTCAAGCAGTGAGGAAATGCGGCAGACAGACAGCTGCGTGACGTAATTTCCGGTAGAAGGTCAGGATGGACGTAAACTTCCGGTAGCTGCTGGAAGCCCATACTGTGCTTGCTAGTTTCCTTTCGGGAGCTTGTAAATCTTTCCTTTTTTTGCAAATCTTTCTTCTTTTTTTGTGCGCGGACTTCTATGTTGAGCTTTGATGTTGAGCTTTTATGTGTTCGTGTCCTAAACATGACATGTACACTGACAAAATTTGCGTTTCAACAACATACTGACAGCAGGTCTAACCACCACTGCTGTGTGCCGTTCTGTACAGTATCAACAAGATCAACTTCACACCTTCCATCTTTAGCACAGAGACCGGAAGTCTCGTACCATCCTCACGCCAAACACGGAACTGATGCGTGCACAGAGGCTATTGGCTGAAGCTTTTAGAGAACTGTGGGACAACTACTTTATTGATTTCTTTCGGTTTTATTAATCTCCACAATATATTTATAGCTATACTATGTTGGAACGTTGTTAAGAGGCTTTAAAAAAAATGTTAAAAGCTACATTGTTTACCTGGCTACTGAGTATGCCTTTAACTTGTTACTAAAGCACATAAACAGGAAGACACTACTTTGGTGTTGTCTATGTAGAATTCTGATATGGTCATTTATATGTTTCCTACCTTAGTTTCCTCTGTAGCAGCAGGTTTAGGAGGGAACCCACATTTTTCCTGATGGGTAAAAAAAGGACATTATTTAACACTGACATAAGGCTTTTTCATAGTTAAATTTTAGCTTGATTTTTTTTTTCTCCTGCTGGTGAAAACATCTAGAGTTGGAATTCCAGCTTTGTGGATCTTTGCTTGTTTTCAAAAAGAGCTAGAAAAATTGTATAAAACCTGTATCTGTCATGTGGTTTAATTATTTTCGTCCTAATAATCCCATTTTAATGATTTCAACAACAGTAATATTTAAGACTAAACCTACACTTTTTTTTTTTATCAAACATGGTCGTTCATTTTTTCAGTTTTCTTTCTGTAAGTTCCTATGGTGGGCCAGAAGGTTCAATGAAATACAAAAGCCACAACTGCTAGGGTTGGTATAAGCGCAGGACCCAAGTGCAGAGGAAGGAGGCAGGAAACATTGAGGTGAAACCAAAAAACAGCTTTATTGCTGGCTGAATAGAGCTCAGAGAAACACAGGACAAACAAGTCCAGGGATACAACACGAGGAACCAACAGGGAGTGACTGAACTAAACAGCATATAGGGAGGGAGGTGATCAGGTAGAGGAGACACACCTGTGGAGGATTAGTGCAGGACACAGGAGGAGGAACATGGAAAACACAGGGGAGAAGACAGGCAAGACTGAACACACTATCAATCAATCAATCAAATTTTATTTATAAAGCACTATTCATGCCTGGGGCAGCTCAAAGTGCTATACAGATTTAAAACAAAAATAAAACAATTCCACACTAGGGGCTGGACATGACAACACAACAACAAAAAGTCACTTGGTAATACCTTAATTTAGCTAAAACTGTAACTAATTGAGGGACAACAACGTTCGGATCACTGAACAGTCCAGTTGTTGCAGCTTTACAACAGGGATGACCACTTGAGTTGTCTTTGTTTTAAATATTTATTTCGAAGTCAAATACTGCAACTTACAAACTGATCCTCTCATGATCCGTGCCTTAATGCTTCGGAACAAAAGAAAAAGAGAGAGCTCTGCTCAAGTAACGTTCAAAGAACATATGTCAAAAACAGTTTTCAATGCCATCTTGTAAAATAGACTATTCTAACAAATAAACTGTTCAAATGAAAATATACACACACAAAAAAGTGTGGGGTGCAACAATTTATATATTTTAATGTAATCTGACCCCACCACCATCTGTATCTCTCACACAGTACTATAAGGCACATAATAAGTAAACTGTGATACGAACACTGTTGTCTCAAATTTACTGTAATTTACTCGTCCTGATGGAGCAAGACAAAAAAAAATCTATTTTATAAGTCTGAAACTACGATTCGACATTGAAACTTTAAAATGATTTCTCTCTGTTTACTCATCGTTAATGTGTCGGTTGGTTTGTCACCTCCCATCATTGGAAAGTATGGACTAAAACCCTGCTAATTTAATGTTAAAAATAAATTTAATTAATCAGAGAAAATGTTTGATTTAAAAATCCACCAACAATTTTAATCACTTTTTTAAAGCACATAACATTTTTCTTATACCAAACTGAGGTAAATGAGCCACTTGACCACCTTGCCGTTGCCTGCCTCCCTTCCTCTGCACTTACCCCAATGCTGACAGTTGGGCTTTTGTTGTTATATTGAGGCTTTTTGTGTTGTGGCTTTTGAATTTGTTGAACCTTCTGGGCTACTGTATTTTCCTCCTAATAATCCAATTTTTATGATTTCAACAACAGTAAAATTTAAGACTAAATCACGAGTTAATGCCACATCTTATCAAACATGGTCATTGTTCAGTTTTAGTTTCCTTTCTTCTCTTTCGACCCATGACCTCATCAGAATAATAGGTTATAATAAAAAATTATAAAATTTTGTCCTCAAGTTTATAAATGTTTCCTACCTTTGTGTCAAGAGGATTTTCAGTTGTTGAGTTTCCTTGTTCCTGACAAGTGAAAAAAACAGCATCACTTCACACTGATGTAAAGTTTTTAAAACTTAATGTTCCCACCTTTTAGTGAAGTCTACCCACATTTACACTGGTCAGATGCTTTTGTCCAGAACAAGAACCAGTTCATAAGTGTATAAAGTTCAACTCATAAAATAATACTTTGTAGGTGAAATAAAAGAAGTCAGTTATCTTTTAAAAAGTGTTGTATGTGAACTTTCAATCAAGTTTTATATAAACAGCTAGAACTGCTGCCATTAACATGATTCAACATGCAAACAGTGACATTATTTTTCACACAGTCTGCCTACCATTGATGAGTTGGTTGTCATGTTGCACCCCTCTATAGGTTGAATCTATAGGCAAAAAAAAAACCATCTTTAAGCACTTTGTCACAATCAGCTAAACACAAAGACACAATTTATTTTTCTTTGGTTGAATCTGGACACAGTACATGTGTGACATGCATACAATTATGTTAAATGTTAAAAACCTTCAGAAAGATGGAGCTCAAAATACCACTTAAAAAATTACAAGAACATGATTGTGTACCTTTTTCAAGCTATTAAATATACAGAAATGCATATTTGTAAAAGAAAAAATGAATCATATAAAGCATCAGGTATTTTATTTTGTACATAAAAAGTTTCTTTTGTTGATAACATAATGATGTAATTGTTATCATTACTTTATAAATGTTTGTTATCTAATGCTTTACAGTTGAAAATCTAGCAAAGTCAGAAAATAAAAAATTTAAAACATTTTGTAAAAAAAAACTACAGCGTAAACAGTATTTAGGACACATCTGAACAAAGCACAACTTACAAAATAAACTTGTTTTTTGTGTGTGATGTCTGATAACGATTTTGAACTGCAGAACTAAACAGCTCAAACTATGATTCAACATTCAAACTTTAAAGTGATAATATGCAACCTTTTCATATTTTTAAATCTTTTCCTTGAAACAGTATGTGCTAATATGACCCTTTACAAAGTTAATGAAAAGTCACTTAGCCCCATCTGGTGATTACGGCCGGAAAACCACGATTGCAAGATCTCCGTCGCCGTCCCGGTACCCAGGAAGTCACGTGTCTCACGAGGGTTAGGCTAACCCAAAGTGGCTAGCTGTTATGCTAGCGCTGGAGTGTTTTTAGCTCATGATTCCTGCTTTTTTTCAATCTCTCCCTGCTTGAACACAGCTGATTTCTTCGAAAGAGTAAATAACCGCTCCTGTGGAAAGCTATGAAGGCTGAGGAGACATTTCAACAGGTAGATATTGGCGTTTATAAGCTGAAACGATCTGGTAACTTGTTTAATGCAGTACTTTAAAACGGACACCAGAGGGAGCCCTAAACAAGCAAAACTGCATATTATCACTTTAAAATGATTTTCTCTCGGTTTTACTCACCATTGAAGAGTCGGTTGGTTTGTCACTTCCCGTCATTGGAACGAAATCATCTAAATTCTCCTAATTTAATGTTAAAAATAAGTTAATCAGAGGAAATATGACTTTAAAATCCACCAACAAGTGTAATCACTTTTTTTTTAAAGCACATAACATTTTTCTTATACCAAACTGGGCCAAATGAGCCACTTGATCATAAATGGACTTGCAACAGTGGCACATTAAACAAACAAACAAACAACAACAAAACTACTAATATAATAATGTCAGAGAGAAATTGTTTCCACACAAGAAAGTAAAACACAAATGTTTTTGTCTCATATCTGAACAAAACTCGTTTTAAATATTTTACCATATACAGTAGTATTGTATGATAAAAGAGAAATGTCTTCATTCTAATTTCATTTTCTTTACCTTCTTCAGGTTAACGGCTGATTTTGATGGTGTTTGTGTTTGTGGTGCTGCCACAACAAATCCCACCAAACAGAGCAATAGAAGTCCTCTCATGTTGAAACCTGACTGTCCTGTCGACTCGTTGATCTGCTTTCTCAGTGCAGGAGATTAAATCTGATCTGTGCTTCTCTTACCTAATATCAAAGTCCAACCCACTCATCGTTTTTATTTATTTTGCTGGTGTTCTGAAAGTACAGGTATTGATTATTAAAACCCTTCAGTTTAGAGCCAGAGGTTTTGATTGTAGCTCATACAAAATATTTCTGTTTAAGATCAGTATGTATCTTCAGAAATGGAGGCAAGTGTGTTATTAGAAACTATTGAAACTGATGAGATGAAAATACCATTTATTTTTAGGATTATATACAGGTGAATTTTGTCAGAATATCTCTTGAATGGGTCAGCAGTCTGTCACATACACACACACACACACACACACGCACGCACACACACAAGCACGCACGCACACACACACACGTAATCATTAAGGATGAGAATTTTTCCCAAAAACAGAAATTTTCAGGGACATTTTTGTACAGATTTTTTTGGTTATTTAAAGGTGAAATGTGGAGGATTTCAGTAAGAGAATATTTTGAATCCAACGTCCCATGGCCCCTCCCAAAACATGCCCCTTTACCCCCTCCCGCTTCCTCTAACCCCATCTCTACACGTGCGTCGCTGCCGGGCATACACTGCGATATTTTAAGTAATGGCTTTCAGCTCCTGCTCAAACTGTATGACTACAGGGTTCAATCACTCACAGCTCACTAATCATACTCTCACACTGTAATGCCCGATGCTCTCAGACCTGACTGTCACACTGTGCTTTTTGCAACACGTCGCTCAGCTGCCAGCTGCAGGCAGCAGAACCCGGAAACGAGGAGACGTTCGACTCGCTACAGAATGCTCGACCAAAATAAACACGTATCCTTGGCAAGCCTTGCCATTCTGCGTGGAGAAATGTCTAAAAATAAAAATGCAGCCCTCAGTAGCCGGGGAATGGATAACTTTTTAGTAGAAATGAGCTCTGACTTCTCCATGACCGGCCGAGACTCCAAACAGGAAGACACGGAGCGTCCTGTGCGCGTGCGGTCGGTCCCCACCTCTACAGGTTTGCACGAAGGGCATGCACGTTGACTGACAGCCCACAATGTGGAAATTTGAATTCTATTGGCTGAAAAAAATTTCCTGTCAGAGTGAATTCAAAGGGGTCTATAGCAAGCATTTCACTGCATATCACATTGGCTGTATGATTGTGTACATGACTAATAAAATCTGAATTTGAGGAGGAAGGAGGGTCTTCAGAAGAGTAACAGATGTTGTGGAACTCTACCCATATATCATAGTTTAGAACTGAACCATCATTTGAAACATTTATAAAACTTTGATACAAAGAATAATCCATGTCAGGTTTAAATATATCATAGGAGACACACAGAGAGATATTTGGGAAGTGAAACTCAGTTTACAGGATTTACATCAAAGGCATCTCACCTGGTCTAAGGAGAAAAAGAACTGAACTGTTGCGCAGTCCAAAATCCTCTTTTCAGATGAAGGTACATTATGAATGGAATCAAGGTCTCAGTGTTTGGAGGAAGAGTGGGGAGACACCTGTAACTTGAAGTCCAGTGTGAAGTTTCCACAGTCAGTCATGATTTGGAGCTGTGTCATCATCTGGTGTTGGTCCACTGTGTTTTCTCAAGGCCACACTAACCAGACATTTACCAGAACATTTTAGAGACCTTCATGTTTCCTTCTGCTGACAGGTTTTATGGAGATGCTATTCCAGCAGGACTTGGCACCTGCCCACACTGCCAAAGGAACCAAAAGCTGCTTCAGTGACCATTGTGTAACTGAGCACTGATTGGCCAGCTAACTGTCCTGACCTGAACCCCATAGAGAATCTATGGAGGATTGTCAGTAGGCAGATGAGACACTAGACCCAACAATGCAGATGATCTGAAGTCTGCTATCAAAACAACCTGAGCTTCCATTACACCTCAGCAGAGCCACAGACTCATCACCTCCATACCATGAAGCATTGATGCAGGAATTCATGCAGCAGTGGCTGCAGCTACCTGTCGTTAATGACGAGCTGCGAGGGCGATACCATGGCAACATGGATTTAGTGAAAGAATGAGTATATGGCTCACGGGCTGAATCCAGACCATGGGCCACCCATTAAGTACACCTGTTCTAGAACATCTTTACCAATTTACTTTGCAGAATTGAAGTTGACAGATGAGTTCATCAATCCAATAAGTGCTGCAGTCAACCATTATCAGTAATGAAGTGTTAGGTTTCAAGTTTTATTAGGTGTGTGTGTGTGTGTGTGTGTGTGTGTGTGTGTGTGTGTGTGTGTGTGTGTGTGTGTGTATTTGAGCCTGTATGTATAATTCTGATCCTGTGTGGACAAGAGAAAGTCCACAATCAATTTCATTTTTGACATTAAAATCATTAAGATTTATGTTGTATCCCTCTTAGAAAACAAAAGGGTCAAATTAATCATTAAAAGCCTAAAACTAACATGACATCCATGCACATGAGGAGGAGGAGAGTGGGCGTCCAAAGCTACTTGGAACTAGTGGGCAGCTGCGTAGCACGTATCCTAACTTCAAATATTGACACAGGTTTGCAGACATGTTTCTGATTGGGAAACTTTTGAACATCCATGTCAATATCCTTTAGATACTTCAGATCCTCGGGGCATTATAATCACTGTCAACGTGTGATTTCCAATAGAGCTGATATTTTTCTGTGTGATAGACCCTGTGCACGAGAAAATGCTAACTTCCGGGTTTGAGACCGGATGTGCTGTCTTTCGTTTCCTGTAGCTGTATTTGACGGTCAATTTACTGCAAAGATGGACTACAGAATCATGTCCAAATTACGAAAAGGAAAGGATCGGGTTAAAAAAAGGTTGTTGTATATCAGAGGTCGCGCTAGACTTTTTGGTTTTCCGTCATTTTGACTGACAGGGTTTAAAAAATCCGGTCATAATCTATTTTTATCCATCACTTATTAATTTTAAAAATTATAATAATTACATTTTCAGTAGCATTATTACTCAAACACCGGGCCCATTTAGCACATAAATCCATAGGATTAGACTCTAAATTAGTCGATCAGCCAGTCATCAGATAGACATTTCTAAAAACTCCGTTTGGAGTCGAGCGCAGCGCAACAAGGTGCAGCTCTGTGCGCTTCGCAGGACTCTGATTACCATCTAATATTAACGTTCATTATGAGATCATGAGAGACAGAGAGAGAGGGATGAGGGGTTCACATATTTTTCATTGAGATACTCAGGGGAAAACCTGGCGCTGCTGTTTAATGCGGACCTCCTCGCGTTTGGAGTCCAGTTCTATGTGCGCGCAGCTCGCGGAGCAGATTTTGCGTGTCAACAAGCCTCCACAGCCTATGAACGCTACTCTGAGGGCGCATTACAACAGGAAGTGTAGTTAATCCATATCTGATCGCGCACTGAGCACCGGATTGCAAACGGGCGTTTGAGCGGTTCGGGTCTGACACCTGATGGTGGACCAGTGTTCTTCTGCTGCAGAGCGCAGGACGTCTGGATCACAGGTCTGCGCTCAGCAGCACAGAACCTCAGTCTGGGCTGCAGGTATTGGTGGAGATGCTGCACTATTTCTGCATCCTTGGTTCGAATTATTAGTGGGGACAATTCAGTGATTTCCTATGACGGTATGGACGGGCAGGCTCGTGCGCAAACCTGTCAGAATGACCAGCGCCCTTCAGATCTTTCCGTCAAAGTAAAAAAACAACAAAACGGTTAAATACGGGAAATTTCCGGTTAATGGGACCCCTGCTATATATTAGGATTTACGATGGAGGAAGGTTGTGAACACCTCATCTCTCTCTCATGAAATCATAATGAACGTTAATAGTACAGCGTCCCGCAAAGCGCACAGAGCTGTGCCTCAGCTGCTGCTGCACTGCGCTCCACTCCGGAGTTTTTATTTCTATATGATGACTGGCTGATGGACTAATTTAGTGTCTAATCTTATGGATTTATGTGCTAAATGGGCCCGGTGTTAGACCAATCGAATAGGAACCGAGCGATCTGCAGCTTCTAAACAGGTTCTCCAAACCGCGACCGTCAGCGGAGGATTACACAGCATGTAAACAAACCGTAAAAAAGCCACAGCATATACACAAATAATTTACGTTGGTAAGGGTCTCAAACTATTGACGATGGGGAGGGTTGTGACTTACCTTCAAAATTATATAAATACTGCGAAATATAAACTGTGAAGCCTTTCTCTCATTTGCTCTTTAGCGCAGGGGAAAAACGATCAACAAGTCGGTGAACATCATCAACAGAAATATTAAGCAAATGCCCTAGACATCTAGAAGAATTTAAATCGCCGCTTAGTCCACTCATTTTGTCGACTTCTAAGGGAATACAAGACCGTAAATAGGGTGCGACCAGACGAGAATATCAAACCGGAAATAATACACTGTACAGGAGTCTTCCCACCGGAAGTAGCATATGCTAACGTGCACAGGGTCTATTAAATACCAAACCAAACGCCACCTTTCTCTCTCAAGGTTTTATGCTCGTTTTCACTTTAACCACCACCTTTGGCCTCTGATCTTTCAGAGTATTATTGCAGAAGTCAGTGGCTTTTTTGTTTTTGGAATATAAACACCTAGAGAAAATGGTAAACGGCTCCATGCAGAGGCTCAAAGTACTCTCAATTTATCTTTTTCTTCAAAGCAGTCACCGTTATTGTTTATCCATGAATACAGAGACCCAGATTGTTCCACTGGCATTAAGCAGTAATATTTAAATCATGTTAGAACAAACTTTTATCAGCTCAAAATGCACAAAAATATTCTTGACTTTATAAATCCACTAAATGTGTTTATGTTGCTAAATAAACTCCAAGCACTCATGAATAAATGGGTGGAAAAGAAGAAAGATGCCTGTTTTTTGTTGTTGTTGACAGAGGACCAGAAGACGTTTCCCTCAGTGAGATCTGCAGGGTCACTCAGCATTGAGGACTTCCTTCAAAATTCATCATTATCCTAATTAGGGTGAGTTATATGTACCACAGCTGGGATGTAATATCTATTCTACACCTTCCACTGTCCAAAAGGGAAGCTAAAATATGTTGTTCCTAGGCTCTCCCATGTGGCATTATTGGAGTCTGCACTCCTGGCGTGGTGCTAAAGGCCCTGACTATTCATCTGTATACAAACATGGGGATTTTTAAAGCAGTAATGAATTAATTGCAGCTAAATGTCTAAGAAAATACAATACATTTGGACATGAGACCCAGCAGGTGAATCAACATAAGAAAACATCTATAAAATTACCTGAGGTGTATTTTTAATTTGCAATCAGGAAAACACCCCATTTGTTTACTACATGAAGGGAAGGGGCACATAGTTTGTACTAGAACTATCCACTAGAGGGCGCTTGTTAGCAGACAGTTGTAAGAGTGACCAGTTCTCAGTGTCAGTAAACTTGATTTCATTAATTATACTGATGATCAAGAGGTTGCTCTGATCCGTCTGCTGCAGATAAGATACTGACTGCTCATAAGTACCTGCCATAGCCCCATGATTTCCTTTAATGTGAACATTTACTTGTAGTTTTTCTACCTTTACTATATTGTGTAGTCTTTATAAAGGTTGATCTAAGACAAAATACACAACACACCAAAATAGCTTCTTAAATGAAAAGTAAAATTTATTATTCCTGAACCACAAAATAGACTTCTTTGGTTGTACAAATTCACTAGTTACAGTCTTGTATGAGCTATAACCCTTGACCCTAGGACTTCTGACCCTTACCCTCTGGCCTATTTGCAAGTAAAAGCCCCCAAAAGAAAGATAAAAAAAAAAACAACTGAAACACGGCATCAATAATGTAGTGAAACCCATCTGGAAGAAAATGAAAATATAACTACAGAAGGTTAAAAAACAAACAGCAAATGTTATCAAACTGAATTTCAGTCAGTGAGAGCAACATGAAAAGTTATAAAGACGAGTCTACGGTAAATCAACATAAAACGCTACGACGCTGTGATTCTGTAAAAACACCAATGAGATGCATAAACCGACAACACCTATGAGCAGAATGTGGGGGTTTCTGATTGGTTCTGCCTCTCTGGGCTCTCCCAATAACAAACCAATATACAAGAAGAGAGCATCCCAGCGCTAAGCTGAACCTACATGCTTAACAGTCCAGACAGGCTCAGTTTCAAACCCAAGTTTCTTTTCCTTTCAGTATTTTTGTACATTATTCACATGATAAATGATTTTCAGTGGCATCAGCTTTAAATTAATCTTAAACAGAAAAATAAAAACACCTGCTACCTTCACATCACTGCGGTACATCTCCTAATAACGCAACCTTAATGATTCACATTGATTTAAAAATATATATATACCCCTATGAGGGTGAGTACCATTAATTAATGTGAAAATGTTCCCAAAAGTGAGTGTTCACCATTGATGCTGTGGTCTCCAGTGTAGATTTCAACACAGGTTAGAATGTGAACAGTCTGATATGACCCATTTCTGTTATGTGCAACACGAGGGCTTGGTTCCAACCACCTCATGACCCCTGGTGAAATAAAAGGTGTATATAAAGTTGATTTAAGTAGTGATATACAAATAATCAGTTACTGTTTTCTGACATTCATTTCAGGATACATCAGTTGTCTGAATGTGTTAAAATTTAATCTGAGTAAAATAGTTAAAACAATAAATTAAGAAATAGGTTCTCGAAAAGCAAAACGGTGGCAGTGGAAAATGATATGCTTAAAAAAAAAAAGTTTCCACAATTTGTGACTATGAAGGTAGCAAGTTGATTCCTCAATTAATATTTACAATCAGATCTCCCCAAGTCTCAAACATTTAGCATTGAAACCCTCAAGCTGTTCAAAATGTGGCTATGACCCATTTCTTTTCTCTTTGAGTTTTTTTAACGAGATCACTCATGGCATTGGGGGGAAATAAACTAAAAACACTGACCACCCTAAAGTTAAAATAGATCTGATTCTACCAGGCAAACAGAAGATTTAAGAAAAATACCTAGCATCTGTAAGTAGCAATCCTAGCTAACCACACCAGCTCTCTTACCCTTTAGGGGCTGTTACCAACTTACCCACAAACTATAAAGGCAAGACTGGCACGCAGGATATAAGTGAGTCTACGACTATTGGCTTCATAGTCTTTGCAGTGGTTATAGTTGGAGAGTGAATGTCGCTCCGACGTGTGTGAAGAACCTGTGGACTCCACAGTTTACATGAATGTCTGCATAATGTTTTTGGTTTTCTCCTGTCGGTGGTGTGTTATGTGGGCACAGCGGTTTCCAGGCTGCGGCGGCCCTGTCTCAGTTTGCGTTTGTTGCTGTACAGGGCCATTTCCTCCAAGGCTGAGGTGGCAGGCAGCGGCGTGGGAATCTCCACTTCAGGGCTGACAGTGTGCCCTACAACATACAAAGGACCACAGCAGGTTAGTAAAGCACCCCAGGTGCAGACAAGTCTTCTTCTTTTTGGGGGGATAATGTAAGCTGCGGAAGGAAACGATGAGAGCAGGAAGTTGCTGTGCAGCATTTGATGAGAAGGCAAATGGTTCCCATAAACCTGCAAGAGATGCCCCACATTTAGAGCAGCAGCTGGAAAAAAGCAGGAACAGAAGTGGTGAGAAGAAACTGAAGCATCCAGCAAACTCTGTGCTGAAACTGACAGCAGGAACAGAAGCTTGTAAAGATACCTGACGAACCACCAGAAAGCCCTTCTTTAGTCATTTTTACATAATTACATGCACTTCAGTAACCTCTGATGAAAAACACTTTATTTTTGTCCCATTTACCATCATTCAGGTTCCATTTAACCAGACATTTTAGTCTTACTGCCTCAGTTGAGCATTTGGATAAAAACATTGAAAATGAGTGGTGTTCTACAAAAAAAAAAAACCCCTCTGAAGACCAAGTTAACTGTAGTGCATGTAAATATGTTCTCGTTTTGAAATAAACTTCTTAAAATGTGCATGTTAATATGTTCACACCAACATGCAACAGTGTCTTAGGGCCACCCAGAAGAAAAGAAAATAATGAGGAGGTGTCAAGTTTAAAGTTAAAAAATAAACTATTTCAAAGTAGTCTGAGGACGTGAACCCAGTTGTGTCTTTATTATATTTGAGTATCGAGTCTCTTGGCTACCGCCGCAGCAGCATCCACAGCAGGACTCAAAGAACTTCCTCCTCTCCTTCACAATAAGAGTCTCAAACATACCTCAAAACATCTGAAAATGATAGAAATAATGTATTATTGTTTTTAAGTAATTAAAAGTAGTATTTTTGAAAATGTTAAGAATAAAAAAGGGGAATCAAAAACTAAACCACTAGTGTAAAGATCTACAATATCCATAATGACTTAATAATCAATAAAATTCCTTGTTTTCTTATAGTTGACTCAGGAAAACACACCCAGAATCCTGGGTTACAATAATAACAACACATTAAATGAATATTCAGGTTTAATAGCACATTGGGGGTCACTTCTTCAGGCCATCTTTCACTTTTTTTTGTGGCTAAATTGTATTTTGACCATTTTCTCCACATTTGTTCTTTAGAACTTCCTCCTCCCCTTTTTCTTTCAGATGTTCTTAATACACTGTTGTAGGAACCACTTAGAGGTCCAAGTAAGAACTAGTTGCACTATAAAACAAATCCATGCAGTGTTCTATTCATGGTTAAACCACAGGAGCATGTTTCACTAACTAGGGGCTAAATGGAGTTCTAGGGTAGAAATAAAGGTCCTGGTACAAAGGTGGTACTTTAGAGATAACTGGGAACATTTGTGGTCATGTGTGTTAAAACATTATCTCATGAACCACTAGAAAGGTTTTAATCAAACTCTCAAAGTAACTTTTAGTCAGTTCAATGATAGTTAAACATAAGCTAATAATAATTTCTCAACATGAGATGAAAGGTGGCGTATTTAATGCTAGGCCTTAAAATTATTTTTTGTTTTTCTGTCTGATTTGTCCCACATTTAGTTTCTGCTTTGGCTTGTAAATGTGGTTAATTATAAGTTGCAACACACTAAAATAAATAGGTACAATCAGACTAATAAAACACGAATCTCATTGTTTTACAGTTCTCAGATTTCAAGGCACCAAATGTGTAATCAAGTTCAAGTGAGTGAAGCTGAGGCAGATGCATTCTGGGTCTAGTTCCCTGAAAGAGTCCTGCAGATTGAAGAGAACCTGACAAGTCTCCCACTCCAGAATCAACATATCTATTAAAAA
Source organism: Callopanchax toddi (assembly GCA_006937965.1). Lineage (NCBI taxonomy): Eukaryota > Metazoa > Chordata > Actinopteri > Cyprinodontiformes > Nothobranchiidae > Callopanchax > Callopanchax toddi. Next base: position 5,020,403 of record SSNR01000004.1, read on the forward strand.
GCAGACGGCAAAGCAAACCTGCATCTTAAACTCTGAATCTAGATCACACAGTTTGCAGGTTAGAGTGTAAAAGTGCCACATGGATAACCCCCCATCACACAATCAGTCCTACACAGAGAAACAAACACGTGAACACAGAAGCCTACCAATAGGAGCTGCTTATCCCTGGTAGTCACCTAAAGGAATACAAAAGATTGAGGTAAAGCACACACTGCTCGTCTCAGTTATCGCTTCGTTAGCATGTTACATCACAATGTGATAAATAAAACACAAGTACATACCTGGATTGCTGGAGGCGTCGATGTATTGCACGTCCTCTGTTGTATCAGGAGACTGGAAAAAACCAAAGAAGTGATGAATAACAGATGTAATCCGTTTCTAACAGGAAGCCTTCACCGTGTGAGTAAAGGAGCTGCCAGTGTAGGAGGCAGCAGGTCAGTCACTTACTGCAGGTTTAACAAGCAGCACTGAAGCTCCCAGTCTTTACAGCCACAAAAGGCAGAAAACATCTAATCTACTACACTCCCCACTCCCACAGAAGACCTCAGCAGTTAAACAGGAAGTGTTTTTAGTCATCAGTCACAGGTTTATAGTGTAGAACAGGCACATCCACAAAGAAACAGCAAACGGTTACAACACAGCATCCATGTCACCAGAAGACAACTGAAACAAAGCAGCAGGTTTAGGTGTTTGTTACAACTCCAACTTGATTTACCTTATTGGTTTGGTTTTTAACATCGTAAGACTGGAGCCTATAAATATGTAACTACTAATCCAGAGTCAGCACTGCAGGACAAATACGCAGGCCTTACGTTCTCAATGTGTTTGTCAGTCAAACAGCAGCAGCTGTGTAGTTCGATGCAAAATCTGACAAAACCCAGAGAGCCCAAAGTGTCCAATTCTAACTAATTCATCTACTTTTATCCTGTAGAAGGGCTTTTAGACAATGACTCAGTTTATTAAAGTACATATATCAAAAGTTATCAATTCTAATCTGCACATTTGGTAAAAAAATAAAAAACATTTCTGTAATTTTGCTTATTGGTAGTTCCAAAGTCTTCTGTGACTACTAATGCTTTATAAGGACCAGCTACATTTTTAGAATTTAAGCCTATAGCTCACTGGGCTGTGACTGTAGGCATCAAATTGTGAAGACATTCGTCAGGAAGTTTGCAAAACGTCTTGAAGCATCTGTGAGGGTTATCAGTTTCCTAACGTGAGTCACAGGACCTCACTGGAACGTGAATAAGTTCATAAAAACTGCTAAAATAGTCACTTAAAATAAACATAGAATCGTTTGGTTGTCTGAAACCATTCACAATTTAACCCGATGAATCAGAATGTGTGAGAAATGTGAAGCCAGTATCTCATGGTGCTTTGTTGGTTTCCAAAGGTCTTGAAAGATTCATGAAGGCTCTCAATTCTCATGTGCTGCTTAATTTTTGAACATGTGTAGTAATCTGCAGGATAGACGTCGTCTCAAGCTGGTCGCAGAATTGTTGCAGGTTTCTGTGACCCGTCTGAATCGCTTTATGGTGGATGACTAAACTAAGTAACAGAGCAGACTGCAAACAAATTGAGGCGTAATTAAGACACTTGGTGACTGATTTTCAACAAGAAAATGTGCACAACAATTACATGACTGTCACAATTTGTTTGCAGCAACATCATACGCCCCACGTGATTGAACCATGTAGAAAACTTGTCACAGAAGTGTAATTTATACATTCAGTGATTTTAATAGAAAAATCACGTTTTCTTGCAGTTGGTGACATACTGGATTGAGACGAGTCGACTTTGGGAGATGACCTATTAAACTGACTGAAGACAGGAATAACATTTGATAGTGAGACATTATTGTGAATCTTGCAATTTATTCACAGTTTTGATTAACCGATTCAGTGCTATTCCAACTGAACATTTTCAGCCTCTAGCTAATCTCTGATGGTAGTCCAGGGAGGTATTTGTATAACTAGATCTGTGTCCTAAACACACAAAAAGACTTTTTTTTTTTGCCTTTACCAAAAGCTAGTTATGTAAATATTAAATATTGTCTTGAAAAAAGTGGAGATTTATCCCTTTAAAAACTAGTTCTGTGCATTAATAAGTCATGTATACACTGATGTAAAGCAACAGTTAAATTACACCCACCAAAGAAAAGATACAACCAGATCACTGTGACAAATTAAGACACCACAAAGAATCTGAGGTGTGCAACCTGACACTGTGACACAAACATGACCCAAAACGTGAAAAAACACTCAAACAGCGAGCTGTTGACTGCAGCTCGAGCACAACTCCAGGATTCCCCTGCTTCCCCTCCTCCACACAGGAGCTAACGTTTAAAAAACACTCCAAAAAAAGGTTACTACCCCAACGAAGGCAAAGGAGGACACCAATGTTTCAAAAGCCAAGAAGTGAGAGGAGATCTAACGGAGGTTATTCTTCAGTCTGATATGTGGCTCATGCATGAAACAAGAAAATGGAAGTGAACGTGAGTGAGATGCAGAATTTATGGCCATAACCGATTCAGGTTAGTGGAATCAAAAAGTCCATCTCTGCAGCAGGTGAGTGTTACCGTTCCAGACTGATTAGTTAGCTGTGAAAGGTTATTGATAAATAATATATATGGAGGCAGTCAAATTAAAAACCTTCAGTATGCAAGTTAGTGCACAGGTAGCTCGGATCAACAACTGAGCCACAACCCAGACCGCAGTCGCACTAATGCCTCTTAACAGAAACCAGAGGGGAGAGGCAGCAGGGAAAGCCAGGGGAGGGAGGGAGGGTGGGAGGAGGAGGCCGGGGCCCCCAGAGCTCAGCATGCAGCCAATACCTGAATGTCGTATACGGGTTTGGAAGAAGGAATGGCGGCAAACTGTCGGTAGTCAAACTTCTTTGATGACAGGGACTAGAAGGATAGCAAACAGGAATGAGCAAAGGGAGAGGGAGAGGATGGAAACAAGGAGAGAGAAAACAGGAGGGTGGGGTGACGTATAGAGAGGAGGAGAAAATGGTGGAGGAGGAGGAAATTCAGGAGAAAAAAGGTGGAAGGCAGAGAGGCTAATGGGTGAGCCAGCAGAGGCATATGATGGAGAGCAATGAGTGTTGTCAGCTTATTGATATTAAGCAAGATGGTGGATTCATGGCAATGTCCTGTTTAGCAAATGGTCCTTTGCCAGCTTGTAATCAAAAACCCCGGTTTGGTTATCGTTTTAAATAAACCTCCTTAAATAAACTGAAGCTTCGTCCAATTATTCTGATAAAAGCTCTCCAAGTTCATAAATAACCCCGAGTTCCTCCTGAGATGGTTGGAGAGGGGATTATCAAAACAAGTTTAATGGTTAAGTGCTTACCAGTCTGCCCGGTGAGGTTAATGCTCGAGGACTGAGCTCTGTCAAAAAGACAAAATGTCTTCAAGTTAGCTTAGTTTTGCAATTTGAAGCCTACCTATTAGTTATAAAGAAATGTAAATATTCTCTTTATCTAACTCATATAGACGAGTACCAGTGTCTTACCCTCCATAGGAGTGGGAGAAGGTGTAGGCGCAGGCGAGGGTGACTCCGTCAGCTGGTCTAATGTCCCACGTTTCTTCCCATCTCGAGACTTGGCGATGACCATCTGAGCTTTAAGTGCATCTTGTTCCAGAGACTTCATTCTACACAGGAAACAGCCACAATCAGAAAAATGATCAGAGGAAATTCAGGGAGAAAAAACGATGACTTTTGCAGAATCACTGCTAATTTTGGGTGCTCCTTGTCCTGGTTTGCTGTGACAATTTTATTCCATTAGAAGGTTTAAAAAAATAAGAGGAGAGGAGGCATTCCAGGAAAAGGACTACCTACTGCTAGTAGGTTTACCCTCAACTCACAATAGCTTGCAAACTTACTGTGGGCTATGTGTTAGTACGGATGACACTACAAAAGAGAATAGCAAGGCACAAATAAAAAGAGTGGTGCAGGAGAAGGGGAAAGACAAGACGGAGAAAAAAGAGGAGGGAACCAAAAGAAGCTAGAAAATGGAAATAACAAAAGACGTGCAGAAGCAAAACAGAACTAGAAAGGCAGTGGAAGCACTGTTAGTGATGCTGCAAGTGCTTGCTTGGACCTTTCTGAATTTGGCCTCTAGCTAAATACCCCAACATCAAAGCACACCCCCATGATGCCGTGCGTCTGGCCCTAGTGGCTGGGGCCAAGGAGTAGACCTGAGCTGGGAGGCTGCAGAGGAGGAGGTAGAGGAGGAAGCTTGGGGCTGGGGGGCTGCGGCTGCGCCCTGAGAGGCCCTCACACGGGCCTGGTAGAGCCTCTTTGCCAGGTCCTGCTCATACTGTCTAACATCCTCCTCGAGGCCATAGGGCCTGAGCCCCACAAGGCCACAGAGAGAGGAGGGAGAGGATGAGGAATGAAAGGAATTCCAGGATGAAGGAGGGATGATTAGAGGAGAAAGAAAGGCACACAGACAGACAAAAGAGAAGAAAACCCAAGAATGGAAGGTAAAACACTGACAAAATTAGAAGAACCAGGAATAATAAACAAGACAAGTTTAAGACATGACATCAGGGAGAAGGAAACACACAAAACAGAGGATTGTTTCTTCACAACACAACTTTTATCTGAGTTTTCTCTGAAAGCCTTTACTGGATGCCTGACAAATTTTTATAGATAATTTTGGAACAGACGTTTCTCAAAGCTCCCCTCTGTGATATTTGTTTTTTTTTTTGTTGTTGTTGTGAATCAGTAGAATTCATTACATTTTTAACCTTAACACAGCAGCAAACAACTGCTTGTCATTTAGAGTTAAAGCAGTGTAATGATGACTGTTCACAAGACATTTACATTTTGAAACATCTGGAGAGGCAGGTTTTATGTTTAGCTTGTGTTTGCTGCTCTGGTGTTCTAACCGGTCACATCACAACAGTCAGTAGATGTAATCATACATAATGTCACATTTGATGACACCTCTTTTGTTTTTTAAAGTGTGTGATGCTGTTATGGTTACCGTGCTGCCCTCCACATGGCCCTCTTCTCAGCTTCCAGAGCTCGCTTCTCTGCAGGGGACAGGTCCTTGTCAGGGGCCACACTCAGCTCAGGACTCTGCATGCGGAGTCTCTCTTGATGTCGTCTTTCTGCTTTGGCTGTGCGTATGGGAGCTGATGACTCTTCGGGGTAAACTGAAACCAGACTGATGAAACACAAAGAGCAGTGAGTAACAGCGTGTTTCACAGATTTGTTAAACGGACTCTGAAGTTTGTAACTACCCCGTCATGGAGTTGGGTCTCTGCTCCAGCCTGAAACTGTCCTCCAGCGAGTTCCTTTGGGAGTCTCCTTTACCATCCACTGGCGAAGGCCTACATGCAGAGAAATTATTGAAGTAGCTGGAGAATTCAAAGTAAACCTGATAATAAATACCCAGTTCATACCCGGAGCTGCCTCCGTAGCTCGGAGGTGTGAAGTTGTAGCTCGGTGGAGTGGAGCAGTGCTGAGACGGGGAGGATATCGGCTCCACATTGTACTCTACTCCATCCAACAAAACCTTTCCTGTAGCCTTCATCTGTGCCACCTGCTTAGCCAGGTCCTCTTCCTCATCCTCTTCATCCTCATCCATAAGGTACTCCCGCGCCCGCTGCTCAAACTTCCTCTCTGTGGAAAAATATGATCAACTTCCCTCAGAAAGTTGTTTTCTATTTGAATGAACAATTTATGGGAGGCGCTAAAACAAACCTTCCTCCTCCCTCATTTTCTTGAGGTCATCCTCTCCAACGAGGGAGACTCTGGGTTTGGGTTTGTCTGGTGTCTGCTGCTTCACGTCAATCTCAAAGTATTTCTGTCTGTCCCTGAAAGAGCGCTGCTCTGGGCTGCCCCTACCACCAGGAGAAGGACTCTGAGGAGACACAAGGACAGAAAAATCTGAGATCTGAACTCCTGCACGATTCCTGTAAAAGCAGTTCAATACAGTTGAATTGTTAAGGAGCCATTTGCAGCCAGAGATACCAAAGGACAGTATCAGACCAAGAAGAAAGAACCCAATTTAATTCAATTAGAACCCAGCACCATTTTACTGACTTCAGCTTCCGGCAGACCCATTAATAACAGGAGCATCCGAGTTTCTGGGAGCAGAGAAACCACCACCGATCAAGCCAAGCACACTACAGCCCAAACAACGAACTGGGCTGCTCTAGTCATGGCGAAGGCGGTGGATACCTGCAGGTCCAAGGAAAGCCTGGAGAGTCGAGGCACTGCTGCCAGGCTCATATAATCCCGGCGGTCAGATGAGAGGGAAGACCGGGGGGAGACCTTGCTGGTCAGACCCTTACCAGCTCCCTCCTGACTGTCAGTTTTATCATCAAACACCTCATCGCGCAGCTCAGGCTGAAAAGGCCAAATACATCAGCACCAGACTATCAGTACAGTGCACACTGAGTCCATCCAGAGAGCAGCAGGATTTGTACTTTATTCTTAAAAACCATATTGATTTAACAAAGTAATCAACCATAGGGACCACGCTAGAGCCCTAAACACTGTCCCACACAGGGCCATAGACTATTTATCCTTTGAAGACACAGAAAACAATTTTAGAGAAAGAGTTTGTTTCTGATGTAAAACAGATGAAATTCTACATTGCCATGTGTGTCTGAGAAAGTTTAATCACCTTCAGGGTTAGGCATGTAACACTGTAAACCAGGCTTCCTAAAAACCTAAAGTCAAACTATGAATAAACAAGTTTCGATCAGTGTGGTAGAACTGTGTTTCATACTGATCTGTATCTTTACTCACCTCTGGAGAAGGTTGTTTAGGGTGGAAATTGTTCCTCCCACCATACAGGTCCTGTTAGCAGAGCAGAAAACACATGTTGGTAAAATAAAGGAGACTCCCTAGAAATATAGAGACACTTAGACTGATTAGCAGCTGGAATACGGTACAATAAACATGAATATAGGAATAAACATTAGTGCCACACATAGACGGACGAATGGATCACGATTCAACACCAGTATGAGACGATGGAAAAGATGCACAAGAACCAACGATGAACACATTCCACGTCACAGCACGTCACAGGCCCCGCATGACAATAGACAGGCTTCATTTAGGACAGCCTGCTTCAGACAGGTGGGGGGGGCGGAGCCAGATGAACCAGTCAGCACAGCATGCTTGTGTTGAGACCCGGTCGAGTCCAATCAGCACGTCCTACCTGCGGCGGCTCCAGCACTGCCAGTGAGCGAGGCACGGCGGCAAACGCCTTGTATGCCTGTTTGACATTCAATGGAAACTCGTCGGGCGAAGAGGGGGAGGGGGCGCGAGGCTGCAGGGGAGGGGGAGGAATGAGGAGTCATGGAGGGTGGGTCCATATGGTAAAGAAGGCAGGGGAAGAGGAGGAAGGAGAGAGGACAAACAGAGACATGGAGCAGAGGGCAGACAATGAAAAAACCCAGCAGTTCCAGACGACTGTGGAGGAGAACAGGTGAGCAGCATGGCAGCTGGTTTCATGGAAAGAGGACGAAAAATGCAAAGAGAGACAGACAGTAGGGCGTGGGCAGGCAAAGCTTTTTAAAAAGCTAAACTCATTCATGAAACAACCAGGTAGGTGTGAAGCTAAATTATAGCTTTTCAATAGTTATCAGTCCAATTATACTGCTCACAAAGAACACATTTATTATTATTTTAGAAAGCTGAAATCTTCAGCTCTATTGGATTCTGAAGCTCAGAGCTGAATTCTACTTCACTGCATCCAAATTCTGAAATTAAACCTCCAGGTGCGTCTGAGGCTTAAAGACCTACACTTGAACGGGTCTGGCTCCTCTGCTCGTTCAGATACGCCTCACCCTCTCTTTGGTAACAATCTTGTTTTTGTTCCATGAATAATCAGAACTGCTGCACTGCTGTTAGACACACTTTCATTATTCCAGGGTGTGCAGCCTCTGCAGGCAGCACAGAGTGATTCTAGACCAGCCCTACGTGGTGGTGAGGGGTCTTACAGAGGTCTGGGAGTTGAATGGGGAGGGGCCATGCTGAAAGGGGTTAGGACTGCGGCCCTCCGGGGTGGCGGGGGAGGTTCTGGGCTGGACACGCCCAATAGGCTGGATGGCACCAGGTCGTGTCTGGAAAGGAAACACATGCTATGTTCTTATAAGTGAAAAGCCTAAGATGCTGAACTATAGAATGAATGACAACTCAAAAGAAATGGAGTGAATGACTGTACAATATACAGGTATAATGGGAACAGAAGTTGGAATGTGCACACTTGATGCTTAAGACTTCTGGAAACAAAATCTACCCTTGGATTAACGGTATTTCTTAGTATCACGTTGTCACATGATGGGTAAATTAACCCAACAGGGACAGATTACAAGCATTTACACTCATATACCATCAGATCATAAGAGGCTGGCTGCAAGATAAACTTATTCAAAATCAGTTCAGAAGTGCTGAACTCTAAATACATCAGGTTTCCTTTGACTTTCATAGACACTCACTGATGATGAAGGGCTGTCCTTGACAGTGGGAGTGGAGGTGTAATGAATGTTTGCCTGTAAAGAAGAAAAATCCAAACAAAATTAAAATCTGACGCTGAATGAATCAGCACCATCTGTTTCAACCAAACGATGTGAATATTAACTCCTGGAGCTTCTTTAGGATGATGCAGGGAAACATAAAGACGTGTCAGACATTCTGATCCTTCTGTTATAATCTGATGCATCTAAAAATCCCTGCCATCATCCTCCAAGAAAAATAAAGCCACAGCTCCTCTCAGTGAATATGCATCCAATTTGCATGAAGCAAAGCATCAGTCAGCTGGCCACGGAGGAGCAATCACATGCTTTTTAGAGCTCAGAACAGCAGTCTCATCTGCAAAGAGGGCCACAAATCCCACTTACAAAGCGGGTCTCCCTGCCTGCACACAAGGAGCTGTTGGAGGAGTGGTGGCTGGGCTAAGGGCAGGAAGGAAGAGGGTCAGCTGTGAAAAACCTCCTCTAAAGAGCTAGAAGTGACTCATGGGAAAAGGATAACAGAAATTAAAAGATGGTATGATGGCAGGTGGTGATTTACTGGAGGATATCTGGGTGTTAGTGCAGCTCACCGGTTGGATGGTGGGAGAGTAAGGTGCTTCTTTGATTGGGCTGTCTGTCCTGGTGTAATCAGAGGAAGGTGCCTGGAAAAAACAACAATGTTGAAACATCTGCTCCAATAAAACATGCAGGTTAGTCATGTGAGTTTAATTCCTTGTAAATCAACGAGCGATAAACGGATAAGCATGCACTTTTCTGTGCACCCTGCAGTCGACATTCCTTCATGACTTATGACCTTCCTCACAACTGTTGGGTCAGACATTCCGCTCGATCCAGACTATCGAGGCTCCTGAATACCTCAGGAGATGCCACAAGCTGTGCTCACAGCAAAAACATGCACCAGTTCACCTTATTGTTAAATACAGATTAATATGCATACTTTGCCAAACATCTGAGGCAAAGTACGTTTCTTCCTGTTTACTCACAGAAACCTGAATGTCTGCTGAATGTCACCCATTTCATGGCTGATTACATCAACACTGAAAATGTTGCTTTTTAAAATACTTACAACTAAAAAAGCTTTATGTTATTGTGCAAGTGATAGAAAATGTAATGCACTCTGTAAAATGTCCAAATCAATACTAATAACACAGCAAGTGGACCAAAGTGCAGAGTAACACAGCATGCTGCCTCCAAACTCCACTCAGGCATCTTGCCTTGCTGAACAACCAGGGCTGCAGTTTTCCCTGCTTGCCGTATCCTACAGGAGGCCCTGACAGGATCCGAGCTTCAGGAGGAAGACTTTTTCCTCTGCGATTCGCCACCAAAAAAGGATTTTCTTTAAAGCACATTGGCTGCGAGTCCACCAAGCACTCCTCTTCCTCCTCAGGAGTAAACATTGAATTAACAGCTGCTGTTGGGCCAGAACTGTCAGCGCTGGTGGACGTTCCATTTGAGGAAAACTGGGATTCATGATGATAATTGTCATCTGTGAAGACTTCAGTGGGTTGACTCAACCCAAAGTCCAGGGGCTCTAAAGGGGCCTGCAGGGGGGCCTCCATGGGGGTAACAGAGGTAGAGAACTGAACAGGAGCAAAGGAGAAAGGGAGGACAGGTTCTGAAAACTGACAGGAGAATCTGAACTAGCAAAAATGTGCAACAGAAACAGAGATGAAAAAAAAAAACACTCCAAACAACCAGAATAATTTATAAGATCACTGATTTTCCAACTTTGTTATCTATTTTAGTTTTGTTCTCATGACACAGCTCAATGTGGAGTCTGATTGACAATAAAAAGGTCAAGTATCTAACTAGTAATATATTAACTAAACCATACGTCAAAATAAGATCAGGAGGAATTCCTGTCTGGCTTTGTGGATCTATACTTGGAAACTTGACACAGAAACCGCTTGCTGCTATAAAAAGGAACTCGCATCACTAAATCTCAATTGAAGCATTTAAGATAAGTTTCTCAGCACACATCATTCAAGACTTAACTGGTGGTTGTGCTACATCACACTGCTGCAGCACAAGCTCTCAGTCTTAAATAGACCTTTATCAGTGCCGAATGGAACTCAGCTTCTAGCTTCAGCTGCTCTTACTCTACTGAAAAAATGCAGCTTTTAAACTGAAATTCAATCAGAAACAAGGAAATTACCTCACATGTTTTTACACAAATATGTATATATTTTAAATCTACGCTCCAGTGGAAAATAGCCTGACTAAGAATAAATCAGGTACTGTGAAGCGGTGATGATGCTCTCTACATGCTGACTATAATAGTCGGCAATGTGAGGGTCAGAGGGATGGAATGTGAACCGGTGTCCTTTTGGCACCGTCACGGACCGCGAGGGGCAGCTGGGTTTTAGGTGTGAGAGTAAAGTCAGGCTGCCGGCTCGCCAACATGCCAACAGGCTGAGCTGTCTAGCAGTGTGGGAAGCAGAACATCAACCAGGAACTCAACGATTCATGATTGGAGTTTTTAATTTTCATGGCTAAAGCGTCCACGAGGAATTACTTTACAGCCTAATAGTGCTTTTTGTGGAATACCTTAACTATCAATTTTTAAAATCTTGCCATCTAAGGCCTGTTTGATTTATTAATCTCTTATCTAAAAGAAATTTTGCCACTTTAATAATAAACTCATTGCAATGATCATATCACCAATATTTAGGCACAAATGTCCAACGCAGTTTTATATCACAGACTGAGCAGAACCACATGGGTCAGCTCCACCACGCTGAGCATGAACAGCTGCAAATGATATGTAGGTTAAGTGCTGCTGTTCTCACAAGACGGGAATATATAAGTAGGACACGAAAACAAAACTATTTACAGATTACTAGACTGGCACAGAGAGGTGAAGTTTTAAAATGTCAGCAAAAAGGTCCAATACAGTAAGATTAACAGAACAAAGTAATCAACATTCATTTACTAAAACAATCATAGCTGGATTTAAGAAATTATATTCTGACAAAATGAAGGAAGGAAGAAGATAAAGCAGGAAGAGGCGACTCACTGCAGGATGACCACAGGACAGAGCTGTACGTCCACACTAACCACCTCACTGAGGACTTTGGGAACTCAAACAGAGACACTTGTCTGTTCCTCTTAGACGACACCCCACCCACCCAAGAGACTTGGTCCAACTCTGAGCCAGATGCAGGTTTAAAATACCACCAAGGCCGGCTGATAGTGGGCAGCTGTTCCCTTCCCCCATCGCTCCACCTCTTAGTCACACTTTTACTTTAATCATATGACACGTTTCCTTAGGACTTGTTGCATTACTGTGGTTTTTCTTGTACTTGATGTGTACCTTTATCTCTGTTCTTTCTTCTCATTCGATTCTTCATTGAACCGAGACACTGATATCTTGACTTGATACTCCAGATGGGTTCGGTCTCAGAGCCATTAAAGCAGCATCGACTCAGGTCTGAGCTCTTTGAGGGACTTAAATTCTCTTTAAGGTGAAACTAGTCAGCTCAGGGTCACTCGAGAGTTTCCAGAGACAAACACCACAGATTCCATGAGGTTCTATTCTGAGCTTTGAAGGCCATTTCCAACAAAGACCACACAGACACCAAATATTTACAACCCAGAAGCAATGCGTTTCTCATAAAACCGCTCAATGATCAATATAAACCTGTTCATATTCCCCTCCAGTCTGATGAAATCTGGACAGACAACAGGACTTACCCTGTTGACTTTCTGCAGACTGGTGGTAGGCAAAGCAGCCAGGGTTTTGTAGTCAAGTTTTAAAGGTCCAGTGCCAAGGTTCTGATGGGAAATCAAAGACAAACAAAATATGACAAAATTCTAGAAAGACATTTATTCAGCAGATTAACTATTAGCCATGTCTCTTAACCTCAACTAGTAACATAACTCGTGTCCTTCCTCCTGTATATTCTGTTTCTGCATTGCGTTGGGAGTTTTTCCATCAGATAGAATGCGACTCATGAACAACCTGCTGATCTCATGCGAATTTTGGAAAGTCAGTTTCTCACTGAGCTGCAACTGTTAGTGACAAATCATGAACAACATTCAAGAGGGAGTTTCTCAGTCCTCGCACTTTGAGTTGCTGAAACTAAATTGAGAAGAATTCCAGAACCCTCACAGTTGATGCTGATTTTGTTTGAGAAAAAATTTGTCTAGAAAAATTTCTGAACATGTTCAAAATTCCAACAACATGAGAGCGAGGCCCTGCAAACCTGAAAAAATGAACAAGGGAGTTTGGAAACACAATTAAGACACATTGTGACTAAACTGCAACAAGAACATTCTGCAGTTTTCACAGTTTGTTTGCAATTATGCCCCAAAGTGACCCAGCTATTTATAAAACTTGTCACAAAACTGCTGTACATTCTAATTCAATGTGATTCCAACTGAATATTGTAATAGTGAGTCTCTTTAATTGGTTGCAGCCCAGTGAGATAAAGGCTTAAAGGTCTCAGAAGGAAATGTTCAAGACTATGTGTTAGCAAACAATCAGAAAATATATAATCGAAGCAAAAAGCCTCAGTTGATTTTATACACATGAAATGTTTAGCTTTGTTGCAGCTGAATAAAAACAATCATTTGAACAAATGTGTCTGAAATCCCTGATGAAATGAACTAAAGTTCAGGATAAAGGGACATGAAATGAAAATGTTTCTGCCTGAAGTGATGACTTCAAAGTTCAGAGATTTTTAATTAAAAGCAACTTTGAGCAGCTGCACAAAAAAGGAACGAGTTCTAAAAAAAGAACAAGGTGCAGCTGTTTACCGTTAGAAAGCAGACCACACTCTTTTTAAAATGGGAACAACTGGCACTCAGAAAAACACACTCCCGTGCACATTGTGTTTCCACCTTTATAATCACCTGTACACCTGCTGTTGTTAGAGGACCTTCTTCTGAATAAAACTCAGATTCATTTATATCCAAAGATAAATGTTTTTGCCTAAACGGGTTTTGCACAGACAGCGAGTTTGTCTGAGCGTCTGTCTCACCTCCGTCTCCTCTTCTAGCAGGCGAGTTGCCTCCTCACGCTCCAAACGCATTCGCTCCTTCACCATGAGAGGAAGAGGAGGAGGAGTAGAGCGCAGAGAGGGAGACACCCAACCACACACAGCCACACAGTAATGCGATGAAGGGTTGAAATGATAAGATTCAACGTGGAGAGTTGAAAATAAATGACAGTGGAGGAGGTTGGATGATTGGATGATTATGAATCAGACCAAACACACAGGAAGGACAGGTGAGAGAGAAAAAAACAAGGAGAAAAAAGGATAGAATTCACACACATTAAAAAGTATAACTATTTTTGTCACTATGGGAGCAGAAAAAGCATGCAAGGTGAGACACTGCAGGAACAGTTCTGTCGAACAAAACCCACACAGGGTGCAGAGAAGCTTCACTCATTCATTCTTTCCACTGCTAAACTGAACTGACTCATACATTTTCACCCTCTTCTTTGTCTAACCGTTAAGTGATTATAGTTTCACTCACCACTTTCTCCATCTCTTCTCGCTCCCACTGTGATGTTTCTCTCACCATCTCAGACTCCTGGGAAAAAAAGTCAACATTTAAGAGGTTGGTTCATTAAACCTCAGCAGAAATATCACCAAATCAATGGTAACTAGGTTAGTTTGCTGGTCTAAATGTGTGCAGATGGACCCCCACAATCCTTCAGTACAGGAAGTCTCCCAAAAGCTGAACTTTACAAAATAAACAACTGTGCTGGTGCATTGTGGTCACTCAGGCAGAAGGTGTGTGCATGAGGTGTGCATGACTGGAGCGACTGAAACTACTGTTGCTCAAATTCCACCTGCTGTGAAGCAGAGTGCTGCTGCAGCAGAACCTCTGAACAAAACATCTGATTCATGTGTTGACGTGAATGCAGTGGGGCTCAGTTTGGATGAAGTTTTACAGCAGATCCTGATGGTCAAAACAAAACGTAACAAGCCATCTACAGAGCTTTTACAATCAGTGAGCACAAAGACTGAAACTCTACTAAATGAATTGGTTAAAATGAAATTGTGTGTGTGTGTGTGTGTACGTGCTTTGTACCTTCTGCATTATATCGATCTCCTCTGGGCTCAGGTCTCGGTCTATAGAGGAGATACTCTCCATGCTGTTCTTACGTACTATTCCAGATGCAAATGGGTTGGCGATGATCCCAGGAGACGCCTGAGAATAAAAACAACCAGACGTTTATGTTATATATACTAGTACATTTGACACTACCTGTAGTACTTAGGTCCTCCATCAGAGGGCATAAGACAAGTAAAAGATTTTAAACAGTAGGTTTTTGAGGAATTTATTGAGCTAAAAATGTAGAAATAAACGTTTCATTTATGATATATTTGTTTATTTAGAGTTAAGTCTTGTTCTATATAATAAACAACACTTCTTTAGGATAAACTAAATGTTGGGTCTCCTAAGTCTGGATGTCCCAGGACATATTTACAATGTTGAGAGCTCACCTCTACAGTTGCGGCTTTGCGGGGGTCGAAGCCGTCACACACCAGCAGGACCAGAGAGTCTCCGACAGCGCGAAGCACTCGCACTGCCTCTGTGTGGGTCATTCCTAGGAGGCTGTGGTTGTTCACTTCAAGGATGCGCATGCCAACCTGCAGCCTTCCATCTCGTGCTGCGGCTCCGGTTGAACTCACCTGAAGTCAGCAGATAAAACTCAACATGTTTGGGTTTTCTAAGAGATTGAGGTCTTCAAATAAATCTGAATCTGAGCTAATTTAAGAACCTTAGAGATGAAGATGCCCTCATCTGTGGGGTCAAAGGGGTTTCCTGCATGACCTTTCGCTCCTCCTCGGATGCTAATGCCAAGCTTCTCCCCTGGCTGCTTTTGGATCAAAACCTCCTGCATCCCAGGTGGTGAAGGGTCCCTCCGTACCAACATATGGATCTCCTGCTTGTTGGCCAGCAGGGAGCGAACAGCTTCCTGGTGTGTGGCATGTCGCAAGTCAATGGAGTTCACCTCTAATATCCGGTCTCCGACACGCAGGCCACTCTGACATGCCAGACCATGAGGAATCACCTGAAGAAACAATGGGCAGTGAGACACGACAGACCATCTAGGAGATGGAACATTTTAATAAATAAGTAAGTCTTTCATGGTGGTACCTTTGAGATAAACACCCCGGGTTCATTGATGCCAAAAGGATGACTAGCATGGTCGCTACCGCCAACGATGCTTAGTCCAAGAGGGCCACCTGACTTCACCAGGGTCACTTCCTGTTTGGATTTGTTAAAATATAAACATTCAAAGTCTGATTTCAACTAAAACAAATCAACAGAACATGATAGGTAACAGAATTATCTACAACTTTCTACAACACACACATACATATAGTGCATACACACACACACACACACACACACACACACACAGAGTATCTCAGCATCCTAAAGCTAGAGTCAACCCTTATCGAGCCTTCATACCATGCACCATCTTCTTTGGAACTGGACAGCATTAAAAATAAGGCCGGAGCCAAAAAAAAGAGAAGCTTCGATGAGGTTTCTGCTGCACAGTCCACTGAAACTTCCAGAGCAGCTATTTGACATTAAAGCAGCATTTCACTGGGCTGAGAGTGTTGGTGACAAACTGAACGACTTTCATAAATGAGTTTCCGAAATGTCTCGGAACAGTTGCAAGGGCTCTCAATTTCCTCGTTTGAGGATCAGGGTCTTGTTTTTGTGTTGCAGGAATTTTGAACAAAATCAAAAATATTTGTGTGGCAATTCCTTTCTCAAGAGTCGTCGTGAACTTCTGGAACTCATTTCCAACTCTTTAATTTGGTGTACATGAGTCAACATGAAAAATATGCGAAACAACTTTGGGAGGATTGATGACCAAATTAAGGATAAAATGAGGACAAACTGACGTATAAATAATAATATGGATTTGTTTTATATAGGGCTTTTCAAGGCACCCAAAGCGCTAAACAGAGGATTCATTATTCACCTCACTCACGCTCTGATGGTGGTAAATTACATTTGTAGCCACAGCTGTTCTGGGGCAGTCTGACAAAGGTCAGGCTGCCATTTTGTGCCATCAGCCTCTCTTACCACCACCAACAGTGTTTTGGCAAAAACACAGCAAAGTGATTAGGATGGAGCAGGGATCAAACTGCTAACCATACGGTTACCAGATGCCCCGCTCCACTACCTGATTTACTGCCAGTTGGGACTACATTGTGACAAGAAACGTTCGCAAGAATGTTCTAATTTGTTTGCAGTTGCATGCAAATGCCCCATATGACCTTGTCATATATAAAACTTGACATAAAAGCGTTGCATGTACCAATTCACTGTGATTCCATCTGAAAACTTGCATATTTCTTTCACTTTTATGTCAAACAAGTTGTCAACAGTTGCAGCCCAGTGAGATTCTGTTATACGAGACAGCTAAGACCTCAGGCTCTCACCTCAATGGGGTACTCATCCTCCATCCTACTCAGATGGTTCCCCTGAAGGCCGTCCTCCTCCTGGTCTGGAGAATCTGAGGGTTCTGGGGGTGGAGGGGAGTGGGCTCGCCTCCGGTTCTGGCCCGGAGAGCCTCCTGGTGCACTCGGGTCTCGCTCCACTAGCAGTGCGATGGTGGGGGAGGTGCCGGTAAGAAGCGCTACTGCCTGGTCATGCTTGGCCTCTGTCATGTCTACACCATTGATCTG
Organism: Callopanchax toddi; assembly: GCA_006937965.1. NCBI lineage: Eukaryota > Metazoa > Chordata > Actinopteri > Cyprinodontiformes > Nothobranchiidae > Callopanchax > Callopanchax toddi. The sequence goes on from SSNR01000004.1 coordinate 5,037,575, forward strand.
GATCGACAGTAGAACCAACCACGGAGGGTGTCAGCCCACTAGGATGCTCCCAGTGACCATTTATTGAGAATAAATACATGCCGTCACCAGATTCTGCATCTCATCACTCAAAACTAAAAGCCTGTTTTTAAAAACACATCTAACATGTTTAGAGATTTGGTGAATGCACCAGAGTTCTGTTATTTGAAGAAGAACCCAACACCTGAACAGAGCTATGGGAGCTTTAGAGGAAGAGAAAGAGTTGTAACAGGGGGAGGCTGCAGGCAGGTTAAACTGGCAGAGATTCATTAAGGTGGAAAAGCAGCAAGCAAGAAACAATTGCTTTATTCAAACTCCCTAACGCTTATGCTGTTATCACTCAATCTAACCACCTCAACACGTTCACACTTTTCTTGTCTTTGTTTACTTAAAACACAAGTAAGAGTGAATATAATATTCTCTCTACAAAAAGTTTGTTCTCAAGTCAACAAAGGCAATTAAAGTGGCACTTTAACACTTTTAGTAATTATTCAGTTAGTTTGTATAAATGAAGGAAGCTTTCAGCTCAGTCTTGTTAAAAACTGCACATTGTTTTTTACCGACAAGCAGAGGTCAGCACTGACCCGACAGTACCAGCTCTTACCGCAGGCTGAAACACTGCCAGAGTTACTGCTGCTGTGGTAACACTCGTCCACCACACCAGCAAGCCAACACTCGGACAACATCGCCCAACACCAAACCCACCACCAGCAGGCCAGGAGGTGCCCTCAACACATTAGTGAGCATGCAGGAGGACAGAGTTTAACCAGAGACAAACAGAGAAGCAGGAGGAAAACTGCCAAAAGGAGAAGAAGAAAGCAAAAAGGATCCAAAGCAACAGAACTTGTAGGAGAAAATTTTGTGAAGGAGCAGCATCAAATTTATCATCAATATACTGGAACAAGCATGTTACCAATACGCAGTGAGATACTGGAGCACAAAGCCAGGCTCAGAGTGTGATAAGCAAAGAAAGAGAAAAGACATCATGCAGGAACCCCGGAGCAGTGATTTATACCAAATAAAATACAAAAAACCTCTGAGACTCAGGAATGTCTTGGAAATATTATTAATCTGTCTCAGGAATTTATGAATGAGCTGTTTAAGGGTGACATTTGATCAGAGCATTTCATTTTCTACATGTCAGTCTTGAACATGGCAACTTAGGTTAGGAAATCAGTGATTAGACACCTACAGCAAAGCCGTAAGTGGTACTTAATTTAGTTAGTGATGGATGATTAAAGTAAGGATTCTGCTACAACCACTAAAAAGCACACATTAGAGGATAAACGTTAAATATCAAATTACTCCTTGTTTGTAAAGAAAAGACTGCAGTGAACAAACTGAAGAGCCAGATGGAGAGGAAGGCTGGTACTCACAGAAATCACCCTGTCCCCAACGCGCAGCGTGCTGTCTCTGTGTGCTGCTCCACCCTCTGCGATCCGAGAGACGTAGATTCCCTAAAGAGACGAGACACAATTTTACTCCAGCAAAAAACTTCATCAGGCTATTTTATACCAGGAACCAAAACAGACAAGATCCTGGTAATGTACTGTAAATAGCATGCCTAAATCATAGTTCATTATTAGAAAGCATTGGTGTTAAAATGTCTGGTGCAACAGGCTGCAGCGCTGTGATCAATCAGTGTTCTCACTGTGTGACTGATTAGGATAAGTTACTATCCCACATGGTCACCTCACACAAAATAGTTCATTTCTCCTGGTTTCTGTTTGTTTATTCATAATTTTTAGATTACAATTACACAAAATTGTGATTCAGATTTAAAAAAATCTCCCCATATGCAGCTGATTTAAAGTTAAATACTGAATCAATAAACAAACTTGTTCCAGCACTATGATAGATTTCCTCCTTTGCTCAAACAAACACTTGGATCAACATAAAACCAAGTTCAACTACTAACCTAAAACCACACTGAGCTGTTCCAGCTAAGCAGAGCGTGTGAACACATGCAGGAGCAAAGTCTGCTGTGCTACACCTTCAGGTTACCAAACTAGAAAACAAAAGTCACTGCCTCCAAATTAAAAAGAAAAAAATTTCAGAACGACAACCAAGACTTGTAATCAGACCCACCTAAAACACACGTTTATGAGTTCTTTCCTTTTCCTTGAGCTGCATGAGATGCAGTCCAGCACTGGTCCAAGTCTACACCTCACCATGTCCAATTACAGCACACCTATCCAGTTTCAGGGCTGCTATTCATATCTCTGTCGCCCCGGTGATGACTGTAAACGCCATGACGAGAATACACAGAACCAAAAGACAGATATCTCTCACTGAAATGGTTACTGTGTTATGACTTCGCTTCTCAGCTTCTTGTTATCGACCCAATAAGTTCCTTTAATTCCAGTATGACTGGCTGTGTTTGCAGCTGTTTGTTTCGTCAATACAGTCTTTTATCGTAAAGTGAAACAAGCTGATCATTCTAGACCATCTCACCGTGTCTCCTGTGCGGTAGGGTGTGGAGCCTTTCCCCCCTGCGATGCTGAACCCCAGACCCTTGTCGTTGCGGATCAGACACGTGGACAGTCGCTGCAGCGGCCCACTGGGACTGGTCTCCAAGTTGAAGGCAAGGCCACTGCTCCGTCTCTCTCTTGGGAAGTAGTCATCCTCGGGTCTCAGCGGCGTGGTGGTGATGGCATTCTCTGGCTCCACCATTCGCTCTCGGAGTACTGTCATAGAAACTGTAGCACCAGAGCTACGGAGAGCTTCCACTGCTGTGTGATGCTCTGCTTCATTGAGGTCTACACCATTTACCTGAGAAACAAATGAGAGGAGTTCCAGTCTTGATAATCTTTAGACAAGTCATATTTTTAAACTTAAAGTAATTATGTTTTTGTCTTGTTTGTTTCTCCTCAAATTAATTTTACCTCCAGGAGTTTATCTCCTACTTTAACCCCTGCTCTTGCTGCAGGACCCTCTTCAGAAACCCTAGAGATGAAGATTCCCTAAAAAAAGCAATCGCAAAGAACATTTAAAATCTAGAATGTTCAATTTGTCTATGTCCAAGCTCATGCAGATCAGGTACTTGTCTCACCTCATCATCTCCCTTGTAAGGCGTAGATCCTTTTCCTCCCGCGATGCTGATACCCAGACCACCTGTTTGTCGCACGATGGTCAGTGAGTGCTACAAATCAGACAGAAGGGAGTCAAAAACATTGAATCTCCAAAAAACTACAAATTCATGGGCAGATTCTGAAAAAATAAGCCCACAACAAACTACTGTGTATTCTCGTTTAACAATTTTAGCCGTGAGTGACCTCCTTCTGTCCGCCAGTAGGTGGCGTCAGTCAGTCCTGTAACTGAGACAGCAGGTGGATAAACACTGCCATCTCATTAATAAAAGTTACTATTTTCTGGCTGAATTCTTAAAGTTTTGTTATAAAAACTGGAGTTAAATCATTAATCTGTAACCACTGAATAAACAAATTTAAATACACTAAATGAGGGACTCTGCAACTGAAGTGTGTCTGTGAACATTTGTGACCACAGCATTTTCTACACATGAGTAAAAAGACTAGTTATGTCTTCTGTGAACTTGAAACCATGCAGAAACAAGCATGAATGGAGTCAAATGATGGAGAGAAAAGAGGAAGTCTACAGAAGAGGGGGATATTTCATGCATAAGATTGGTTTTGTAGCATAAACTTTCTGTATGCATCTTTAATGAGATTGCATCATTTGTCTGGCAAATAGAAATGTTTTTCATCAGTTTCCTTTATCTCTAGAAACTGTACATTTGTGAAATAATTTTCAAGACATATCATGCAGCAAAGATAGAAAGAAAAAATTGCACAACAATCTAATAAAAAAAAATACAGCTCAGCAAATTTCAAACATGCTCTTTCTTGTGTTTTAAAGTGGATTGTTAACTAGATGTTATCCGTGCATAGCTTTTCCTCAGGTTAAATACCACCTTTCTACGTACAAAAGAAAAATAACCTGGAGGAAATTTGTGAAATTGATTGGCTTCATAGCACATACAGACCATTTATTCCAGGACAAAACATGAGGAGGATATCAGAGCAAAGCAACAGATGCAGACAAAAGACAGGAGATGCAGTGTGCCAGAACCTGATGCAACGTCTAAAGTCAAGGCTGGGGAAAAAAATAATAAATCAGGCTTTGGCAGCATTTCAGATTAAAGGTAGCAAGAAGTCAAAAATGACATTCCTAAGTCTTTTCCTCTGGATTACAGTAACTAAAATATTAATAATAAAATCATTTTTGATTCAGCCTCACATTTTACTTTAAAGTTTTTAAATTTATCTGACCACTACATATCCTGACCTCAAGGTGAGCTTGCTGGGATGTGTTAAATGTGTCCATAAGTCCTCGCAGCAGAGCGATGGACTTCCAATTGCTTGGAATTATTCTTAATAAATCTTCCTAATTTGACTGACATCTCTTACTTGGCATTGCTTTAACAGACTTGGGTTTTTTGGTTTGGACTGTATGAAGTACCTGTAAGTACCTAAGTAGACAGAGGCTCTTGTGATCTCCCTTTGGAGAAATCAGGAAGAAGTTTTTATGTGGAAGTCAAGCTAATCGCTACTCAGCGTGGGGCTTATTCAAGAGCAAACACTGAAGTTGTTGCACAGATCTGTCATAAGTAGCAGTTTCAACAGGCTCGTCTTAAGTTGATGAAACAGTAAAAATTAAACCCATTTCCTAATTATTTAAACTGTCTGAACACAGACAGGAGGATGGACATGTGGAAAGTGAAAGTTTCATTTTTTATTACCAGTATATTGTTGTATAATTACACAATAAAATAAAACAGATTATTATATAGTTGCTGTATTATTATTAGGGTTAAGGCCAGAATTTTCTTGCATCAACAACAAAAAAGCTTAGTTTAGCTGTTCCTATTATTTGTGTTAAAATCTGGCCATAAATCATCACAATATGACTATAACAACACTTTGTAGCATTTGAGGAAGTTAATAAAGGGATGAATTTAAATACATTTGACTACTTTTTTAAAAACAAAGACTCAAAGAATGAAAAAGTAAAATAAATTCCTGAAACAATCACAATGATAAGTCAGTAGTTATGCTAATTGAAGCTGTAGTAACCCAAACACAAATGATGTCTGCACTCATGTTCATCAAAACAAAACATTTAAAATGTGAGCTTTAGTTCTGTGTTCAGGTTCTGCCACACTGAACCTCGGTAATAAAGAGGCTTTCTTTGTGATTGTTGCAGATTTGTTTAAGTTTTCTCGGCTTCTTACACCTGTGGTTGACGGAGTGGGTGAGGGAGGGACAGATAGACACACTAGATGGGAAACAGAAGGTACAGACCTCTTCCTCCTCAATTCGAGCAGGTTCAATCAGCAGATTATTGACTTGATCAAATGACACCCCCTGTTAGGACAGGAACCAGCGAGAAGCATGCGGATTAGTCAGGCCAAAATAAAAATACCCACTCACACACACACAAATCTTTTTTCACTCTCTCCATTAACTTCACAAACACACCACTATCTGCTTACAGGATCGCCTTGAAGCAGAAGTGACTTCACACTCACTCCCCAGCCACCAAAAGGCAAATACAGGCAGAGGTGGAAAGACAAGACCAAAAAGCTGAGCCAGAAAATACACAGGTGTGTAGTAGTGAGAGTATTCAAAAGAAAGCAAAAGATCCCAAACCAGAACAAGCCCAGCAGCTTCCTAAGCTTAAAGATTTACTCCAGAAGGAAGCCCAAACAGATCCAGATAATTTATGTAAAGACAACAAAGGTCACATCTGGCCTTTGAATAGCGGTGGGCGATGTACCAAATAAACTCAATGTATCAAGTGTTGGTCTTCATGTCATCTCTTTAGTGATTTATCGCAGCTATCACAAATATATTTAGGTGTTAAACTTACAGCAGTCTACATCTAATTTCTTGGCGTTTAGCTTCTCACATCTGTCCCATCTGGAACACTCTCCAACAGGCTCAGTGTCCAACATGAGAGGGATGCTGGGGCATTAACGTTAATAACCTATTATTTAGAGATGTCAGATTAATAAATGACTTGTTTCTGAAGGAAAAGAGCTCTGGTTCAACCATCAGGGAGTGGATTGGATTTTGTAAGAAAGAGTAAAGGATTAGTTGCTTTTTTTTTGTGCTGAGACCAAATAGGCTCCTAAAGGTTGGACAAAATATTGATTATTCCCTTTTTGTGTGATAATAGCCATTTTGCTTATGTCAAGCTCCTTGTAAAAGGAATAAACACACGAATGAGGGACCAGAAACCTACTGACCAAAGGAGATAAATGTTTACTGTATCAGCAGGATAGTAACAGACTGTAGCAAAAACAAAGTTTCTGCTTCAAGATTTAAATTTTTAAAGAGAACAATTAACTGAATGTTGCAAACCATTATATGGTGAGATCAGTATTGTGGTACATTTATATTGTGATATTTCTTACAAGTCTAAGATGACTTGAGAAACACAATTAGAAATTTGTAACCTAAATTTATCATTTCATCATAAACATTTAATAAATAATTAGGGCTAAATGAGGCTCGTTGGATCTCACATTCCAGCTCTGCCAACAGATGCTCTGACTGGTCTGAGTTCAGTCACACAAACAGAACCACATCCATAAAAAATACACACACATACACACACACATCAGATTTGGTGAGATGATCTTTGTGTTAAAATATATATTTTTAAATCAACATTAGGTCTCCCCCAAAACTAAAGCTCAACATTAACCTAAGCAGCATATGAGCAGACTTCACTCCCACCATTCATTCATTAAAGCATGTGAGATCAGCGTTTGAAAAGCAGCATGTGAAATTCTCATTATTTGATTAAATCAGCAGGTGGTTGGTGAGAAGTTTAGTGCTAAACTGGACCAGTGTTGTAGAAAAAAAAAGTCAGAGTTGGTCAAAGAATTGTTTTGTGGTAGGTTGTCCTCCATGTGGACGTAATCAAATCTTTATTAAGGATCTTTAGCTTATCTTTCTGAGAATGCTTTGTAGTTCTGCATGGAAGTTGTTGTGCAATAGATATCAACTCCTAAAGAAAACATCCCCCCAAAACATAAACTATTCCGATTCACTGTGTTGTGGAACTAAACTTAAACTCTTCTAAACGCTCCTGCCAGAGTCTGGAACTGTTTTACCTTCACTTGACTGGAGTTGCATTGATGCCGAATGTCCTCCAGTTCTTCTAGTCTATGATGGAGCTGAGGTGTGCCAAAACTCTGCTCCTCCTCCTCTTCTTCTTCTTCCTCCTCCTCGTCATCCTCAGCAGCCTGTGTCTGGGAGTTGAGTCCATCAGGACTGAAGCCCTGCAGCAGTGCAGCCACGGCCTCCGGTTTGGGCAGCTTGGTGATTTTGAAGTGCTTTTTGTAGTGTGGCGTGTCCTTTCTGATCAGCCGCTGCTTCTCTAGAGGAACAGCAGGCCTCTCGTCTTCCTCATCGCTCCTCTCACCATTCTCCCTGTCCTCTTCATCATCCTCATCTTCACCACGGATGATAGGTTCTTCTGCAAAGTGCACAGTTGGCTGGAGAAAGGATAAGATTTCATGAAGGTTTTACTTGAATAGTGGCAGTCATTGTATTTAAATTTCTTATAAAGTCCTGTCTGTATTTTACCTCGATGTACTCCACCTCCATCTCATCCAAGTCTTCCTCATACTGAGGGGACTGGCCATCCACAAAGTCTTCCCTTTGTGACGCTGCAATCATAATTTGCCTGTCTTCATGAGAGGTGGCCGACAGAGTGCTGTTTGAAACCTGGGAGTCATGGCTCTGATTGGAAACATCACTGAGTCGTTTCTTCTGAAAACAAGGACATATTTAATATTTCTAATAAACCAGAAGATAAGAAGTCAAGTGAGAGGAACATTCTAGCTTTGTGCTCTGAGCTGTAATGATGGATATGAGCAGGGTTCAAAATTAACACCCGCCAAATGCGGGGAGAAAATCATTTTGGCGGGTACTGATGAAAAATAACCAGCCAGTTTGGCCGGTGGTGACGCTCTGGGTCTTTTGTGTGTGTGTGTGTGTGTGTGTCCCCTCCGTCCTACATTTCCCATGAACACTTTACTTCCTTAATCCGGGGCATGGCTGCAGCGCGCAGGCGCACTTCAGTCTTCTGTGCAGTCTGGTCCAATCGACAACGAGAGCACGACACCCGTAAAGCCCGAAAACGCAATGAACACGGATGAAGAGCAAAGGCAAAATGATATCAGAGCTGGACAGCGAAGTTACAGAATGCTGCGGTGGCTGGGACAGACTTCTGGAGGAAGTGAGAAGAGGAAGGAAGCAGAAGTTGAGAATGTTGATGGAGCACGCAAAATAAAGAGAAGGAAGTTTAACGTTAAGTGGCAGACAGGCCGTGATTGGCTTGTGTTTGACAATGAAAATTCCGTCATATTTTGTCAAATTTGCCGGGAGTACATGAAAGAAAAAAACAAAAAAACAGTTTTGTGGTGGGGACTAATAATTTTAAACTCGAGGCAGTAAAGGACCACGAGAGAGCTCGAAGTCACCAGGAGAGTCACTTCCGACCTCTTCTGCTGTCTGCTGGAGTGGATGTGGACTTGATTCCTGATCAATGGACAATTCTCAAGGCTGAACTGTACACTAGGGATGTGGAGATTCACCGATTTGAACCAGTGGTCCGATCATGACGTGTAAAATCTGACTGCACCGGTAGCTTCAGCGTGCATCGGCTCAGCTGATGCTAAATGTGCAACGTATCTCTCTCTCTCTCATCTTCCATCGGTAAAAACAATGGTTGCATCGATTAGTTCAGGGTGTCCAGCCTTTTTCCTCCCACGAGCTACTTTTATACTGAGCAGCTCCACGCGTGTTGTGGGGTGAGCTGCAGGTGCTGCAAACACTGTGTGCGCGCGTGTGTGTGTGTGTTTGTGTGTCCACCACCGAGTCACGTGACATTTAACGGAGGTTTCGTGGCTCAACTGCTGTCCTTGTAACTCGTTCCCCAGAGGGGCGCGGGGGAGAACTGTCCCGCTATTTAACAGCAATGACTCCGTGTTCAACCGGTTGATATTGTGTTTCTGTTTTGTCCTCGTTTTGTTGAACGCACCAGCAGTAAAACAACGGAAGCCAGGTGGTGCAGGCGCAGTTAGAAAACCTGCTAAGAACAGGTGAGGAGGAGATGAACAACATCAGAGAGTAGGGCTGGGCGATATGGCCTAAAATCATTATCACGATAAATTGACCAGTTAACCTCGATAACGATAAATGGACGATAACTACCCCAATTACCAAAAATAAAATTTTTCATTCGATGGGGCTGTGGCAGGCAGCATATTTCCACTGGAGTTGTATTGATAGTAATTTTCCCCCTAAACCTTTTGATTGCAATCATGTTATTGCCACTTTAAAGGACTGTAAAATGACACTGACAAAATATGAAGAAAATACTAAGTACTTTTAGTGGTTAAGATTAACTGGGCAAAATAAAAAGTAAAGGAGACAATATGTAACTTTTTGCAAAGCTTACATTTGACATTTTTTTGCTCAACAGCATCTTTGCTGAATCCAAAGCGTTCCCAAATGACTGAAGTCGCATTTCTTTTCTTTGCAAAATTCTTCAATATGAAAACCTTTAACCAACTGCTGAGTGTTTTATAAATGATGCAAAAACTCTAACCACTCCTTGTCCTCCTAACTTTGTCCTCTGGAATCACTACGATGAGGAGAACAGGTTTTATTTCTTCTCTCTCAGATTTTTTCCTCCCCTACCTGCTGATGATTTTTTCTTTCCCCTTCTCACCTCCCTTATCTTTATCTGACCCTTTAGAACTGAAGCTACAGGAGGGTTAATGTCCCCTAAAAAGGCTCCTCTACAGAAGCAGCAGACAGAGACGTGTTTCCAGATAAAATAACAATTTATTAAACTAATGTAAAACAGTGGACAAATACATACACTAAATATCTCCGTCTATTCGGCAAATCACAGTAAAGAACCACACGGGGGGTGGGGGGGTGAGACTCAGTGGATGAGTCTATAAGCTCCCCTCACCCCCCCAACTGCTACTAGACCTGCTGGTCCGCTGACCCAGCCACCGTAATCCAGCTGGATCGCCTACTCTGTTGAGTGGCAGCAGCACTCGGTACCGGTTCTAATGATCCGACGTGGACACGCACGCACACACACACACACACTCGGCTGCTCCTCTCTGACACACGGCGCACTCCGTTCAGCTGCGGTACAGGTGAGCCCCTCCCGAGTCGGAGGCTCCGACGCACGCAGCGACAGCAACACGCACACAATTGTAGCACGTCCGAAACACGCACACAACATGCCTCAGGCAGGTGACGCGCGCGCAGCATCAGCGACAGCTTATCAGGCTGAATCGCTGTCTCACAAGTTCTCATTAATGACGGACAGGAACCGAAACAAGGCACCTCTTCTTTACGGACTGGATGGAGTGGAGTTCAAACTTCGAACGTAGTGCGTCTTAAAGGGACATGAGCAGCGCCAACCTGTACATGCCTTTTCATTTTTTTTAAAATACCAAATTTACCGACATGGGCAAAATGACGTCGGTTAGAGTCATAAATTTCGGTAACGATAAATTTTCGGTATATCGCCCAGCCCTATCAGAGTCTGAATAGTTTCTGCTCTGTTAGCCACTAGAATCTGTTAGTCAGTATTAGAGACACTACAGTATGTTGGAGTTATTTACACAATGCACAGTTAATGCTGGAAATGTTGATTAGAGGAGGTTTAACAAGTGGTTTAGTCAAATTACAGACAGAAAACACTATTAATTAAAGGAGGAGCTGAGGAAAGAGCTTTGTTAATGGTTCACATCTTTTATTATTTATTTTTAAGAGGCCTAATCTTTTAAATAGGCTATATTAATTAATTGTTAAAAAAGTATAGAGATTTACTTTATTGATCCCTTGGGTAAAATCCTAAGGGAAATTTAGCAACAGTTGAGATTAACAACAAATGTAACATTTTTGTTGATGATTTAATATTTATTAGGAATAATACAATTCTCTTGTCTGAACCATAATAAAGTGCATTTTTTAAAGTAGAATTTATTGATTTATTAAAAACAATAAAGTATCAAATAAATCTTTCACAGAGAAAGAGAGAGAGAGAGAGAGAGAAGTAATTATGATGATTTTTAAAAAACAGACGTGGACTTGAAAATTCTCTGTGATGTGTTGAATCTAGGGCTGGGCAAAACGATTATTTTTGTAATCGATTAATCTAGCGATTATTTTTTCGATGCATCGATTCATCTAACGATTCATTTTTCTATTCGATTCGATTTTGATTCGATTCGATTATCGATTATTTCCCCATTATTTGACTTGTATAGTAATTTGACATTTGCTATTTTAAGTATCTCAATGAAATAAACACAAATTTCTTCATTTGAACACATTTTAATAAAAAACTTGAAAATAAAGTTTGTAGTAGTACAACATTTAACTCAAGATGTCAATCCAATGCTTCAATATAATTTTCATTCCAGTTTCTTCTAAAAGTTCTGAGGACCAGATATAAACACTGGGGTGACTGGGCTTTCTCTGTGGCGGCACCCCGACTCTGGAACCAGCTTCCATTGGACCTACGACTAGTCACTGACCTGGGCCTTCTTAAATTCAATCTTAAAACGTTTTCATTCAGGAAGGCTTTTAACACTCCGTAGTGTTGACTTTTATTCCAGTTTTCTGATTCCTTTTAATTCTTAGTTTTGTTTGTTTTTAATGCATTCTTT